>CM021104.1:160310405-160355778 GCA_007115665.2 Sequoiadendron giganteum | reverse complement strand
AAAAAATTTTCTTGTCCCAAAATGAGAATGAAAGAGATATTTGAGGAGTTTTAGAATTCCTAAAAAATATCCATGGGAAAAAGGGAAGTGGTTGGAGAAATAAATGTGAATTAAAAATTCACATGTTTAGGAGAGTCTATTGGGTAAGAGAGCGTTTCCAAAAAGCTGGGGATTTGTCACATGTGGGTGATGTGACAAGTCAAAGGTTCTAGAAGTCCTTGGCACATGTAAAGTGACAAGTCAAGCCTTCGAGAACTTTGCATAGGGATGGGGTAGACGTTGGAAAGATAAAAGTGAATTAAGAATTCACATGGTGAAGAGAGGAGCCTTGGGTGAATAAATGTGAATTAAAAATTCACATGGCGAAGAGAGTCAAGGCCAAGAAAGGCAAGTGGAAAGGTTGACCATAAAAGGTATGCTAAATGTGGCTAATGAATTTGATTAAGGTTCTGCAAACACAAGATTATGATAATTAATGAGAGATTAGAGTCAAGTGAGAGATTATGGAGGATGTGACACTAATCTTGATTAAGTGGTGCACATCCTAATCACAGATTAATTAATTTAATCTGGATTAAAAGAGGATTATGGAGAATGTGACAAGGAGAGAGAAAAAGAGGAATTAAAAATTAGTTTTAATCCAAATAGGTCAAATGACTAAATTAAATAAATTGGCCCATTTATTTAATTTAGAGAAGAAAAGAAATAAGGTAAAGTATTTAATTTATTCAATTACATACTTTAGGAACCTCAGGCAAAAAATGAAATAATGATTAAATAAATTATTTAATCACTATTAATGACATAGATGAATAGAGTAGACGATTTTGATCATATGGAAGTGATCAAATTTAGATGTCGACATTTTTCCCCTCTTCAAAGTACCGTTAGAATAACCATGCTTCGAAGAAAAGAAAGTGCAGATGACTTTATAGAGGAAGTAACCGGGAAATGATGCCCCAGCGTGGGGAGGAGGACCTGAGCTGTCCAATTAGCAGGGTAATGGATGAAGATGCCCCAATCATGTAAGGGATTAACTATGGTGGGGAAAATAGATAAATGTGAAGGGTATGCCCCCTCGAAAGGATGACGGGGGAAAAAGAGGGGTCCTAGGCAACTTCTCGATAGGAAGAAACAAATGGTATGGTTGGAAAGAGTGCAAAAAATTAGGCAAGTTTTCCTTTTGAATGAATTTAATCGGACAAACGGGGTGCAAATGGCAACCCCAGTAATTGAAGGGATTAATCAAAGGAAAGAAAGGTAAATAAGAGGTAAAAAATACCTCTTTAAAAAGGGGGGAAAATGAATATAAGGTAATTTTAGAAATTACCTCACCTTATTTGCACTGTAGCAGTTGAGAGAAGAGGAGAAGAGAGCAAGCAGACTAGGAACGAAGATGCCGCGGGATAATAACACCGAGATCATCCACCGAGCAGACGAGGTTCGATGATCCTATAGTGAGCAGGGTGGGCCCCATCAGATTAGCGACAAAACACTGTATGCATTATTTTTCATAATTTTAACGCATTTTAAATATTCTATTGAAAATGTAAGATCTTGTTTGTGAAGGATCAACGATGATAGGGACATACTTGACAACAAGACAATGAGAGGACAAGAGACCACCTAAAGAATTAGGGGCTCAGGGGTTGATCAAAGATCAACCTTGCCTACGTGAAAGCGCAGAGCCCACGTAGTTTAGGAAAAGACCACGGTAAAAGAGCGGAAAGTGGACTGATGGAAGTTGATGGATGACCAAGACAAACACAAGCCCTAGGGGAAGATCCAAAGATCAACCTTGCTTATGTGAAAGCATAGGGGCAATGTAGTTCAGACAAGACAAAAGACCAAGGATGGAGAAGATCGAAAAGTGGAACATGAGGATAGATGATGAAAGACAAAATGCCTCGGGGGTCAATCCAAATATTAGCCTTGCCTATGTGCAAGCGCAGAGGCGTCGTAGTTCAAGAAAAGACCACAATAAACGAGTAGAAATTCGACTGATGGAAACTGATGGATGACCAAGACAAACACAAGCCCCAGGGGTAGATCCAAAGATCAACCTTGCCTATGTGAAAGTGCAAGGGCAACGTAGTTTGGATAGGACAAAAGATCGAGGATGGACAAGATCAAAAAGTGGACCATGAGGACAGATGATGAAGAAAAAAATGCCTCAAGGGCTGATCCAAAGATTAGCCTTGTCTACGTGCAAGCACAAAGGTGTCGTAGTTCAAGAGAAGACACGATGAGACCTAGATGGAGACAACACGAGGAGTGAACCTAGATGGAGACAACCAAAAAAATGAGATGACATAAGCTCATATTAGGATAACAAGCTCAAGATGTCAGATAGCAGATGACGGTCATCCAATGCTCAACCAGAAATATACCAAGCGACGAGGTGATGCAAGCGGATGAGGGGATATGGGGATTGAGGAATGGATGGATAAGCCATAAAGTAACCAAGATGCGAGGTAACTAATGATTAAGCCCTATACGAGAGGTGCTTGTTTCCAGGTTTTCACCAATCATACGTATCCAAGGCACCACGTAGGGATGGTTTTCACCATAGGACGAATTATTTCTCTTTACTATTTTTGGATTTTTTTTTGTATTTTTTGATTTTTTTGTATTTTTTGACTTTCACTAGGAAGGATATCCTAGCTGACCTAAATATAGAACTTCTTCAGGTGCATGGTGTTTATGGGTTCTTCCAAGGGCTCGCCTTCAGGGGTGGAGAGCCTATAGGTGCCAAAACCATAATTTGTGGTGATGACATAAGGGCCCAACCAGTTTGCTTCAAACTTACCCTTTTTCTCTCAATCTTGCTGATTCCGTTGATTTTCTTTAAGGACCAAATCACCAAGATTGAGTTGGCGAGGGTGGAATTTCTTATTGTAGCTTCTTTTGAGTCGGTGCTGATAGGCTTGCAGGTGGTTATAAGCCTTGACCCATTTTTCATCCAGCAATTCCAATTATGCCAGACATGCCACTCGGGTGTCTTCGTCAGTGATGAGATTCTTGAGGGATATTCAGAGTGAAGGGATTTCAACTTCGATTGGCAAGATGGCTTCAACACCATAGACAAGAGAGTATGGAGTAGCACCAGTGGGGGTGCAGATGGATGTATGGTAGGCCCAAAGAGCCAGATGGATATGGAGGTGCCAATCTCGGCCATGCTATTGACCATTTTCTTAATGATTTTGATCAATGTTTTGTTTGTTGCTTCTGCTTGTCCACTACCTTAGGGGTAATAGGGGGTGGACCAACGATGTTGGATATGATACATGTCACAAAGGAGATTCATACACTTATTCTTGAATGGCTTTCCGTTGTCAATGATGATGGTGGAGGGGATACCATACCTGTAGAGGATATGGTAGAGGATGAACTTGGAGATCTAAACACCAGTGATTTGAGTGAGTGGTATAGCTTCCACCCACTTGGTGAAGTATTCAGTGACTGTGATGATAAAAGTGTGACCATTAGAGGATGGAGGGTAGATCTTGCCAATCAAGTTGAAACCCCATTGTGAAAATGACCAAGGTGTCGTCATAGGTTGTAGTTCTTATGTTGGAGCGTGAATCAAATCTGCATGTTGTTGACATAGAAGACACTTTTTGACATATTCACAAGCATCAGGTTCCATTGTAGGCCAATAATACCCTACTCTCAGAATCCGTTTAGCTAAGGCCATACCATTAGAATGGCCCCCACAAATACCGCTATGCATTTTTGTTAATGTCGTGCGAGCTTCGGTTTCGTCTAAACAACGGAGGAGAGTTCCATCATACCCACATCGATAAAGTGTATCACGGATGATGGTGTAGCAGGCAGTGCGTTGGATAAATGATTTACATTGGTTTCTCGTGAGATCAGGCGGGAGGGTGTTGTCATGAATATAGGTGTAAATTTTGTGGTACCAAGGGGATTTAGGACCTACAATATCACACACCATGTCACTCTTAGGGATATCGTACACTGGGATTAGGAGTTGCTCGACTAGGAACTAACAATCTGTTCGATCTTTTGGCATGTTGAGGAGAGAACCAATGGTAGCCATAGCATCCGCTGCCTTATTCTGGAGTCTCGGGATATGCTCAAATTGGATGGAGGTGAAATATTTTTTGAAGTCATCCACCATACGTTTGTAAGGCAAAAATTTTTCATCTTTTGTTAGAAACTCATCATTGACCTATTTTATAACCAATTGGGAGTTACCAAAAACTTGCAGATGAGTGATGTGGCATTGGAATGCGATTCTAAGGCCTGTGAGAAGTGCTTCATATTCAGCGATGTTATTGGCGTAGGGAAAATCCAGTCTGAAGGATTTTGGTATGTAATAGCCTTGGGGGGTGATAAGCAAGACTCTTGCCCCCGATCCATTATGGGTGTGTGATCCATCAAATTATAGTGTCCATGTGGTAGCTTCTGATACTGCAAAGACTCTTTCATCTGGAGATTCAACTTCTATGGGGTAGGCATCTACTAATGGAGCATGTGCCAACTGATATGCTATTACCTATCCTTTGATTGATTTTTTGTCCACATATTCTATATCAAATTCATTGAGAAGCATGATCCATTTAGCCATTCGGCTAGTTAGGGTTGTCTTAGATAACAGGTACTTAAGGCGGTCCACTTTTGATATGAACTTTATCAAATGGCTAAGCATATAATGACGCAATTTTTGTGTACTGAATACCACAGCGAGACATGCTTTCTCCATTCGACCAATGTTCGACTATTGTAATAGATTGCTAGTTCTTTTGACAATTCGTCATGTTGTGCCAACAATGTCCCTAATGCAACTGAAGTGGTAGAGATGTATAGAAAGAGGGGTTTTCTAGGGATAGGTGGCATCAAGATAGGTGGGTGGGCCAAGTATTCTTTGATCATATCAAAACCCAACTGACATTGTTGATTCCATTTGAAGGTGGTGTCTTTCTTTAGAAGGTGAGTGAATGAAAAAAATATATCTGCAAGATAGGATATAAACCGACAGATGGATTGTAGCTTTCCTTGAAGGCTCCTTAACAGTTTTAGGTTTCTAGGTGGAGGCATATCCATAATAGCTTTTACTTTAGCAAGGTCAACCTCGATGCCTCTCCAAGAGATTATGAAGCCCAAAAATTTCCATGATGTGACACCAAATACACACTTTTTCAGATTCAGTCTTAGCTTGTACTACTCTAAGCGCTCAAAGATCTTTTGTAGGATGGCAGGGTGATCTTCTTTGGTTTTGGATTTTCCCAGCAAGTCATCAACATAATATTCCAAGATAATGTGGATGAGGTCATGGAATATAATAGTCATTTCTCGTTGATATGTTTCCCCCGCATTTTTGAGGCCAAAGGGCATGACATTGTAACAAAAGGTACCCCAAGGTGTTGTAAAAGCGGTTTTGTGTTGATCTTCAGGGGCAATTCAGATCTGATTGTAGCCAGAGAAGCCATCCATGAGGGATAAAATATCATGTCCTGTAGTAATGTCGACCAACATGTCGATGTTAGGCAATGGGAAGTCATCTTTTGGACAGGATTTGTTGAGATCCTAGAAATCTGTGCAAATTCTGATGTCTCCCTTAGGTTTAGCAACATGTACTATATTGGAAATCCAATCAGAATAATCAATGGGCCTGATAAAGGCAGCATCCAATAATTTTTCCAATTCTTATTTAACTAATAGTGCTACCTGTGGGTGCATCTTTCGAAGCTTCTGCTTGATAGGTTTGGCATCTGAACGGACATCCAGATGGTGTACAACAAGATTAGGATCTAGGCCGGGCATATCAGAATAAGCCCATGCAAAATTGATAACCCCTTCTTAGAGAATTTGGACAATGGTGAGATATTCTTCTTCTGATAAAGATTTGGCTACATAAGTGATCCTTGGAGTTTCTTCTATCCCCAAATTTACCTCTTGCGTCTCTTCAATGAGAATAGAAGACTGCTCAGATATTTGTGTTCCCACAAGGGGAAGATGAACGTTCTCATCTTTTAGTGTCGTATTAAGGTTTTCATTGTCAGATACACCCTTTGTTTTTACTTTTTCCCAGTCAAAAAGTGCTTCAGTGAGGTTTTCACTTGATGACCTATTATGTTTTTGTTTCTTTTTTCTTTTGCGGTTAGGGCGTTCATCTCCCCCCAACCCCATGAGATGTACGTAGGTATCCTCTGAGGGAAATGTGTTGATAGGTGTGCTACCTTGCAGGTCATGATCTATAAGTTCAGGATGTTTGAGGGATAAGGTTATGGTGGAAATAGACAAGCATTCAAACATGGTAGGGAGGTCAACGTGATTCAAATCATCATATGCGTGTATGATGGACTCTTCTTCCGGTATGTCTTTGAGGGAACCGTCATCAACACTAACATTGTTAGAAGTGCTAGAGGATGTCACAAGACCCTTCCTTTTAGTATCATAACCCAAGTCCAAATTTCTTGGTCAGATGGTAGTTGGTTCAATGGGCTGGCGTTTTCCTTGTTCTTCCGCGCCAAGGCCTCTGCTTTGGTAATGACACTTTTCAATGAACTTGGAGGCACATGGATATGCTTCTTGAAAGTATTCTATAAGGGGACGTGGTGGCTCAGGTTCATCTTGATAAATCCATTGACTACTATCTTCTTCCATTTGATCCTGAAGGGATTCTAGATCATTGATTGTTGTCAAACCCATGTTCTTGGAGGTGAGTGTAAGTGTCTTTTCTTCCACTTTTGGTACTGGCAGAACTGGTTGTCCATATGTGTGGGGCGAGGGTAGCATGGTTTCCACATTTAGTGTGGTATGCATTTCGTATTCGCCACATCCCTTGTCTATAATCTAGACCTTGGTGACGGTGGAAACAGGTGTGGATGATGGTGGAGATGAGGTGTTTAGTTTATTGGTGGATGGGTCAAAATCAGATGTTGGGGATGCCCCCATTTTGACTCCTGGGCAGTAATGTGAATGTAGAAAGGGAGCTTCCAAGGCATGACAATATTCAAAAGGTTGGGGATCGGCTTGTATGGTAACTTCCATTCCTTGAAATGGGAAATTTAAGCATTGATGATAGGTGGATAGGAAGGCTTGCATAGAATGAATCCATGGATGGCCAAGAAGGATGTTGTATGGAAGTTCAAGGTCCAGAACATGACACATAGTGTACTATACAATGGGGCTCACTTGAATAGGGAGGCAAATAATTCCTTCAGAATCTCGCTCCGTGTTATCATATGCCTTGATGGTGATAACTTGACTTCTTAAATCAACCTAAGTGTACCCAACCTGTTGTATGAATTTTAATGTGCAAAGATTTAGGGCCGAACCATTATCTACTAGTACCCTTTTTAATTTTTGACAATTTACGCCAACCTCGAGATGGAGGAGGTGGTTGTGGCTTGAATCAAGATGTGGCATGTCCTTTTGGCTAAAGGTTAACTGATAGGTTGATGAGAGATTGCCTACCAATGCTTGGAACTGGGTAGGGTCAATATCATCAGGCACTTGTGTGCTTTGCAAAGCCTTAGTAAAGATGTCTTGATGCACAAGAGATGACTTAAACAGATCTAAGAGGGATATTTGGGCTGCAGTCTTGTCTAGGTGGTCTAGGATGTTATATTGTGAATTGACGGATGACCGTTGGGTAGATGGAGGAGCTACGAGGACTGTGATGCGAGTTCACTGAGTGGTAACAACACATTGTGGATCTTTTCCTTTATCATGTATCATGGATACACATGGCTCTGCTTGTTTTACATATGAGACCACACCTTGATAATTGTATGGTACATTTTTATAGTTGATGTTACCTTGCTTGTTATTGTTGCTAGGTCCAGGATTAGAGTTGGAAGTACTAGGACCTTGATTGTGGTTAGGAAAAGCGTTTTGATATATCTGGAGTTGAGCATTTGACGAAGATGCTATGTTAGCATCTACATGGATTTAACCTCGATCGATGAGGCCTTGAATGTAGGTTTTTAGGCCTTGACATTTATCTAAGGTATGTCCCTTAATCTTGTGAAATTCACAATATTCATTGTCTTTAAACCAAATAGGCTTGGGTTTAGATGTATCAAGAGGTTTGGTGATAGGATACGTGATGGGATAATTAGCTTGAAGAAGCTTGTTAAACACCACACTAAGGGGTTCTCCCAACTGAGTGAGTTATCATTTGTTTCCCCCTTGGTTATTTTAGGTTGATTGTTGTCGTGGTGCCCCTTGGGGGATGGATATGATGTTCTGGACTGACGGTTGTTGCTGAGGAGGGTATTTTTGCATGGTGGTGGTCACCTGAACATGTTTGGTGTCAGTGACACCATCATTGACAATATTTTTATTTCTATTCCAATAACGAGGTTTATCCCCAAAGGATTTCTCTCTATCAGAATTAAAATGTTTGACTTGCCCTTTTTCAACAAGGGCTCGTTCTAAGATGGGGCCCTTCTCCACAAGTTCCGCAAAGGTGGTGATAGAATGGAGTTGGAAGTTATGAGCCACATCTGCGTGGGAATTTTTGATAAATAATGTGACCATGTATTTTTCTATTGGTGGGGATTTCATCCTGCTAGCCAAGGCACACCATCTTTGCAAGTAGCTTGCAAAGGTCTCTCCATCATGTTGTATTTCTTTCAAGAAATTTAGTGTGTCAATATCCTTCTGTAGATTAAAAAAGAAGTGGGAGAAAAAATGTTCGGATAATTGTGCAAAGGTTTTGATAGATCCCTTTTCAAGGCCCACAAACCAGTTAAGGGCAACCCCTTGTAGACTTTTAGGGAAAAGTCAGATAAGATAATTATCGTTATGCATGACCTCTTGGAAATGGGCATAAAATTATTGAAGGTGGGCTCCAGGATCCCTGGTTTCTTTGTATTTATCGAATTTTGGTATCTCAAAATGTTTGGGAAAAGGAATTAAGGAGATGGAGGGATCAAAAGGATAAGGACATATGTCCTCAAACTTGAATGTTTGTTTACCCGCTCCAGCTTGTAGGTCCTTTAATGCCACTTTTACTTCTTCCAAGTCCTTATTGACGGGAGTCATGGGAGTCAAAGTGGATTGATTGTATGGATAGTATTGTGGATATGATGAGGATGGCCCTACCGCTGTCAGATCATAGATGGGTTGAGTCGGATATGTGGATTGATAGCTGGATGATTGATTGTGATGAGTGGGAGCCACTTGTTGGTAAGGCGATTGTTGTTGATAGTACGAAGTGAGAGACGGGTCCTATTGTTGTGTAGAATTTTGGTAATGCGAGGAGGTAGGGCCTCTTTGTTGATTTGATGATGATTGTTGGTAATAGGAAGTGTAAGGTGCCCCCTACTAGTAAGTTGGTTGTTGTTGAAAGTAGGGTGAATATGATTGGTATTGTTGCGCAATGGTGGGTTTTTGTGTGGAATATGGGTATGGATTCAATGGTTGTTGGTGGGGATGATGTTGAGGTTGCGAAGGATCGGTGTAAGGTGGCGGTTGGGTATGTGTTTGATTTTGAGAATTCTGATGAGGATTCATATTGAGATGGGATGGAATAGTGTATGTGCTAGAGGGATGATAGAGGTACTTAGTAAGCGGGTTATGGTGTGTTTGTGTAGGGATATGCACATGTTGTTGTGGGGGTCGTTGTTGCAATTGTTGTTGATGAAATGGGTGAGATGAGATATGTTGTTGCTGGGGGGTGACCATGAAAGGGTTATGCGGTGGTTTTTGGGTTGTGAGGTACGCTGCACTACTTGATGTGATGGTTGTGCAAGAATGGTAGTGTGTTGCGGATGTTGTGGATGCAAGGGTTGAGATGAAGCTAGAGCACTAGCAGTATGTTGTGGTGGTGGTGGTAGTGTGGTGGGTTGGTGTGGATTATTTGGAGGTTGTCGAAATGTAGAAGGTAACACATTGGTAAGTGTAGGTGTGCCCCCAATATTAGAATATGGGGGAGGAATCGGTGGAGCAGATGGGATGTATGGTGGCATGCCATAGGTATGGGGATCATTAGGATTGGGTGGTGGAATAGTAGATTTTGTGGTCAAAAGATGAGGATATTCTTGGGCTTGATGGATGACAACATTTCCAAATTCAGGGTGGTACCAGTTTTTAGTGGGTGCACCTTCAGGAACGTAGGAACCCTCTAGAACATTTTGTAAGGTTTGTGGATCGACAAATTTGGGAAGGGCATATTATGATGTATCAAAACCGGACAGTGGTTTGACTCCCTTCATGAGTAAGGTGGCAAGGATCTTATCCCCATGTTCGTTTAGGAGATGATCTGTCATTTAGACATTGGTAGAATTATGATATTCGTCAACGGTGACTTCGGGTTGATTGACCATGTTTTCGTCACTGGGTGGTGTGATATTCTGGATGTCGGCGTTCGATTGAAATGAGATGCCATTATGGGGATCGTGTGGAATTTTATTAGGATCTTGAGGGAAATTTGGTTGGGAACCTTGAGTTTGTTGGTCTGCCATTTTATTTTTTGTTTGTGAACGGGCATGAATGTGCAAAACAA
The DNA here is from genome assembly GCA_007115665.2 of Sequoiadendron giganteum. Classification (NCBI taxonomy): domain Eukaryota; kingdom Viridiplantae; phylum Streptophyta; class Pinopsida; order Cupressales; family Cupressaceae; genus Sequoiadendron; species Sequoiadendron giganteum. The sequence continues at coordinate 160,345,295 of CM021104.1, read as the reverse complement.
CTAAGTGATTTCAAGATGCAACTTCTAAAGGATGATATAGGTGATGATTTGGATTGATTGATTTGGATTGGATTAGGATTGTAGGATTGGTTGGATGTTGGACCAATTAATAAGATGATGGATCAATTGATGATGTATCAATTTGATGATTTGGATAAGGATTGGATTATTTGGATCAATTGGATAAGATTGGATTAATTGATGATGTATCAATTTGATGATTTGGATTGGTTGATGAAATTTTGATTGGATTTGGATAAGGATTGGTTGATGGATCAATTGATGATTTGGATAAGGATTGATTGATGGGGGGATCCTAAAACCTGATTCAGAAATCACCCTAAGTGACTTATGACATTGGTTGATCGGATTGAACTAGCTAAATCAATGATCACAACACCAAATCTACCTTGAGATAAAAGGGGATTGATTTGGGCCAATGATGTTGACTTACAACACAAATCCACCTCAAGATAGAAGTAGATTGATTAGGTTGAAGACAAGGATTGATATGTAGGATAACGATCAAACTCAACGCCTTGGTCAATTTGGGAGATAACTCCTAAAACAAGGTTTAAGGGATTTTGTGTTGAGAGATGATGATGAATGGAAATGAAAGATGTTTTGATGGTTTTTATATGATGGGGGTGTTGTTGAAGTGCTCCTTTTGGGAGAAAAGAAACTCTTTAAGTCACATGGTAAGATGGGTATCCCAAATTATGAAATCATCAAATGGGAATGTGATAAATGGGTGTTTTAGAAAGGTTAAATGGAGGCTTGGAATGGTCAAATGGATGTTTGGATTGGTTAGATGAATTTCTAGGATGATCAAATGGTCAAACAGAGACTTGGAGTGGTGAAACAGAGGTTTGGAATGGCCAAATGGATGAAACTGTTCGTTTAGGAGGGCGTATCCGCCTTTCTGCAGTCAAATAGTGGATCAGGAGGGTGTATCTGCCCTTCTATAGTAAAAATGTTGAAACAGGGGGGAAAATCCGCCCCTCTGCAGTGAAAAATGTCAGAACAAGGGGGAAAGTTTGCCCCTCTGTAGTGGAAAATGTCGGAACAGGGGGGCAAGTTTTCCCCTCTATAGTGGAAAATGTCAGAACAGAGGGGAAAATTCGCCCCTCTATAGAAAAATAGGGACTTGGTTTGGATGACAGATTATGGCAAGGACTTGAAATGACTCAATGAGGCTAACTTATCAAAATTTACTAGTTTTTCACAGAAAGACACTTTGAACAAGCACAATCCTATGATTAGTATTAAGGGGTATGGCCAGCAAGGTCTTACTCTAGGATGAACAAGGTTTCTAGGGAGTCCTCGATATACACTCGATACGTGAGGCACAACCATGAACACCAGTCCATCACAAGGGTGAGTCAAGAGCCCCAACGAGATACTGAAAGGCTCAGACCAACTCTTCATGTCTATCTAGGTATCACCCTATCTTCGACGCTTCACCAATTATGACGCAACTGGATTGGGGTACAACTTTGGCTCTCCCCCCTTTGTATACCCCATCGGTACGCGTGGTTGGGATCGTCCCTTGGGGTGACGAAATCCCCAAGCAGGCCCCTCTAAGAAGAAGAAACTAATTGTTTCCAACTACCCCCTCAGATCCGCACAAACTACAAAGGGGAAGGTGAAAACAAACTAATGCATCCTTAGGGTAACACAAAAAAAAGACACAACAAACAACAAGTATTACTTCCCCCTAATTATGTTAGGTGAATAGATAAAGCAGCAAAGAGAACTTTAAAATTTGAATGAAATAAAGGCCCTGCAAGCAAATGCTAGCTATGAAAAATGCTAGAACAGGAGGGCGAATCCGCACTTCTGTAGAAAAAAGTTAGCAAAAACATTGGACTGCGGGGGCATATCCACACTTCTGTAGAAAAACTGTTAGCAAAAAAAAAACGTTCGATTACAGGGTCGTATTCGCACTTCTACAGAAAAACTGTTAGCAAAAAACATTGGATTGCGGGGGCATATCCACACTTCTGTAGAAAAACTGTTAGCAAAATGTTGGATTGTGGGGGCGTATCTGCACTTCTACAGAAAAATAGTTAGCAAAACGTTGGACCGCGGGGCGTATCCGCACTTCTGCAGTAAAAACTGTTAGAAACGTCAGATCATGAGGGTGTATTTGCACTTCTGTAGTAAAAACTGTCAGAAACATTGGATCGTGAGGGCGTATCTGCCCATCTGCAATGCTTGGGAGGGAAAATCTACCCCTCTGTGACCTGAACATGCAAGCAAGCTAAACAACAACAAATGTAAAAGAAAAGAAACCCTTTTGTGGGCCCCATCGGGCGTGCCAAAAATGCGATCCTTTTAAAAATGTCAAGTCCTAATGTGAGATGCTAAAATGATGCAATGAGAATAACTAACATAAGAAAAAGGCACCTCAAAGATTAGCCTAAGGCAAGATAAGCATAAAAACAAGATGACAATTAACTGAAATTGGTTATACCTTTATGTTGCTCCTTCTTTGGTTGGCCTTTTGATTCTTGAAGAGTTGTGTGCTCCTTGGATGACAAGCTATGTTGAATGTGCAAAATGATATGCAAGATGGATGAGGGTATGATGATTATGAGATGAGAGCTCAATTGGAAAATTGACAAGAGTTTTGGTAGCAAAAGACTTGATCTCCAAAATGGGAGATATGAGGGGATATTTATAAGATAATTGGAATTCTCTAGAGAATTCAACGGTTGAGATTGATCCAACAAGATCAAGATGAAGGGCTATGGTGAGTTGAGGACTCACAAGCCCTCACATCTTGACATGTGGAATGTGAGATGTCTTAGGGTGGAATGATGTGGAAATGAGGTGGATGAAAGACAAGTACCTTTGAGGTACCTTGGGGGATGAAAAGATTTCCTCAAAAAGGAACTTCTTGTCCCCAAATGAGGATGAAAGAGACATTTGAGGAATTTAGAATTCCTCAAAAATCTCCATGGGAAAAAGGGAAGTGGTTGGAAGAATAAATGCAAATTAAAAATTTACATTCATTGAAGAGTTTATTAGGTAAAAGAAGGTCTTCGAAAAGCTGGAGATTTGTCACATGTGGGTGATGTGACAAGTCCAAGGTTCTAGAAGTCCTTGGCACATGTAAAGTGACAAGTCAAGCCTTCTAGACCTTTGCATGGGGATGGGGAAGACCTTGGGAAGACAAAAGTGAATTAAAAAATCACATGGGGAAGAGAGGAGCCTTATGCAAATAAATGTGAATTAAAAATTCACATGGGAAAGAGAGTCCGGGCTAAAAATGGTAAGTGGGAAGGTTGACCAGAAAAGGTAAGCCAAATATGGTTAATGATTCTGATTAAGGTTGTGCAAACACAGGATTAGGATAATTAATGAGAGATTAGAGGCAAGTGGGAGATTATGGAGGATGTGACACTTAATCAAAATTAAGTGATGCACATCATAATCACAGATGAATTAATTTAATTTGGATTAAAAGAGGGTTATGGAGAATGTGACAAGGAGAGAGAAAAAGGGGAATTAAAATTTGATTTTAATCGAAATGGGTTAAAAGACTAAATTAAATAATTTGTCATATTTATTTAATTTAGAGAAGAAAAAAGATAGGTAAAGTATTTAATTTATATACTTACATACTTTAGGAACCTTAGGCAGAAAATGAAATAATGATTAAATAAATTATTTAATCACTATTAATGAAATAGGTGAATAGAGTAGATGATTTTGATCATATGGAAGTGATCAAATTTGGATGTCTACAATACCTATATCTAATAATTCCATGTTTATAATCTTTATCATTCATATATATTTTATTATTAGATATTATAATCCTTTCCATGTTCATATAATCTACATATAATTTATGCTTACATGACTAGGTTATCTAAGATTTATGGCTATCCTATTTTTTGCATTTACTTCAATTAGGGGCAACATTAAAGGTATCTTTATTTTTCCTTATTACATGTGCCAAAATTTGAAAGTTGTTATAGTCAAAAGAAACAAGGAACATAATGGTCTCAAGATGTCAACACACCCATCGGAGGTGTCATCATAATCATGCTAAATTTCTCTATTCATAAGAAAATTAAAAATAATAGATAATAACTTGCAAAATGGAAAAGTGCAACAAATAGAACATATAAGGTGTAAAAGTTAGGAAAACCAATTTGATATAATAACTCAAACTAAATTTAATGGCTTGATAAACAAAATCATCAATAAGTGTAGATCTTCTAGAGTATGGGAATCCAATAAGACGGTAAGTGTACAAAGTTGTGACACAAAAATGGCTCTTAAGATGCCACTTTTTTTTGAAATCAGCACAGTTTGATGTTCATGAGAAAATGAAGATAGTTACACTCAAAATTTGAAGATACTACAAGAACAAGAGTTGTAGTGCTCTGAATCTACTTTGTTGTGGCATTTCTATCAATTGATGTTAATCGAGATTTGGTCTTGGTTGTGGTGCTCCTATTGAATCCAGAATATATCTCATTTTTGGTAATTATGCTAAGTGATGAACTTATCCTATGTATGACTTATTTATGGGTCTCGACGTAATCTGGTAAGAAGATATTTATGTGCAACCTATATCTTTTAGCTTTGGTGCTAGCATGCCAAACCTTATTGAATATTTCAAGGTTGTTCTTCAAGCTGGCATGTTTTGCTAGGTTGAATCATTTTTTTCTCTGGGTATGTATATATATGTGGAACATATTTTGGTATCCAAAAAAAACAAGAAGTGTGGAATGTGCGAACAATGATAAGGGTGCGAAGGATTGTGTGAACAATGATAAGGGTGTGAATGATTGTGCAACAAGGAAAAAAAAGGAAGTGAAGGCAAGTGTTGAGTAGAAATAATCTATTTTGCGGAGGTAGTGGAAAGAAGGTGTGCAAAATATTCTTAACTGGATTTGTTGTAGTGAGATGTTGTGCTATTAACCAAAACAAAATTCATGCATATGTAGATGCAGCTTCATCAATTCATGTTTTGTCCATTTTTGTAATCGGTGGTTTTTGTATCTTGGGCAGTGAGCCCTCTGACAATGAGCCTTTCTCTTTTTGGCAATGAGCCTTTTTATCTTTATTTATAATTTCCAGGCAGTGAGCCCACCGACAGTGAGCCTTACCTACAGTGATCCCTTATAAAAATCATCTTAACTGGTTTACCTTAACCAGTGCTTTATAATTGAGAATTAGCATTCTCCATAGTTTTTCCCAACTTGGGTTTCCATGTAAATTATGGTGTTTATTGTGCATGGTGTTGTTTTGTGCTTGCATGTTCATATCTATTTTAATTAATATATGATTGCTTTATGATTGCTTTGAATTAAGTAAAGAAACAAAAGTGTATTGGGATAAATAATTCATGCCCCCTCTCAGTTATCTAAATTGTTCAACAATTGGTATTAGAGCTTGGTCCCTTGTAGATAGAGCTTAACTGTTTGAGGGAGATCTTGGTAGTTTGACTAGATGACAAGAAATTATTACTTTGAGGAAGAATTGAAGTCAATATTAAGTGATATGGAAAGTACAAAATCTGAAAATGAGGAATTGAAAGAAAACATCAAGGAGGAAAATGCTTGCATATCAAAGATAAGGGAGAAAATCCATAAATTCAAAGCAAGACACAAAGAAGTCAGTGATGAATTAAAGGAGTCAAAAGAAAGTGTTGTGAATCTAAAGATTCGGTTGGATGAATGCAAGAAGATAGAAGAAAATAGCAAGGACATCATCAACTAGAAAAAAAAATAATGGAAGAAGACTGAAGAAAATGTCAAGGACACCATCAAACAAAAGATAGAAGAATGGAAGAAGACTGGAGAAAATCTCAAAGATAAATGAAAAGAAGAAGAAAATGAGAAGTTAGATCAAGAGTTAAAGAGGCTAAAATCAGAAGCTAGAGCATGGGAAATTAGCATGATATTGGATCAAATTTTGTCCCTACTGAAATGTCACAAGGATAAGGAAGGACTTGGCTTCTTAGGTGAAAACTCAAATATGAACACTAAGGGTGAAGACAATGTAATTGAAGCTGAAGCAAGATATGTTGTAGCAAGCAAGGTCCAAAACTCTAGAACATCTACAAAAGACCTTTGGTAAGACAACCAAATGCTCAAAGGTACTTATCATTCAATGGTCATTGTTTTCTATGCAAAAATTTTGGACATAAGGTTGTAGAGTGTAGAAGCAGGAAGGAATCAAATTTTCAATGCTTTAATTGTCACAAGCTTGGTCACAAAGCAAGTCATTTCAAAAGTCAATTATCTAATCCGTCTAGAAGGAATGCAATGAGCAATCTCTTTCATGGCTATTGCCACTTATGCCATGGTTATGATCACAAAGCTAATCAATGCAAATCCAGGGTTCACCCAGTTAAGTCCGGGAAAAGATGTTACAAGTGCAATAAATCCAGAAATTATGCTAACACATGAAGATATGTTTCTTCGTAAAAGACTGAAAACAAAAAGGAAGTTACAAAATCAGATGAATCTGAGAAGAAGACAATCATGGTTTGGAAGAAAAAAGAAACGAGTGTGAAGAGACCTTTTGTTGTACCAGATCCCGGTTCTATCTCTTCTGAAAATTGAGCCAACTGCCTTGGCTTAGGGGGAGTTTTACAATGCATATCCTATCAGTTTCCCCACCTCTTCGAAGTAAGGTTGTTGTCTTTTCGACATGACTAAGCTAGACTCGGGTGATGTTGCATGGTGAAGCTTAATCCGATTGATTGAAAAGTGAAGTACAATTGTTGGCATCATTGGTGCATGTTTTGGCGACAAAGTCATCATGAGAAAATAAGTATAAAAGATAGAGTTTCAAATCATTTCTCATAGTTTGCAAAGACTTGAAGAAAAGTTTTTTTTATTGAGTGATAAAGGATTGAAGAAGTTGAGCGCGATGATGGAATATGTGTTGATTGGCAGAGAATCCTGTGGTGGAATTCCGCTGAAGCTGAAGGGATTTGAGTTGGATGAGTTTGATCATTGGAAGATGAAGGAAATGGAGCTAGGGTCAAGAAGGCTGATGAATTGCAGAATATGAGTGCCATAGGTATGGATTTGTGGGGAGAATTCTCATGGTTTCCCGACAAGGAGTCTATCTTGTTCCTATTGAGCCGTTTCAAGGATGGAAACATCATTTTGGAAAAACCTTATCAGGTCACAGAGGAAGCCATTGAAGTTGTTACTGGGTTGTGCAGAGTTGGTGACCTTCTTGGGAAGTAAATCGCGAAGTACAAAGACATGGAGGAACTTACAAGTATCAACAAAGACCCTCAAGCTCTACTAATAAATACCATTATCGATACTGCCAGAAGGTATGTTTCTTATGGCATCTCATACAAAATCTATTTTTGAAATTGTGAATGCTCTACATCTGCTATTGTTGTGTTTCTTGCACATAATATGGCAACGTAAAATCAATAATTCGATCTATATAGCCTAGTAATGGAAAACCTAATTCAAAATGTTAGAATGTCTATGGTTGAGATTTATCCCTTTCGATTTGGGTCTCTACTCATGTTCTTAGTGCTCTACTTTTTGAATTTATACCGTTAAAGGAGAATGTTAAGTGGAAGTCCAACATCCCTATCAAAAAGCAAGTTTATAGATATCTGGAATGTTTGGAAGATAAAGTAAGTGAATGCAAAGCTTATTTAGCATCCTTGCAGTTGAATATGTGCTCTAGTGTGATAGTATCTAGTGTTATGCCTATCAATCAGTTTGAGGAGGGTTGCTCCTCCAATAAGAGGGAATTAGAGGTTGTCATTGGTGGTTCCCCTCTGGAACCTAAATGGAGGAAAATTAACACAAAAGATATCATCACTATTTCAGAAGAGAACAAGAAGGAAGAAGAGTCTCCGCCTGATACAAATGAAGTTCATTCAGTGTTGAATGAGGGTGATATGAAAATGATTGGTGAAACGTGGAATGCCTGCTCTCCAGTTAGTAGGCCTAGAATTGAAGATGCCTTGGTTGGTTATCTACTCAAAAAGGGTATTGTTGTTTCTGCTATTTTTTACTCTTTACCAGATGATTTGGTAGAATTTGTTGAAGAAAGGTTATTGCAAGAAAAATATGAAGGAGATAAATTCTAAGATATGATTGAAATAAGGCGTGTCATCGGAAAATGAAAGCTATACAAACACATTGGTGAGACAAGAGAATGCCTTAAGGAGACGTCTAACATCTACAAATAGTGTCTCTAGTGGCTTGCTGCTATTGATAATTTTAGAAGCAAAATTGAATCTATTGAATATTTTTTGAATGAGATTGGGAAGATTTTTGAATTCTTCAAAGATAAAGATGGAAAAAAGAGGACAAGAGTTGGTGAGTTTCAAGCTGAGTTGTTGTCTACTCAGAGATAGAGGGGAGATGTGGTTAAAACTTTCTGGTTCGTGAAAGAAATTGTTGAGGTCCGGGTGGATCATCTCTTCGGGATACTTTCTGATGTAGAGGATTGTGAATGGCAATGCCTATCTTTGGACTGGTCATCTTCATTTGGGATGTTGGTTCTACAAGAAAGTGTGTGTGCAAGAATGGTGTCTATAGAGAAAGCTTGGAAGAAGGTTCTTCCAATTGTGAGAGAAAGGTACAAGAAAAATTTTCATGTGAAAAGTGTTATCTTTACTTAAGTTTCTAAGTGTTCTTATTTGGCCCTTTTCCTTTGATGGCAAAAAGGGGGAGAAAAGGAAGAGAAAAAAATAAAAAAAAAGAGGATTTGAATTTCTTGGCTAAGGGGGAGTACTTGGAGTTTTTGTAGTTTTTGTTGTTTTGCCATCAATGCCAAAGGAGAAAATTGTTGAGAAGTTGTTGATGTGGCATTGTTGTCATTGATGTCAAAACTTGGGATCTGGAAGGTTGTGCTTTAGATAATATATAGAAATGACCTATCCTATCGTATGCTATGATGTTGTGTAATATGGATGTTATCCTTGATTTGGATATGGTAGTACTTCTTTTTTGGGACATCTGTGGAAGACCGTTAATGCGGAATAATGAAGACTGATTTTTTTGATGTTGTTTGTTGTGCCTAAAGCTTATTTTGGGTATCCTTGCTATTTGGACATTCATGTAGCATGTTACAAGCTTTGGTATTTCTCTGGTTGGTACTAAAATTGATGTTGGTCAAGATTTGGTCTTGGTTGTGGCATTTCTATCAATTGATGTTAATCGAGATTTGGTCTTGGTTGTGGCGCTCCTATCAAATTCAAAATATATCTCATTTTTGGTAATTATGCTAAGTGATGAACTTATCCTATGTACGACCTATTTATGGGTCTCGACATAATGTGGCAAGAAGATCTTTATGTGCAACCTATCTTTTGGGTATGGTGCTAGCATGCCAAGCCTTATTGAATATTTCAAGGTTGTTCTTCAAACTAACATGTTTTGCTAGGTTGACTCATTTTGTTCTCTAGGTGTGTATATATATACATATGTGGAACATCTTTTGGTATCCAAAAAAGAAGAAGTGTGGAATGTGCAAAGAGTGCTAAGGATTGTGTGAATAGTGATAAGGGTGCGAAGGATTGTGCGAATAGTGATAAGGGTACGAAGGATTGTGCAACAAGGAACAAAGGAGGAAGTGAAGGCAAGTGTTGAGTAGAAATAATTTGTTTTGTGGAGGTAGTGGAAGAAAGGTGTGCAAAATATTCTTAACCAGATCTGTTGTAGTCAGATGTTGTTCTCTTAACCGAAATTGAATTCATGCATATGTAGATGCAACTTCATCAGTTCATGTTTTGTCCATTTTCGTAATTAGTGGTTTTTTGTATCTTGGGCAGTGAGCCCTCTGGCAGTGAGCCTTTCTCTTTTTGGTAGTGAGCCTTTTTATCTTTGGCTATAATAGTCGGGCAGTGAGCCCACCGGTAGTGAGCCTTACCTATACTGATCATTTTGGTAGTGAGCCCTTGTAAAAATCACCTTAACCGGTGTCACCTTAACTGGTGCTTTATAATTGAGAATTAGCATTCTCCGTGGGTTTTCCCATCTTGGGTTTCCACGTAAATTCTAGTGTTCATTATGCATGGTGTTGTTTTGTGCTTGCATGTTCATATCTATTTTAATTAATATATGATTGGTTTATGATTACTTCGGATTAAGTAAAGAAAGAAAAGTGTTTTCAGATAACTAATTCAACCCCCCTCTTAGTTATCCCAATTGTTCAACACCTACCTCTCTCTCCATCTCTCCTTCCCTCTCTACTTCTCTCTACCTACCTATCCCTCTATACCTCTTTCTCTATTCCTCTTTCCCTCTATACTTCTCTCTTAGATGGTTGGGTAGAGAGGTAGTTCTTGAGCTCAAGGGAGAGAGAATTAGATAAAGGGATGGAGATAGTGAGAGAGAGGTCTAGAGCATACGAGGTGAACAATGAATGAAATAGAGAGAGATAAAGATGATACAACTTGATGATTACTAAAATTTGACCTCTTGATTATTGAAATTTGACATGTTGATTATTGAAATTTGACTGTCTAAAAAATTATAAGATCTAAAAACTACAATTTGCATTATAGCTCCAAGAGATTCGAAACCACTCTCAAATATCTTAAAACTATATACATGAAATATAACTTAAAGTATAAGAAAGTAAATGTCCATATGTAAATGTTAAATTATTATTTCATGTATATAGTTTCGTTGATAGAGAAAGACAAAGACAAAGACAAAAAAATAAAGAAAGAGTTCAACAAACTGCATTCACAAAAGTCATCATTCACATTTGGCAAGCGCCAAATTTGGCACTCGCCAAATGGGTTTCTCTAGGAAATACCATGCCTTAAGCTCGATCATCTGAGATGCTCGCCAAATGGTCATTTCAGGTAAAAAAAAGTGGCATATTTTTTGTGTCACAACTTTGTGGACTTACCCAAGATTTACACTTATGTCTATGAATATAGGAAAATAGGGTGATTGCATAAGAACTTTCCAAGGTGGTAAAGCCTTTAAATATATCTTATTGTGACCTTCATGTGTAACCAAATAGATTTTGTATATATATGTATGTGCATGCACACTTAGCTTAAGTATATCTAGGACTAAGGGAATGAAATAAAATGGGTTTTGAAATATAAATAATTATAAATACAAATTCTTTTGTGAATCTATGCTATGTGTATTAAAGGATTTAGGTAATGAAATCATTAGTCTTTTCAATAAGAAAAAGACAATGTAGGGATTTAAGCATTTTGATGCTTACAAAAGATGTTTTTTTTTGCTATCAATTGCTTGAAATAAAAAAAAGAAAAAGAAAAAAGAAAAAATAAAGGAAGGATAGTTTCCCTCAAGAAGGAAAGGGAACAATCAAGAGAATTTGAGATAAATGAGTCTCAATACTAGAAGACATATGCTATTACTTCAAAATAGAATAAAATAGATGATAAATGAAGTATTATTAGTTAAAAAAAGAGGGAGCAAACAATAATGAAAAACACAAATGATTTTGAGGAGTGAAAGGGTTGGTCTACATCTCAATTTCATTGATTAAGTTTAAGATAAGAGAAAGAAAGATATCTTTTACAATAGAAAAGAGGTGGTGCGACAAAGAAATGGCTTCCCAAATGAAAATGGGGAGGCCAAGCAGAGTGCTTTCAACTAAAAATCATGGAAGCTAAAATAAAAGACATGGTTGTTAATACATCCAAATTTATAATATAAATCTCAAAAAATGTAATGATATGGAGTAGCATCAAGATTGTGAAGAATGGAAAGGGATTTAAATCTTATATTGAAACCTAGGATAAATGTCTGTGAACCCCAATCCTAGACCTGCACAAACATAACAAACAAACACAATATTAGATCCAAATGCAAGTTAGAACTAAGATTCCCCACATAATTCATTTGAAATGTAAAGAACAAGGAATAAATGAAGAACACAAGTAAAAATGATTAAATCCTATTCAAAGCAAACAAACTCTCAATCCCATGGGGGAATTGGTGCCATTTTGATGTGGAAAATGGCCCTTTCCCAATCCCTTGTAAGCTTTGTGATGATTTGATGAAGATTGATGCTCCCTTGGAGAAATTTTTGCATAACCTAGCTATGAAATGATAAAAATGGAGACTTGAATGAACAATGGATAAACTTGGCTTAGAATTTGTAGATAATGACTTTGCCTCAAGTTGTCTCCCCTAAATCAATAAGAGAGCTTCTTATTCATAGATGAGAATGATGGAGGATGTGGGACTAAATATAAGCCAATGATAAAGCGCCACTTGTCATCATGCCAATGGAAGGAGGATGAGCACATTTTGAAGGATGAGATGAAAGGTGAAGCAAATGTACATGGACATGTAAGAGATTTTAAATGCTTTGTTGGAAGGGACAAGTCCTTTTGGGGGGAGATTTCAAATTTGAGGAATATTCCATCTTTGATGCCTTTTTGAAAGTAAATAGATGATTTAATAAATTGATAAATTAATTTTCATGAGCAAGTGGCAAAAGCTAGAGGATTTGATGGATTTAAGATAGGGATTAATAAGGATTTGATTAATTTAAAACTAAATTAGTTGATATGACCATTTTGACTTAGATTTGAGGATTTAAATAAATCAAAATGAGAGGAATAATGATTTTAGACTTAATTAAATAAGATTGATTTATTTAATTAAAGAGAGTGATGTTAGATTTAAACCAAACAAAGTTTAATTTATTTAATTTAAAGAAATGACCTTAGAGACTTAATTAAATAAAGTGAATTATTTAATTAAAAGAGAGACTATAGGATTAATTAAACAAACCGATTTATTTAATCAATAGAGGAGAATGACTTAATTAGATAAAATTGATTTATTTAATTAAGAGCATAAATGTGATGAATTTAATCAAATAAAAATTATTTAATTAAATTAATTAGTAAAAGGGATGGTGTAGGAGGAAACGATGTTAGTAAGATCAAGATCAGGCATGTCAGTATATTTTTCATGTCTACAATGTCGATTCTTCACAAATATGCTCAATATTACTATTACAACTTATGAAAATCTTGTTCAAAGGTAAAGACATAATTTTGAATATTATAAGATAAAAAACATATTTTTTTTTTCATTCATATTTAAAGTTACAAATATTTTAAATCATCTAACTTTAATCTCAAACTATAGTCTAGTTCATAACTCTAGTATCAAATATGCAATTTTGAGAATCTATTTAAGACTTTCAACTCAATTTTCAACTTCTATTTTTTGTTCAAAATATTTCTTGATAAATAGTAGGTTCCCATTAGTAACATAAATTATTATCAAAGAATCTTTATTGAAGGCCTTAGTTAGAGCCATATTTTTTCAAAGTAGAGAAACTATTAGTCCTTATTCATCAATATCCGTACTTCTAGAAAATTATGATTAGATGTTCCTTAAAAGCCTTACTTTACACAATACATGGGAATCTACAAATGGAAACTAAGGAGGCACCTCTTGAAACATGTTATCGATGAAGCTCTTGTAGATGATATTATTCCATCATTGTCGAGAGTGTAAAGGGAACGGGCCATCAAAAAATATAAATATGTAGTATATATATAAGCTAGACTATAACATTGTGGGTGAGTTGGTCATGTGTTCATTAATGAAGTTCATCATTATGGATCTGTGTTCATCTAGTCTCTTTCTTGTAAATAACAAGTTAGGAAGATGCGACTAGAAATAAATCACAAAAAAATGAAACATAAAAGGAGGTGCATTAGTTGTTTGGTGAACTTGAAGGAGACTTTGATTATCTACCATGTGGATTATCCCTTGGTAGGAACAATAAAACCTTTATAATGGTATGCTTGAGGAAAACATTTGTTTCCCAAATAAAACACATATAATGTCTTGAATATTTTAGTTTCAAGTTGCTAATAATATTAATATTCCATAGGGACATCCTTTTTAATTGGATAGCTTCTTGCATTTGGTGGAAAAAATAAAAAGAATGCTGAAAACCCTTAGGTTATGGTATTGTCAAGGGGGCTACATAAATTTTTTAGGGGTATTGCTAATTTTTTAAGAGCTTTTGATAGTTAGTGGTTCAATCAAAATATATCCTAAAGACCTTCTATGTGGTTGTTTACTGAATGCGACGATCTAAGAAAGCAAAAGGTTGCTAAAAAGAAAAAAGAAAAAGGAATTATGAGTACATATAGGTCAAAGTAGTTCTTCACCTATTGTGTAGAGAAAATTCCGCAGGTAAAAATATAACATGAAAGGTCTACAGGATAGATGTTGCAAGAAGGAAATGTTAAAGATAAGCACTTCTGGTCCATGTGAAGGTTCAAATGTGTCTTCTGAAAAATTTAAAATAGTAAATGTTAGCTTATCTGGTGTTGTTATAGGACAATTTTGATAATTAGTTGGTTGCTGTTTTGATAGTTGTTTGGTTAGTTGTATTCTGTTGTGAATTCTATTTCATAAATATGTATCTTGATCAATGTATTTTAATTAAGAATTTTTAGTGTGTCTTTTAATTCTCTCCATTTCTTGTGTTGATGATCTGCCGATCATCTTTAGAATTTTGTTAACAATTGTTTGATATCTTCAATTGTTATCAGAGCATAGGGAAGGAGAAGATAAGTGTGTTTGCAGAGAAGTCGTCTTAGAAGAAATTGGTGAGGAGGACAAAAAAAAATCAATAGAGAAGCATAAGATTGCAATTTTTCTTGAAGGAGAGAGATAGCATAAGATCGCAGTTTTGTTTAAAGGAGAGATCGTTGTTTTCTTTAAAGACTGCTAAAAGTTAAAAAAAGAGAATGTGTCACAGGTTTTTTCCCTGAAGGAACCGCCATAGATAGACAAAAAAGGAATTTAAATCGCTGGCTGTATGGAGGAACTCAAATAGTAAGAATATAGAAAACCAGGTTATGCTTTTTCTTTCTGTTATTGAGTAAACTATTTTTCTTGCTGATAGTATTTCAAATTCGAATTTGCAAAGGGAAGTGTGATGTGGAAATTTTGCAAGAAGATTATTAGAATTTGAAATTGATAGGTGAATTAATTTTTTGCAGAGTATTTTGTTGCAGTTTTTGAGATGACAAATCTTGGGGGTATGTTAGGGCTACTGATTCCTATTTTTGATGGGATGAACTTTGTTTATTGGAGTATATGAAGAATTTGAAGATATTAATGTATTAAATAATCAACAAAAATGAGAATTTAAGCAAAATGAAAAAAGATAATAAAAATTTGTTTTTAATCGATTTTTTTAAAGATAAGTTATGTTGTACATTCAAAATATACATGACATATTCTTGTAAATGAAAACACTAAGGAAAAGTTTTGAAAATATTAAAATGAATCAAAATGAGTCAATTAATGAATTTCTCACAAAAGTTGAAGGGATGATAAATCAAATGAAAAATTTAGGAGATAATGTTAGAATTCAAAATGTGATAATTTTTTTTAAAGTTTTCCTTCTAAATTTGACAATAGTTTTTTCCACAATAGAAATATCAAAAGATCTTGCGATGGTAGAAATTGATGAATTAAGTGGCATCCCATTAACAACAAAAGAATGAATGAAAAGTAGTGAATAATCTTCAAAACAAGCATTTGCATCTAAGGCAAACATAAAAGGGAAAAATAAGTTTTTAAGGGTAATGAATATCTTTGCAAAACTAATCATAGAGGTGACTCTAGTCATAACTATAGAGGTAGGGGCTATGATCGTGCACGATGTTCTAATTTTTCAAGAAGAAGTAACAATTATAGAGGCAGAAGTAGAGATATAGGTAGAGACAAAAGAAATGTTTAGTGTTTTCATTGTAATAAATTTGGCCATATGTTGGCATAAGCAATTTGCTCATAGTACTATAGTGTAAAGAGCGAAACTCTTTAAATCAAAACATCGACAAAACTTTAAATAATTTCATTTATATTCAAAATAAAGTCGACATTTCATTCATTTAGACATCATAAAATCCAGTCAATTCCAAAACAACGATTTAAAGTCGATAAATAGATTCAATATACATTTCCAGTTTAAATACATACACGTGTCATATTACACGACATTGATAATAATAATAATACAAAAAAAGTTGTAATATAAGTTATAATTCGATACTTAGACATTCAGTCGCCTTAAGCTCTTCAATACATAATTAAATAATACAATAATACATAAAAGAAGATGACATCCTTTGATCTTCAATCCAATAGCATATCTTCAATAATGAAGACAAAAACAAGGATTGGGTGCTTTTTCAACCCAACCTCGAAGCTTACGCTTCTTCGGAATTCTTTAGTCATTCAAAGAATACCCAACCCTGCACAAATCGCTTAGCAAAAAGTAGTCGACAAGCAAGATGGAATCTAGTGCGTGCCTAGTATAACTAGTAAAACCACAAGCATTTTTATTTTTCTAATTCATTTAAGAAACAAACAAGTTCGATACTAGGATATGGTAGAGAGTTCATTAATTCCATCTATTTCAATGGTCCTTAAGTTACTTAGCCAAGTAAAATATCATGCACAACAAATAAAAGTAGTTATGGAAAAATAAAACTACACTCTCTAATAACCCATATTCAGCACCCATCTCGGAAGGTAACTTTCCAAACACATGACATGCACATTCATTTATCAAGCATGCATGGTTCCAATCAAATAAATACAATCTTTCAAAAATAATTTAACGAAAATCTTGTTTCAAGAAAAACAAGTTTAAATGTTGTTCTTTCATCATTTTAAACCATAAATAACATTAAATTAACATTTAAATCGAATAAATTAATTAACAAAAAGAAGGTGTATCTCAAATGTGTAAATTAAATACATATATAAACAAACATAAATGAGCACACGTTCTTTCGTTCAATTTACTCATTTAATTTGTTTCCACTTTGAAATAATCCTAACTCATTTTGTTTTCAAGTAAATCATATTTTTAATTTAATTGATTTATTTTCTGTTTTTCATACTTTCAGAAAATAAATAATTACTTTTTCAAGAACATAATTAAAATAAATCGTTTTCATTTTTGTTTCAAATATTTCGAGTTTTATTTGTAAAATTCATTGATTTTAACTTCTATTTTGAAATCACGTTTAAAATTTAAAAGGTATTTTATCAAAATCTTTTCTGTTTTGAATTATTTTCAAATCTAATTTAAAATAACATTTTCTGTCTAAAATCTTTTTCTAAGTCTGAATTTCTCCTAAATTCATAAATTAGTTGTTTTGCATTGTTTTCTAAAGAAAGTTTTCCTACAATTTTCTGTTTAATGGTCTTTCTGGATAAACACAGTTTGATGTTTAAAAATTTAATCAGAATTCGAAGAAAACATAAATACTTTCTAATAGTTTTAAAAATCAGAATAAGAAAATAAATATTCCATTTGAATTCACTGTATTCATGATTTTGTTTAACAATTTCTAAAAGATCCTACCTGATAATTCTGGAAATGTTTGTTTGTGTGCTTCCTCTGTAAATTTTCTATAGCTATTCCTTTGTTCTTCTATTCTCTTCCTCTCCTTGGTGCCTCTCTGTCTTTTGTTGCTTGGGTGAGATAGAGACAGATTTATGTTCTATATTTATCTGGTGCCTCTTCCTTCATCTTGTGCACCCCTTCTTCACTGTACGTGGGGTGGATCAAGAGTCTTTTCGATTGCAGACAACAACCTCCTCTCTTCTTGTGCGCGTAAGCCTATCCTCTGCTGGCTGTGTGTGGTGAGTGGGGGAGAAAGAGTTGCACACCTTTTATTCCTAGCCACACCTTGCTCCCAAGTCTTCCTTTACACTCGTGGGTGAGATGGAGAGCCTTGGGTGGCTGCGTGGGAAGCAGAAGAATGTGGGAATGGGGAACCCTGTTCCTTGGCCACACGTGGGGAACGAGGAGATTTCTCCTCCTCTTTGCTGTTGCGTGGGGAGTAGAACAGTCCTCTCCAAAATTCCAAAACAGTCAAACAATAAATTTCAAACTCCTTTGGTGCATGGGATGAGTGAGTAGTCAACAAATTTAAAAAAGAAAACTCACTCCCTCTGCCTCCCAAAAACAAATAAATTCCCTGTCAAAATCAATAATATTGTGTCTTTTTTTTTTCTGTTCCAAACAAAAAATGGATTTTTGTTCTCTTTTCAATTTGAATTTCCTCTAGACTGATCTTTTCTCATGCAATTGGTAGATGTTATCAAGAAATCAGATCCACCTTTTATGTTTGATCTCCAATTCAATTTTCTAACTCCAAGTTCTAAATTTTTAATTGCCTTCAATTGAGTGAAGATATTTTCTTAAATCTGTTCAACTGTTGTTTGAATTCAATTTCAATTTGCACGTATGTTTGTTTTCCAATTTATTTTCAATAACTTAGTTTTAAATATTTGTTTAATTTCTTCAATAAATCTTTTCTCTTTCATATTTTCAAATGAGAAAAATAAAAATAAATAAATTTATAACACAATTTTATTACATTTTAACAAATTTTCGAAAATAAAAGTCTATTCTATTAATTTCAAATAAGAGCTTCATTATTTTTAAAAAATGGAAAAATATTGACATAAGGAATCCAATTTATTTAAATAAAAATCAATTTCCTCATAAAATAATCAAATCGCCTTTTAAAACGACATATTATTTTCACAAATTTTGAGAAATCAATTAAACTTAATTTAAAATTTGCAAGCACAATAGTCACAAAAATACATTAAAATAATAACTAAATGTGTGTGTGTGTGATTCCATCATCCTCATAAACGTTTAATGGCTAAAACGACTCTACCTGATCGATGTTCTCACCTTCATTCACGTTCACCTATTCCTGTGTTCACTTGCACTCGAATTTTCATTAGCAATGACAAACCCCAATTGAAATAAAAATGCATTTCAAATCATTGCAATTGCATTTGAATTTCAATTTCAATTTCACTTCAATTTAAATAATCATTTAACATAATAATTAACAATCTCATGATTAATAATTTGCATTTAAATAATCAATTAAGTCAATACGTGACATGTAGATGATACACAATTTTTTTTTTCTTGTTTGAATAGAAGTTCTAATGAAGAGACTTTATGATATATGAAAATATATTTATTAATTTGGGTGAAAAGAATAATAGTATTGTTGTGTTGGGGGATAACAAATCACATGGAACTAAATGAAAAGGAACCATTGAAGTAGCAAATGAAAATGGTAAAATTAAGCATATTTCTAATAACTTGTTAGTTCCTACTCTAAAAAAGAATTTTTTATTAGTTGGTCAGATGCTTGAACATAATTACCAAGCTATTTTTGATAGTAATGAATGCATTGTTAAAGATAAGTTGCAAAGATATGCAATATTTGCATGAGTACAAATGATAGGTGATCATATGTTTCCTCTTCACTTTTCTTCAAGCAAGCATGTCATGGGTACTATAGAGGTGCATGATAGTCAACTATGGCATCAAAGGTATGGGCATCTAAATTTTGGTGGTTTACTTAAATTCTTAAGAAGAAACATATGGCTGAAGGATTTATATTTCTTAAGAATAATCAAGAAATTTGTGAAGAATGTTTGTTTAGAAAATAACGTAGAAACACTTTATTAATTGTTTGGTTTAAAAGAGAAAGGAAACCTCTTGAATTTATTCATTCTAATTTATGTGGTCCTATGACAACTCTCTCACTAAATAAATCCAATTATTTTCTCATTTTCATTGATGATTTTTCTCGTAAAACTTGGATCTATTGCTTGGTTGATAAATCATAAGTTTTGATAAGTTTGTTGAGTTCAAACATTTAGTTATTCAATTCATTAAGATCATTAGATCAAATAATGGGGGAGAGTATAGATCAAATGTATTTTTGGATTCATGTAGAGAACATGAGATTCAAAGAGAGTTTACAACCTCCTACACTCTACAACAAAATGGAGCTGCAAAGAGAAAAAATAGAACTATTGTTGAAATGGAAAGAAGAATGATGAAAGAAAAGAACCTAGAAAATACTCTTTGGAAAGAGGTAGTCACTACTAAAATTTATTTGTTGAAAAGGATTCCCACAAAAGAAGTTCATAAAATTACTCTTGAAGAAGCTTGGTCTGGTTTTAGACCATCAGTTGCACATCTAAAGGTGTTTGGTTGTGTTTCTTATGTGCTTATTTCTAAGGAAAAATAACTAATTTGGATGAAAAAAGTCTCAAATGCATTTTTATTGGTTATGGTTCTGAAAACAAAGTTTACCAATTATATAATTCTATCACTAAGAAATTAATCATAAGTAGAGATGTCATATTTGATGAAAGAGCACAATATATTCTTGATTAAAAGGCTAAGCATATTGAGATTGATTTAAAGAAATCTAACCCTCCTATGAATGATGTAGGTGAAGAGGAATCTCATCTACTTGTGTTTGATGAATCAAAAGTCATTGATAATGCAAAAAAATCATCCTCAAATGTGGAGAGCAAGAAGTATTAGAAATACCACAGAAGAATTGAGAAAAATCATCCCCCATCACTCATGTTAGATAGTAATTTTGATCAAATGACTACAAGGTCCCATAGACAAGTTAACTATGCTCTCATGACTCATGTTATGCAAAATGATGAGCTAGGAGATTTTGTAGAAGCTAGTGCAAAGGAAGAGTGGGTTGTAGCCATGAAAGTGAAATGGCATCCATTAAGCAAAATGACACTTGGGAGTTGGTCGAATTGCCCACTGGTAAGGATGTTGTTGGTACAAAGTGGATTCATATAAATAAATATAAATTTGATGGTACTATTGATAAATATAAGGCTAGGTTGGTTGCCAAAGGGTAGTCTCAATAGGAAGGTATTGACTATACCAAATTTTGTTTTCCTACACCCAAGATGGATGCTATTAGATTAGTTTTATCTTTTGCTGCTCAAAAATGATGAAATATTTATCAAATGGATGTTAAACGTGTTTTCTTGAATGGTTATATTGATGAGGAAGTTTATACTTCTTAGCCTCGAGGTTTTAAAGTTCCTTCGAAAGAACATTTTGTTTACAGGTTGAAGAAGGCTTTATATGGTCTAAAACAAACACCCCAAACATTATACTCTAGAATTGACTGTTATCTTCAACAAAAAAGATTTTGTAAAAAGTTAGTCTAATTCTAATCTTTATATTAGAAATTCTCGTGAGGATATTCTAATTGTTGTTCTATATGTGGATAATCTCATTTACAATGGGAATAATTCCTCTTTATTTCTTGAATTTAGAGCAACTATGGTTTTAGAATTTGAAATGACTAATTTAGGATAGATGCATTAATTTCTTGGTCTTGAAGTTTGATAGCATACGAATGGTATACTTTTGTCTCAACAAAAGTATGTTTCCGATCTTCTTTAGAGGTTTCATATGTAGGATTGCAATCTTATGGTCACACCTATGGATGTTGGTGTTAAGTTGTCTAATTCTGATGATTCCCCTTTTATATGCTCCACTCTCTATAGAAAGTTAGTTGGATGTTTTCTTTATTTGACCACTACTAGACCAAATATTACTTATTCACTAAGCTTGGTCTCTAGATTCATGTCCAAACCTAAGGAGACACATTAGGGAACATTTAAAAGGATTCTTAGCATCTTAGAGGAACAATGTATTATGGTATTTATTTTCAACATTCCAAGGAAAGTAAGTTGGTTGGACATACCGATTTTGATTGGGCAGGCTCTATAGATGATCAAAATTCTACTTCTTATTATACATTTAGTCTTGATTTTGCAGTAATTTCTTGGACATCCATGAAGAAACCCATTGCATATAATGCAGGAGCACTCGGGCGTATTCGCAATCTTGCATCACCCAAAAAAAATATGGTGAATTTAGTTTTAATTTCTCTTCATTTGATTTGTTGTTTCAGTTGTGTGTTGTATTGGGGGGTGTTATCGCCGTTGTTGGTAACCACGTGTTGCATCCATTTTGGTATAGGTTCACGCACAATCTGCTAACAAAACATTTGATGGAGTCCTTATTTCGAAACAGCTATATGGTGATTTGAATGCTAGAGGTTATCCAACTGAAATTCAAATAAATAAAAAACCTATTCAATTTCTTTCTAGGGGTGACACATCATTTTATGTATGTGTTCTTTTGTGCAATAAAAGGTTGCTGATTAAAATACCCTGCAGATGCAACTTGTGGGAGGTCCATATGAGGAGACCTGCGCAGGACATTCAAAAATTTAAAATTTTGTTTGCAATAAACACCCACGAGTGGCAATTGGAAAATGTGGCGCTCCATATTCATGTTTTGAAAGGTCAATATTCCCAAGTGCGTGGGAAGTGTTCTGTTTTTTTTCTGTTTTTGCTTGCCTTTGAACAACCAGCACATCACTATTTTCCAACGCATCATGCCAGGCAGGGGGTCGATTCATTTTAGAGAGGTGACCATTCGATTGTTGTTGACATTTTGAACACTATAAAAAGGAAAATGAATGCAAAAAGGGGGTTCGGCCAGCAAATAGAGGAAGGATAATAGAAGAATGAAGGTCTGCAACCAAAAGAAAATGCAAGGGAATTGAGAACAGGGGACAGCAGATCGTTGTGAAGTGGATTACCAAGTGTTTGACGGCTGTGGCAATACATTCGAATAGTTAAATTGCTGCCAATAAGAAAAACATTGAGTTGATTGTATTCAAATCTTGACTGTGAATTGTTTGTTTCAATGATTGCATCTACGGACAACAATTTATGACTGATTATTAATATAAATGTCAAGTTGAAAATTGTAAAAAATTGTTTGGTGGAATTGGTTTGAGTTTTGCTGCTTGAATTAGCAGTCGCATAGGACCCCTAATTCCTGTCTGCAACAACATCTCTTTCTACTGCAGAGGTTGAATACTGTTGAGAAATGTCTCAACCTTGCAAGCCTTTTCCAAGAAAATTACAGAATTTGTTTGTGGCAGTTTTCCACATGTTTATGCATTGGAAAAAGGTGTATGAGTTGTTAAAAGGTGCCTTGTCCTTATTAGAATATATGAGGGCCATTTTTAGAGCATAGTTAATTTGTTTTATGTCTTTTATGGGGGTCTAAACTAGAGGACAAAATTATGGACGGGATTACTATTTTAACCTGGTTGTTTTTCCATCTTGGAAATGTAAATGTTAAAAATGGGCAACATGTGGCATGGTGGTTAAGCCCATGGTTTTGTAAAACCACAAATGGTTTCCAGGTTGTAAATCACTATATAAGGAGGGCTTGGGGAGGAGTTTACACAATGGAGTTTTGTTTGCAAGGCTGGGTGCTAGAAGGATGCTAGTGGTGTCTCTCCAAGCTTGAGTTGAGGTGATGCTCTTGTAAGAACTTGCATTGCAAGTGTATTGTAATCTTCTTTGATTTGATAATACATTATGCAGGTTTTAGAGGGTGGGGTTTTTCTCCCGTAAGGGTTTTCCCCACGATAATCACAGTGTTATGTGTTTATGGTTATTTCATTTATACTCTTGAATGTGTTTCTTTGAATCGTTGTAATACTTTATATTGAAATTTGCATATTCGTTCTCTCAAGATTAGCGTAGGAAGCGATTCCGCACACCTTTGCTTCCTTACAAGTGGTATCAGAGCCTGGCCAGTTTTGGTTCTGTTTGTTGGGTACAGGGTTTTTTGAGCTAATCAAGGTTTGAGTGGGAGCTTGTGCAGAGTATTTCATTTTTTGTATTGCAGGATCGTAAAGATGGCAAGCATGTCGGGGAGGATTGATGTAGAAAAGTTTTCTGGCACAAACTTTGAGATGTGGAAGCTGAAGATGGAAGATCTGTTGATTGATCGGGATCTATGGGATGCGGTGGATGAGAATAACCTAAGGCCTACAAATCCGACTTTAGCTGCACAATATGATGTTATGGACAGAAAAGCTAAAGGTCTCATAAGATTGTGTCTTGCAGACTCAATTCTGATTAATGTGCATGAAGAGTCTACCGCAAAGAAGCTTTGGAAGAAGCTAAGTGAGATCTATCAAGCGAAATCACTTGTTAACAAGATTTTCTTGAGGAAGAAATTGTATTCCTTGAGAATGGAAGAAGGTGGACGAATTCCTGAGCATCTGGAAAGTTTCAATATGTTGGTGACTCAGTTGACCTCAGTTGGGGTAGCGATGGATGAAGAAGAAAGGTGCCAAATCCTACTATGTTCATTGCCAGATTCATGGGACAACCTTGTCATGGCCATAGGGAGCACTTCTATTGTCTTGAAGATGGAGGATGTTGTTGGTTCTCTACTTTCTGAGGAGATGAGAAGGAAGGTCTCTCTGAATGCTAAAGAGGCTTTGAGTGTTCGAGGAAGACCAAAAGAAAGAGGCAAGAACGAAAAGCAGCATGGCTGTTCTAAGTCCAAGAATAAGGGGAGATCAAAATCCCCTGGTAAGTCCAAGGTGATATGTTGGAATTGTGGTAAATCTGGACACTTCCGAAAGGATTGCAAAGAGGAAAAGAAGAAGAAAAAAAAGAAGCAAGATTCTGATTCTGAGTCCGAGAAGGAAGACGGAGACGCTTTTATCGCAGCCTTGGCCACTCATGCAGGTGATAATGCATGAGTAATAGACTCAGGTGCATCTTTCCACATGACTCCTAATAGAAACTGGTTTAGTAAGTATGAAAATTTTGATGGAGGTAAGGTGTATTTGGGTGATAACTCTATTCTTGATATTGTTGGCCGTGGAAGTATTCGTGTAAAATTTTCTGATGGTAGAATTAGAAGATTTGATGGTGTCTTGCATATCCCGGGACTAGTAAGAAATTTGTTATCTGTTAGTAAACTAATAGATGCGGGTGTGCATGTACAGTTCTCTGAAGCAGGTGTGAAAATGGTAAGAGGTGCTATGGTAATAGCAAGAGGAAGCAGATTGGGTACACTGTACCAGCTTGATGCATGCATGGTTGAGTGCAATAGTACTTCTGATAAGATTGTGAAAAAGACTACTCTGTTGGAAAAGGAGAGGTTTTCTTTTTCAACAAATGGTCATGGTTTTTGGGTACCCAAGGGTGCTCTGTCTACCGAATCAAAGTTGCCTGCAGAGAAGACCATGTTATGGCACCAAAGACTTGGCCACATAGGTGAGAAAGGTCTACGGACCTTGAAAAATAAGAATCTTGTTGATGGGTTAAATGATTGCAATCTTGAATTTGATTTTTGTGAGCATTGTATTTATGGAAAACAAAACCGCATTCAGTTTTACTCCAGTTCTCATAAGTCTTCATGTATATTGGATCTGATCCATTCAGATGTATTTGGTCCAGTTGATGTTCCATCTATTGGTAAATCAGTTTATTATGTCTCTTTCATTGATGATTTTAGTAGAAGAACATGGGTTTATTTTCTTAGGAGTAAAGCTGAAGTTTTCAGTCGTTTGAAAGAATTTAAAGCAATGGTAGAGTTACAGACTGGAAAGAAAATAAAATGTTTGAGAACTGATAATGGTGGTGAATATTGCTCTATTGATTTTGATACATTTTGTAAAGATTGTGGTATTAAAAGACAGAAGACAACTCCGTATTCTCCACAACAGAATGGAGTTGCAGAAAGAATGAACAGGACCCTGATGGAGAAGGCTAGGAGTATGTTGAGTGGTGCTGGACTAGAACAAAAGTTCTGGGCTAAAGCTGTAGCCATTGCCTGCTACCTGATAAACAGGTCTCCTATGTGATAGGCAGATTGCACTTTGACTGTCACTATAAATTGTCATTGCACCCTGTTTGAACTCTATATCTGAACACAATCTCTTAAGCCAAATGGCTTCCTTACAGGCATGAGTAGATGCCGTATACTCTGCCTCTGTAGTAGACAAGGCAACCACAGCCTGTCGCTTGCTCATCCAACTAATTGCACCACCAAATAATGTAAACACATATGCACTGGTGGATCTTCTTCTATCAACATCACCAGCCCAGTCTGAATCCACATAGCCTCGAATATCCAAGGAATGCTTGTTTCCTATTCCATGAAAACATATAGAGTACTCTGAGGTACCCCGCAAGTATCTGAAAACTCTTTTAACTGCATCCGAATGTGCTCTTCCTGGATTAGACATGTAACGGGAAAGTACTCCCACTGCTTGGGCAATGTCTGGTCTTGTACAAGAACATGGGTTTATTTTCTTAGGAGTAAAGCTGAAGTTTTCAGTCGTTTGAAAGAATTTAAAGCAATGGTAGAGTTACAGACTGGAAAGAAAATAAAATGTTTGAGAACTGATAATGGCGGTGAATATTGCTCTAATGATTTTGATACATTTTGTAAAGATTGTGGTATTAAAAGACAGAAGACAACTCCGTATTCTCCACAACAGAATGGAGTTGCAGAAAGAATGAACAGGACCCTGATGGAGAAGGCTAGGAGTATGTTGAGTGGTGCTGGACTAGAACAAAAGTTATGGGCTGAAGCTGTTACATGTCTAATCCAGGAAGAGCACATTGGGATGCAGTTAAAAGAGTTTTCAGATACTTGCGGGGTACCTCAGAGTACTCTATATGTTTTCATGGAATAGGAAACAAGCATTCCTTGGATATTCGAGGCTATGTGGATTCAGACTGGGCTGGTGATGTTGATAGAAGAAGATCCACCAGTGCATATGTGTTTACATTATTTGGTGGTGCAATTAGTTGGATGAGCAAGCGACAGGCTGTGGTTGCCTTGTCCACTACAGAGGCAGAGTATATGGCATCTACTCATGCCTGTAAGGAAGCCATTTGGCTTAAGAGATTGTGTTCAGATATAGAGTTCAAACAGGGTGCAGTGACAATTTATAGTGACAGTCAAAGTGCAATCTGCCTAGCGAAGAACCCGACTTTTCATGCTAGGACCAAACACATTGATGTACAATATCATTTTGTGAGAGATATGGTTGAGGATGGCAAGGTGAAGTTGGAGAAGGTAGACACTTTGGTGAATGTTGCTGATGCATTAACTAAACCTGTGAGCACAGAGAAGTTCAGATGGTGTTCAGAGTCTATGGGCCTTTCGGTCCCTAGCAATTAAGTCCATGATATTTTGGATCCCCTAACTCTTGCAAGGTGTTCGACAAGTGGGAGATTGTTGAGAAATATGTCTCAACCTTGCAAGCCTTTTCCAAGAAAATTACAGAATTTGTTTGTGGCAGTTTTCCACATGTTTATGCATTGGAAAAAGGTGTATGAGTTGTTAAAAGGTGCCTTGTCCTTAGTAGAATATAGGAGGGCCATTTTTAGAGCATAGTTAATTTGCTTTATGTCTTTTATGGGGGTCTAAACTAGAGGACAAAATTATGGACGGGATTACTATTTTAACCTGGTTGTTTTTCCATCTTGGAAATGTAAATGTTAAAAATGGGCAACATGTGGCATGGTGGTTAAGCCCATGGTTTTGTAAAACCACAAATGGTTTCCAGGTTGTAAATCACTATATAAGGAGGGCTTGGGGAGGAGTTTACACAATGGAGTTTTGTTTGCAAGGCTGGGTGCTAGAAGGATGCTAGTGGTGTCTCTCCAAGCTTGAGTTGAGGTGATGCTCTTGTAAGAACTTGCATTGCAAGTGTATTGTAATCTTCTTTGATTTGATAATACATTATGTAGGTTTTAGAGGGTGGGGTTTTTCTCCCATAAGGGTTTTCCCCACGATAATCACAGTGTTATGTGTTTATGGTTATTTCATTTATACTCTTGAATGTGTTTATTTGAATCGTTGTAATACTTTATATTGAAATTTGCATATTCGTTCTCTCAAGATTAGCATAGGAAGCGATTCCGCACACCTTTGCTTTCTTACAAATACCAAGTTGCCACTCCTATTTTCTGTCAAGCTGTTTAGTTGAGGAGGATGTTACAAGAACTACAACACCTTCAGGATGGTACCACAATGTTGTATTGAGACAATCAGAGTACTGTTCAGAAGAGTAAAAATCTCATGTTTGATGGCATGACTAAGCACATTGACATCCAACACCACTACATTCGAGAGTTGGTTCAACAAGACTTGGTTGAACTTGTATATTATCCCATTGCAACACAAATTGCTAATATTTTCACAAAGCCCCTTGCTCGTGATCTTTTTTAGACAAATACAAAGTTTACTTAGTGTTCTTCCCAATGTTCATTATGGAGAAGAAATGGGATAACTAATGAACATTTTTTTTCTTGTTTCCTACAATGTTCATTATGGGGGAGAATGTAATGTAATAAACATTGTTAGTTTTTCTGTTGTTGTTAGAGGACAATTTTGGTAATTAGTTGGTAATTGTTGTGATTAGCTGGATTCTGTTGTGAATCCAGTTGCATAACTATGTAGCTTGGTCAATGCATTTTAATAATAAAAAAATTGGCGTCTCTTCCAA
Organism: Sequoiadendron giganteum; assembly: GCA_007115665.2. NCBI lineage: Eukaryota > Viridiplantae > Streptophyta > Pinopsida > Cupressales > Cupressaceae > Sequoiadendron > Sequoiadendron giganteum. The sequence goes on along the minus strand of CM021104.1, from coordinate 160,317,058 downwards.
TTTTCTCTGCATCTGTTGTGCTGGTGATCTGCAGTTCATATTTAGAATTTTGTTTACAATTTTTTGATACCTTCAAAAATGTAGGCGCGGGCCAATATTCTAATGTTGAATAGGTAAGATAACAATGTACTCAACTAGTTGAAATCTTGAACTAGAGAAATTTCTAATTGTATACAACCTTCAATCTGATACATGATATTCAATCCCAAACAGGCAAGAACAAATTAGAATTTCATTGTTGTGCACATTTGAACATTATGTGGTCAATTTCCTAATATCCTGAGAAGAAGGCTTTTCTACTTGTTATAGATCTGTAATCTTGTGCACATTATTTCCTCCTCAAATTGGTTGATTATCATCAAAAGCATCATTGTAGATATCAAATAAGAGCAATAGAACAATATGTTAACTTGCACTCTCACTAATATACTTCATATTGATAATAGGATATTGGCTTTCTTTTAAGCATTCAACATTTTTCTTCTATCTTCTCCTCAATAAAAATTCATGTCAATACTAGTGTGGCCACCTGTTAAGTATTCTTCAAGCCTTCCTTAAGTGTTTAACTATCCCTTGTTATTTATAAATTTCTAAATAGCTAGGTCAGTTCTTTTGTGCTTCATGACTGAAAAAAACAAACCTTTCAGGGCTGTTGCAACAAAAACTTATTATCACTTTTTACTAGAAAGTATGTGCTGGTTATGCTCAGCTAGCTTTCAGTCTTCAGGATAACATCAAAGCTATAACAATTTCCGATTTTTAGGTCATATCTTTGTACTTACCAATTGGAAAGGGCCCAATCCAACTCAACCTCCCTCCTCCTTACCCCTATCAACCGACTCTCCTTAAATTGTCGCAGTTCTGACTTTGGCTCTCATCCTATATAACTATTGAACCAATTGTTCTGAGTTTGCTTATGATCTTATATATAACTATTGGCTTATCTTGTTTCATTCTGTTATTTTCAAGGCTCAACTGAAGGATTTCTTTAATGTAGATCAAATTGATCGTGATCTTCTTTCTCTGTGCCCTTAGAACTCTTTTGTCCATCTTCAAATCATTGATGCTTTCATCAAAAGAGATGAACAACAAGGACAATACATATATCCTTGATATGTCATGCACCCTAATGACTTGATGCTTAATATACACAATCATTGAAAATGATAGTCTCAGCATAAATGAAGAATGGGCTAGTTTCTATAATACATCATTATGCTAGCTTTAAGAGTACAGAAACCTTTGAAATTGGCGGTCTACTTATTTGACTCTGACTCTGTTCATTAGGATATTAGTTTGCAATTACAAATCGTTAATGGCACATGGTAATAAACTTTGAGTACCGAAGTTATAGAATGAAAAATAGACTAATTCTCAATTCACGTATTCTTCTCTCCAAATTATCAAAGTCTCTTACAGCAAGAACAACTTTATTACTTTTTAATAATTCAGTAAGTTCAATTACCTGTTTGTAAACTTCAGACTCTTTCCCAATACTAACTTGATATGCTGATGACAGACTGCATAGTCGAGAACGTGGTTGCCACAATAACAAGGCATGCGTTCTCTATCAAAATTCTCCCGCTTTAAAGTTTAATATGACTTGGGTAGTCTTCAAATCTATGTGCAACATTGGTTTTCAAGCAACTAGAGATGCATTTCTTCTTCTATAGGTTAAGTCCAGGTTGGTTTATTATTTCATATTTGCATAGCCACTTCTCTCACTAACATTGAGGAACATTAACGGGAGAAATTTGATTTAGAAATTTTTTTATAGGAAATTTGCTCAACTTTACTCAATTCTTATTTTAGGCGTTCTAAAATCCATTGATCCCATCATCTAAAAACAGTCCATTCCGTCTTATTTTTGGATTGCCCATATGCTTCTTATATCTACCGCTATTTAATAAATCTTGATTACCGTTTTCAAATGTCTTCTCAAATTTGTTTCATGCCTCGTCTTCTCAAATGTGTTTCATTTCTTCACTTCTTAGCAATCTATCTCAGATTTGGAAACAAGTCAGTCCCCCTGATAAGTGCTAGTTTTCCACACTGCTCTCATAATTTTTTAGCCAATTTTTGTTCTATAGATAACTAATTTCCCTGCTATAGGTCACGCTTTCTCTTTCTCACATGTAACATCAACATAGGGGCACCCTTTTGGCAAAAGGTTTCATAATTTGAACTCTAATGGGGCAGTTATGCTATTCCAAAATTACAATTAATTGGAGGATTGCCTTGGGTATATTTCACTTTCCTTGTAAGTTCCTGCCATAAGCATGGAACTACAATCACAAGCGTTTGTTAATACATTATTAATAACTTTGTTTTGCGCCAATCAAAATCTCTAGGTTTATGTTCATCAAATTTACCTCCAGTTTTTGTAATGTTTTAATAGTAGAAACTGATCACAATTTTTATTGAGAATAGGAAAATGGACAATTTCCAAGCATTGTCATTGTATGAAATTTTTCGAAGCATTATTGCCACTGTCACTTCAATCGAGGATATATTTCGTACGCGTTGAGCTGTACAGGCCTTTTGATGTTTTTCAGCTTTCCTTCATTGGAATTGATAAATCTGGTTTCATTATGAATAATAATAATCTATTCATATTCTCAAAATGTGTCACGCGCAAGTAACTGCATAGGGAATGCATGAATATTTTGGTTTATCAGAAAGGGAATGATTTCCTATGGCGCTCTGATTCATAATAACAGAGTGCATAATCGCTATCGTTTCAAATGATCCAACAGGTATATCAGTGCTAGCATTTCAAATGATCCAAGTTAGGCCTTTGTTCACAGATTCAAAGTGTTCAGAAAATGTAACCCTGCATGCCATATGGATACATTTTCTAATGTGTGGTGTTGTATGGAGCGAGTGCAGCAAACAGGTAACAGGTAACCATTGATTTGGACAGTTGGGTGATTTAGGATTTTTAGTGTGTTAGACAAATTTACATACTGGCAGTACTGGCAGTCCCTGCATGCAGAGGAGATGCAGACAGGCAATATATGAAAAGATATCGCTGGACATGTGAGGCATTCGATGGCAGAAGTCAATGGCAGTATAAAAAAGAGGACATAAAAAGTACAGGTACAAAAACATTCTGCTAGGAAAGAATGAATCTGGTTTGGCATATGCATAATATAGTATTTGTTGACTTCAAACATTATGGAGCGTAATCTGGTAAAAAAATTGTCTTTTATCGTTGGCTTTCTCTGTTATGCTAGGAAAAGGGTTTCCAAGCTTAGCATTTGACTGTGACCGTTCCAACTTTTATATTTATACAGTAGTTCATTCATCAAATTCCTCATGTTTTTATGTGACTTCGAACCCAAGGTTTGATTTGGTATAACACTTTTTTTGTGGGTTTCTGTGATTGGAATTTACATTTGGGATGAACCTGAATATGGACCACTTACCACTTCTAAGAAATTTGATGTTCTTTTTCCTTTTAAATAGAAAATTATTCACTTGTCATAGATTTTTTAAAGCATGGATATATAAATTAAAGAATGCGATGTTAAATTATCTCAAGAATTACTATTGTATAAATTAATTTAGATAATGAAGAGATGTTCTGTGAAAAGATGTTCCGTCATGTTGTGTTTAGGAAAGTTACCATCCAAATAGTTGACCTTTCTCTGCATGCCTACCTTTAAATTTAGCATTACCTTCATCGTAAAACAAAGCCACCTAATTTGAACTCAAAATTCAGAGCACTTTGTTATTGGCTAACAAGAACGTCGTGTGTGCGCAATGCATGGAATACCCACCAGTAGATTTTTAGAAGTTGCCAAATAACTTTGAGCTAGATAAAAGCCACAAAAGAAATTGGCATCTGGATCCCAAAACACTTCAGTTTATTACGCCAAAGGCGTTCCCTCAATGATGTTTGCCGATCCATTTTCTATATCAACGGCGTAAAAAAGGATGCAAGACCATCTAGAATAGATCCTGATCGTTTATTGATTTTTGTCGTTTTGCCTTCTGTCTTGTTCGCGCATTTACTGTGGTTGGGAGTTGGTCAGAAATGTCTGCCTTATGCCTTCTTAGATGCATTTACTTTGGATGGGAGTTGGTCAGAAAAATATCTGCCTTCTGCCCTCTTCCTTCTTGATGTAGTTCGATTGTTGACAGAGAGAACCAACAGAACCAACGACAGAGTGGCTATTGTTTTTCAAGTTGATGAAAAGGATGATAATGGTTGTAGATTCTTGAAAACCTGAGTTTATAAATGAGTATAATGTGGTTTTTTTTGCTGCTATGTATTATCTCATGCCTATTTGAACTTATGGAATTTGCATGTTTACTATTTTGTGTTGTATTTTCCAAGACTTTCAGATTGCTTCTATTCACTCTGCAAAGAAATCGATAAAATTGTTATTAATGATTGTTGGATGAACTTTGAGCTCTTTCAATAGAAAATTATTATAGATCTGATACACTAGCAATATCTCTATTGTAGGCCTTGAGGAGCAGGAATAGAAGCCTTTTGCTGCATGCAGTTCGATTGTTGACAGAAAGAGAGCATTGAGAACATTTTGCAGATTCTTTAGGTAAGTCATTTGCCTTGGTTTGAATTCTTTGTGATTCTTTCTTTGTTTTGTCTCTATTTCAACCTCCCCTGTATACAAGTAGAGCAGTACAAATTTAAGGCATTTCTTTTATATATAAATTATCACACTAGAACACCCGATTTGCTCTATTCGATACTCCCCTCAACCTGGCTCCAAACCTCCCATTTGGGGCTACGTAGGGAGGGTGCTAGGAAGGTTGAGAAACTGGGCATAACACCTGCCAGTTGCATTTGCTTAAAATTTTCTAAAGCCATTTGGGTTACATAGGGAGGATGCTAGGAAGGTTGGGAAGCTGGGCGTAACACCCGCTAGTTGCATTTGCTTAAAATTTTCTAAAGCCTTTTCAACAAACCCATTTTTAATATATCTTGCAATCATTGCTTGGCATGACTTGTCTCTTTGAGGCATTCTGTCAAACAGTTTGTGTGCCTTCTCTGTTCTTCCAATGTTCTCATACATGTTCAACAATGCCATTTTATGCCTTAAATCCAAACCTGCTTCATCAGAAAACAAATCCAGCCCCTTCGGTGGGCTCTCCGACTCAGAATAACAAAATTTCTGTTCTTTTTAGTTGCCCAACTTGGAGGTCTATTTATGAGCTGGGTTGCTCACTATTTTCTAACCCAGAATAACAAAATATTTAGCTAGCAAACGAGTGTTTACTATACTCTCACCTCAAAATAATTAGTGCTAAACTTCATAATTTTGAAAGTAATCAAATTTTTTATTTTCTTATCCTGTGTAACATGAATGAAATGTCAGTTGGGTAGTTTGAGGAAAATGGAGAGGAGACTCAATTTTCGTTTGGAACTTTTGCCTCTACTGGTGGTCTTACAAAACTATATTTTCATAGGCAGGTAAACAGGAAAACATTAGGAATGCAACATTTGGGGTGTGATGTATCATGCTAACTAATTGAAGCAATATTTGATTCTTCATGCATTTTGTATTATGTGTGGTTAAATTGCAAAAGTTAGGCCATGCTTCCTCAATATAGTGTAGAGTCAAGACTATAGTGTCAAATGTTTTATAACTAGCTAATAACTGTGCAATTTCTAAGGAAGTAAAAAAGAAAGACTAAGCATTCAATTTTGAATATTTTCCCTTTCCTGTTAGCAGTGAACTCGAAAACAATTGGTGTACAATTCCTACTGTTGTATCTACATTATTAAACTATAGAGCAGATTTTAAATTGGTGATGGTCAACACCATCCTTTCTGAATTGCATGTTTGAAGGTGGCATTTGCAAGCATGGTGCCAAACAAAGAAAGGAAGTCCATTCCAACATCTTCTGTGCTCACTACGAATCAATTTTCTTGGTATTTCATAGTGATTCTATTTTTGTACATTGGTCCTGCTTTTAAGTTTTTATAGAGAAAACTGCATATTAACATGTTATTTCCTAAAATGGCCTCTATGGGAAATGCTAGGCCATTCGTGGAGTCATTAGAAGAGGTAAATTCATGTATGGTGAATTCTTGCCATTTATAGTTTGAAAATAAGAGTATTCTTATTTCATTTTGCCCCTTCTAGATAAATGATAGAATGTGCTCTCTAAGAGACCTATTTCATGAACAAAGGAAAATCCACTTAAAAAAAAAATTACATCAAGTAAATTACGTAAATTTTTGGATTTTTTTTTTGCATTTTTTTGTGTAGTATATGAGGAGAATTGGTAGGTCATTTAGCAAACGATTACAAGGATTCAAACATGAGTGAAATAAAACCTCTAAGATAATTAGGCTCCATTACCAACAAGTTCATGTCATGTTTGCAAGATAATCAGACTTATAGAATGGTTTTAAAGGTATAGATTCATTTTAGGTACAAGAACCCAACATATGTGCCTTATCCAACTTTTATAACACTTTTCACCACCTTGTATGATTATAAATAGGTGATAGATCACCTTAATGTTATCTCTTTGACCTTGATGCCTCTATTTTCTAACCCCACCATCTTCTCAAGAAACAAATAATTATACAAACAAGAATGCCAATAACTTATAACTCAACCTCAAATTTAGAGGGTTTTTTTTACTCTTCTTTGGATCCTTGTAAGTGGATG
>CM021104.1:160136487-160310305 GCA_007115665.2 Sequoiadendron giganteum | reverse complement strand
CTCATAAGATTGTGTCTTGCAGACTCAATTCTGATTAATGTGCATAAAGAGTCTACCGCAAAGAAGCTTTGGAAGAAGCTAAGTGAGATCTATCAAGCGAAATCACTTGTTAACAAGATTTTCTTGAGGAAGAAATTGTATTCCTTGAGAATGGAAGAAGGTGGACGAATTCTTGAGCATCTGGAAAGTTTCAATATGTTGGTGACTCAGTTGACCTCAGTTGGGGTAGCGATGGATGAAGAAGAAAGGTGCCAAATCCTACTATGTTCATTGCCAGATTCATGGGACAACCTTGTCATGGCCATAGGGAGCACTTCTATTGTCTTGAAGATGGAGGATGTTGTTGGTTCTCTACTTTCTGAGGAGATGAGAAGGAAGGTCTCTCTGAATGCTAAAGAGGCTTTGAGTGTTCGAGGAAGACCAAAGGAAAGAGGCAAGAACGAAAAGTAGCATGGCCGTTCTAAGTTCAAGAATAAGGGGAGATCAAAATCCCTTGGTAAGTCCAAGGTGATATGTTGGAATTGTGGTAAATCTGGACACTTCCGAAAGGATTGCAAAGAGGAAAAGAAGAAGAAGAAAAAGAAGCAAGATTCTGATTCTGAGTCCGAGAAGGAAGATGGAGACACTTTTATCGCAGCCTTGGCCACTCATGCAAGTGATAATGCATGGTTAATAGACTCAGGTGCATCTTTCCACATGACTCCTAATAGAAACTGGTTTAGTAAGTATGAAAATTTTGATGGAGGTAAGGTGTATTTGGGTGATAACTCTATTCTTGATATTGTTGGCCGTGGAAGTATTCGTGTAAAATTTTCTGATGGTAGAATTAGAAGATTTGATGGTGTCTTGCATATCCCGGGACTAGCAAGAAATTTGTTATCTGTTAGTAAACTAATAGATGCGGGTGTGCATGCACGGTTGAGTGCAATAGTACTTCTGATAAGATTGTGAAAAAGATTACTCTGTTGGAAAAGGAGAGGTTTTCTCTTTCAACAAATGGTCGTGGTTTTTGGGTACCCAAGGGTGCTCTGTCTACCGAATCAAAGCTGCCTGCAGAGAAGACCATGTTATGGCACCAAAGACTTGGCCACATAGGTGAGAAGGGTCTACGAACCTTGAAAAATAAGAATCTTGTTGATGGGTTAAATGATTGCAATCTTGAATTTGATTTTTGTGAGCATTGTATTTATGGAAAACAAAACCGCATTCAGTTTTACTCCAGTTCTCATAAGTCTTCATGTATATTGGATCTGATCCATTCAGATGTATTTGGTCCAGTTGATGTTCCATCTATTGGTAAATCAGTTTATTATGTCTCTTTCATTGATGATTTTAGTAGAAGAACATGGGTTTATTTTCTTAGGAGTAAAGCTGAAGTTTTCAGTCGTTTCAAAGAATTTAAAGCAATGGTAGAGTTGCAGACTGGAAAGAAAATAAAATGTTTGAGAACTGATAATGGTGGTGAATATTGCTCTAATGATTTTGATACATTTTGTAAAGATTGTGGTATTAAAAGACAGAAGACAACTCCGTATTCTCCACAACAGAATGGAGTTGCAGAAAGAATGAACAGGACCCTGATGGAGAAGGCTAGGAGTATGTTGAGTGGTGCTGGACTAGAACAAAAGTTCTGGGCTAAAGCTGTAGCCATTGCCTGCTACCTGATAAACAGGTCTCCTATGTGATAGGCAGATTGCACTTTGACTGTCACTATAAATTGTCATTGCACCCTGTTTGAACTCTATATCTGAACACAATCTCTTAAGCCAAATGGCTTCCTTACAGGCATGAGTAGATGCCGTATACTCTGCCTCTGTAGTAGACAAGGCAACCACAGCCTGTCGCTTGCTCATCCAACTAATTGCACCACCAAATAATGTAAACACATATGCACTGGTGGATCTTCTTCTATCAACATCACCAGCCCAGTCTGAATCCACATAGCCTCGAATATCCAAGGAATGCTTGTTTCCTATTCCATGAAAACATATAGAGTACTCTGAGGTACCCCGCAAGTATCTGAAAACTCTTTTAACTGCATCCGAATGTGCTCTTCCTGGATTAGACATGTAACGGGAAAGTACTCCCACTGCTTGGGCAATGTCTGGTCTTGTACAAGAACATGGGTTTATTTTCTTAGGAGTAAAGCTGAAGTTTTCAGTCGTTTGAAAGAATTTAAAGCAATGGTAGAGTTACAGACTGGAAAGAAAATAAAATGTTTGAGAACTGATAATGGCGGTGAATATTGCTCTAATGATTTTGATACATTTTGTAAAGATTGTGGTATTAAAAGACAGAAGACAACTCCGTATTCTCCACAACAGAATGGAGTTGCAGAAAGAATGAACAGGACCCTGATGGAGAAGGCTAGGAGTATGTTGAGTGGTGCTGGACTAGAACAAAAGTTATGGGCTGAAGCTGTTACATGTCTAATCCAGGAAGAGCACATTGGGATGCAGTTAAAAGAGTTTTCAGATACTTGCGGGGTACCTCAGAGTACTCTATATGTTTTCATGGAATAGGAAACAAGCATTCCTTGGATATTCGAGGCTATGTGGATTCAGACTGGGCTGGTGATGTTGATAGAAGAAGCTCCACCAGTGCATATGTGTTTACATTATTTGGTGGTGCAATTAGTTGGATGAGCAAGCGACAGGCTGTGGTTGCCTTGTCTACTACAGAGGCAGAGTATATGGCATCTACTCATGCCTGTAAGGAAGCCATTTGGCTTAAGAGATTATGTTCAGATATAGAGTTCAAACAGGGTGCATTGACAATTTATAGTGACAGTCAAAGTGCAATCTGCCTAGCGAAGAACCCGACTTTTCATGCTAGGACCAAACACATTGATGTACAATATCATTTTGTGAGAGATATGGTTGAGGATGGCAAGGTGAAGTTGGAGAAGGTAGACACTTTGGTGAATGTTGCTGATGCATTAACTAAACCTGTGAGCACAGAGAAGTTCAGATGGTGTTCAGAGTCTATGGGCCTTTCGGTCCCTAGCAATTAAGTCCATGATATTTTGGATCCCCTAACTCTTGCAAGGTGTTCGACAAGTGGGAGATTGTTGAGAAATATGTCTCAACCTTGCAAGCCTTTTCCAAGAAAATTACAGAATTTGTTTGTGGCAGTTTTCCACATGTTTATGCATTGGAAAAAGGTGTATGAGTTGTTAAAAGGTGCCTTGTCCTTAGTAGAATATAGGAGGGCCATTTTTAGAGCATAGTTAATTTGTTTTATGTCTTTTATGGGGGTCTAAACTAGAGGACAAAATTATGGACGGGATTACTATTTTAACCTGGTTGTTTTTCCATCTTGGAAATGTAAATGTTAAAAATGGGCAACATGTGGCATGGTGGTTAAGCCCATGGTTTTGTAAAACCACAAATGGTTTCCAGGTTGTAAATCACTATATAAGGAGGGCTTGGGGAGGAGTTTACACAATGGAGTTTTGTTTGCAAGGCTGGGTGCTAGAAGGATGCTAGTGGTGTCTCTCCAAGCTTGAGTTGAGGTGATGCTCTTGTAAGAACTTGCATTGCAAGTGTATTGTAATCTTCTTTGATTTGATAATACATTATGTAGGTTTTAGAGGGTGGGGTTTTTCTCCCATAAGGGTTTTCCCCACGATAATCACAGTGTTATGTGTTTATGGTTATTTCATTTATACTCTTGAATGTGTTTATTTGAATCGTTGTAATACTTTATATTGAAATTTGCATATTCGTTCTCTCAAGATTAGCATAGGAAGCGATTCCGCACACCTTTGCTTTCTTACAAATACCAAGTTGCCACTCCTATTTTCTGTCAAGCTGTTTAGTTGAGGAGGATGTTACAAGAACTACAACACCTTCAGGATGGTACCACAATGTTGTATTGAGACAATCAGAGTACTGTTCAGAAGAGTAAAAATCTCATGTTTGATGGCATGACTAAGCACATTGACATCCAACACCACTACATTCGAGAGTTGGTTCAACAAGACTTGGTTGAACTTGTATATTATCCCATTGCAACACAAATTGCTAATATTTTCACAAAGCCCCTTGCTCGTGATCTTTTTTAGACAAATACAAAGTTTACTTAGTGTTCTTCCCAATGTTCATTATGGAGAAGAAATGGGATAACTAATGAACATTTTTTTTCTTGTTTCCTACAATGTTCATTATGGGGGAGAATGTAATGTAATAAACATTGTTAGTTTTTCTGTTGTTGTTAGAGGACAATTTTGGTAATTAGTTGGTAATTGTTGTGATTAGCTGGATTCTGTTGTGAATCCAGTTGCATAACTATGTAGCTTGGTCAATGCATTTTAATAATAAAAAAATTGGCGTCTCTTCCAATTTTCTCTGCATCTGTTGTGCTGGTGATCTGCAGTTCATATTTAGAATTTTGTTTACAATTTTTTGATACCTTCAAAAATGTAGGCGCGGGCCAATATTCTAATGTTGAATAGGTAAGATAACAATGTACTCAACTAGTTGAAATCTTGAACTAGAGAAATTTCTAATTGTATACAACCTTCAATCTGATACATGATATTCAATCCCAAACAGGCAAGAACAAATTAGAATTTCATTGTTGTGCACATTTGAACATTATGTGGTCAATTTCCTAATATCCTGAGAAGAAGGCTTTTCTACTTGTTATAGATCTGTAATCTTGTGCACATTATTTCCTCCTCAAATTGGTTGATTATCATCAAAAGCATCATTGTAGATATCAAATAAGAGCAATAGAACAATATGTTAACTTGCACTCTCACTAATATACTTCATATTGATAATAGGATATTGGCTTTCTTTTAAGCATTCAACATTTTTCTTCTATCTTCTCCTCAATAAAAATTCATGTCAATACTAGTGTGGCCACCTGTTAAGTATTCTTCAAGCCTTCCTTAAGTGTTTAACTATCCCTTGTTATTTATAAATTTCTAAATAGCTAGGTCAGTTCTTTTGTGCTTCATGACTGAAAAAAACAAACCTTTCAGGGCTGTTGCAACAAAAACTTATTATCACTTTTTACTAGAAAGTATGTGCTGGTTATGCTCAGCTAGCTTTCAGTCTTCAGGATAACATCAAAGCTATAACAATTTCCGATTTTTAGGTCATATCTTTGTACTTACCAATTGGAAAGGGCCCAATCCAACTCAACCTCCCTCCTCCTTACCCCTATCAACCGACTCTCCTTAAATTGTCGCAGTTCTGACTTTGGCTCTCATCCTATATAACTATTGAACCAATTGTTCTGAGTTTGCTTATGATCTTATATATAACTATTGGCTTATCTTGTTTCATTCTGTTATTTTCAAGGCTCAACTGAAGGATTTCTTTAATGTAGATCAAATTGATCGTGATCTTCTTTCTCTGTGCCCTTAGAACTCTTTTGTCCATCTTCAAATCATTGATGCTTTCATCAAAAGAGATGAACAACAAGGACAATACATATATCCTTGATATGTCATGCACCCTAATGACTTGATGCTTAATATACACAATCATTGAAAATGATAGTCTCAGCATAAATGAAGAATGGGCTAGTTTCTATAATACATCATTATGCTAGCTTTAAGAGTACAGAAACCTTTGAAATTGGCGGTCTACTTATTTGACTCTGACTCTGTTCATTAGGATATTAGTTTGCAATTACAAATCGTTAATGGCACATGGTAATAAACTTTGAGTACCGAAGTTATAGAATGAAAAATAGACTAATTCTCAATTCACGTATTCTTCTCTCCAAATTATCAAAGTCTCTTACAGCAAGAACAACTTTATTACTTTTTAATAATTCAGTAAGTTCAATTACCTGTTTGTAAACTTCAGACTCTTTCCCAATACTAACTTGATATGCTGATGACAGACTGCATAGTCGAGAACGTGGTTGCCACAATAACAAGGCATGCGTTCTCTATCAAAATTCTCCCGCTTTAAAGTTTAATATGACTTGGGTAGTCTTCAAATCTATGTGCAACATTGGTTTTCAAGCAACTAGAGATGCATTTCTTCTTCTATAGGTTAAGTCCAGGTTGGTTTATTATTTCATATTTGCATAGCCACTTCTCTCACTAACATTGAGGAACATTAACGGGAGAAATTTGATTTAGAAATTTTTTTATAGGAAATTTGCTCAACTTTACTCAATTCTTATTTTAGGCGTTCTAAAATCCATTGATCCCATCATCTAAAAACAGTCCATTCCGTCTTATTTTTGGATTGCCCATATGCTTCTTATATCTACCGCTATTTAATAAATCTTGATTACCGTTTTCAAATGTCTTCTCAAATTTGTTTCATGCCTCGTCTTCTCAAATGTGTTTCATTTCTTCACTTCTTAGCAATCTATCTCAGATTTGGAAACAAGTCAGTCCCCCTGATAAGTGCTAGTTTTCCACACTGCTCTCATAATTTTTTAGCCAATTTTTGTTCTATAGATAACTAATTTCCCTGCTATAGGTCACGCTTTCTCTTTCTCACATGTAACATCAACATAGGGGCACCCTTTTGGCAAAAGGTTTCATAATTTGAACTCTAATGGGGCAGTTATGCTATTCCAAAATTACAATTAATTGGAGGATTGCCTTGGGTATATTTCACTTTCCTTGTAAGTTCCTGCCATAAGCATGGAACTACAATCACAAGCGTTTGTTAATACATTATTAATAACTTTGTTTTGCGCCAATCAAAATCTCTAGGTTTATGTTCATCAAATTTACCTCCAGTTTTTGTAATGTTTTAATAGTAGAAACTGATCACAATTTTTATTGAGAATAGGAAAATGGACAATTTCCAAGCATTGTCATTGTATGAAATTTTTCGAAGCATTATTGCCACTGTCACTTCAATCGAGGATATATTTCGTACGCGTTGAGCTGTACAGGCCTTTTGATGTTTTTCAGCTTTCCTTCATTGGAATTGATAAATCTGGTTTCATTATGAATAATAATAATCTATTCATATTCTCAAAATGTGTCACGCGCAAGTAACTGCATAGGGAATGCATGAATATTTTGGTTTATCAGAAAGGGAATGATTTCCTATGGCGCTCTGATTCATAATAACAGAGTGCATAATCGCTATCGTTTCAAATGATCCAACAGGTATATCAGTGCTAGCATTTCAAATGATCCAAGTTAGGCCTTTGTTCACAGATTCAAAGTGTTCAGAAAATGTAACCCTGCATGCCATATGGATACATTTTCTAATGTGTGGTGTTGTATGGAGCGAGTGCAGCAAACAGGTAACAGGTAACCATTGATTTGGACAGTTGGGTGATTTAGGATTTTTAGTGTGTTAGACAAATTTACATACTGGCAGTACTGGCAGTCCCTGCATGCAGAGGAGATGCAGACAGGCAATATATGAAAAGATATCGCTGGACATGTGAGGCATTCGATGGCAGAAGTCAATGGCAGTATAAAAAAGAGGACATAAAAAGTACAGGTACAAAAACATTCTGCTAGGAAAGAATGAATCTGGTTTGGCATATGCATAATATAGTATTTGTTGACTTCAAACATTATGGAGCGTAATCTGGTAAAAAAATTGTCTTTTATCGTTGGCTTTCTCTGTTATGCTAGGAAAAGGGTTTCCAAGCTTAGCATTTGACTGTGACCGTTCCAACTTTTATATTTATACAGTAGTTCATTCATCAAATTCCTCATGTTTTTATGTGACTTCGAACCCAAGGTTTGATTTGGTATAACACTTTTTTTGTGGGTTTCTGTGATTGGAATTTACATTTGGGATGAACCTGAATATGGACCACTTACCACTTCTAAGAAATTTGATGTTCTTTTTCCTTTTAAATAGAAAATTATTCACTTGTCATAGATTTTTTAAAGCATGGATATATAAATTAAAGAATGCGATGTTAAATTATCTCAAGAATTACTATTGTATAAATTAATTTAGATAATGAAGAGATGTTCTGTGAAAAGATGTTCCGTCATGTTGTGTTTAGGAAAGTTACCATCCAAATAGTTGACCTTTCTCTGCATGCCTACCTTTAAATTTAGCATTACCTTCATCGTAAAACAAAGCCACCTAATTTGAACTCAAAATTCAGAGCACTTTGTTATTGGCTAACAAGAACGTCGTGTGTGCGCAATGCATGGAATACCCACCAGTAGATTTTTAGAAGTTGCCAAATAACTTTGAGCTAGATAAAAGCCACAAAAGAAATTGGCATCTGGATCCCAAAACACTTCAGTTTATTACGCCAAAGGCGTTCCCTCAATGATGTTTGCCGATCCATTTTCTATATCAACGGCGTAAAAAAGGATGCAAGACCATCTAGAATAGATCCTGATCGTTTATTGATTTTTGTCGTTTTGCCTTCTGTCTTGTTCGCGCATTTACTGTGGTTGGGAGTTGGTCAGAAATGTCTGCCTTATGCCTTCTTAGATGCATTTACTTTGGATGGGAGTTGGTCAGAAAAATATCTGCCTTCTGCCCTCTTCCTTCTTGATGTAGTTCGATTGTTGACAGAGAGAACCAACAGAACCAACGACAGAGTGGCTATTGTTTTTCAAGTTGATGAAAAGGATGATAATGGTTGTAGATTCTTGAAAACCTGAGTTTATAAATGAGTATAATGTGGTTTTTTTTGCTGCTATGTATTATCTCATGCCTATTTGAACTTATGGAATTTGCATGTTTACTATTTTGTGTTGTATTTTCCAAGACTTTCAGATTGCTTCTATTCACTCTGCAAAGAAATCGATAAAATTGTTATTAATGATTGTTGGATGAACTTTGAGCTCTTTCAATAGAAAATTATTATAGATCTGATACACTAGCAATATCTCTATTGTAGGCCTTGAGGAGCAGGAATAGAAGCCTTTTGCTGCATGCAGTTCGATTGTTGACAGAAAGAGAGCATTGAGAACATTTTGCAGATTCTTTAGGTAAGTCATTTGCCTTGGTTTGAATTCTTTGTGATTCTTTCTTTGTTTTGTCTCTATTTCAACCTCCCCTGTATACAAGTAGAGCAGTACAAATTTAAGGCATTTCTTTTATATATAAATTATCACACTAGAACACCCGATTTGCTCTATTCGATACTCCCCTCAACCTGGCTCCAAACCTCCCATTTGGGGCTACGTAGGGAGGGTGCTAGGAAGGTTGAGAAACTGGGCATAACACCTGCCAGTTGCATTTGCTTAAAATTTTCTAAAGCCATTTGGGTTACATAGGGAGGATGCTAGGAAGGTTGGGAAGCTGGGCGTAACACCCGCTAGTTGCATTTGCTTAAAATTTTCTAAAGCCTTTTCAACAAACCCATTTTTAATATATCTTGCAATCATTGCTTGGCATGACTTGTCTCTTTGAGGCATTCTGTCAAACAGTTTGTGTGCCTTCTCTGTTCTTCCAATGTTCTCATACATGTTCAACAATGCCATTTTATGCCTTAAATCCAAACCTGCTTCATCAGAAAACAAATCCAGCCCCTTCGGTGGGCTCTCCGACTCAGAATAACAAAATTTCTGTTCTTTTTAGTTGCCCAACTTGGAGGTCTATTTATGAGCTGGGTTGCTCACTATTTTCTAACCCAGAATAACAAAATATTTAGCTAGCAAACGAGTGTTTACTATACTCTCACCTCAAAATAATTAGTGCTAAACTTCATAATTTTGAAAGTAATCAAATTTTTTATTTTCTTATCCTGTGTAACATGAATGAAATGTCAGTTGGGTAGTTTGAGGAAAATGGAGAGGAGACTCAATTTTCGTTTGGAACTTTTGCCTCTACTGGTGGTCTTACAAAACTATATTTTCATAGGCAGGTAAACAGGAAAACATTAGGAATGCAACATTTGGGGTGTGATGTATCATGCTAACTAATTGAAGCAATATTTGATTCTTCATGCATTTTGTATTATGTGTGGTTAAATTGCAAAAGTTAGGCCATGCTTCCTCAATATAGTGTAGAGTCAAGACTATAGTGTCAAATGTTTTATAACTAGCTAATAACTGTGCAATTTCTAAGGAAGTAAAAAAGAAAGACTAAGCATTCAATTTTGAATATTTTCCCTTTCCTGTTAGCAGTGAACTCGAAAACAATTGGTGTACAATTCCTACTGTTGTATCTACATTATTAAACTATAGAGCAGATTTTAAATTGGTGATGGTCAACACCATCCTTTCTGAATTGCATGTTTGAAGGTGGCATTTGCAAGCATGGTGCCAAACAAAGAAAGGAAGTCCATTCCAACATCTTCTGTGCTCACTACGAATCAATTTTCTTGGTATTTCATAGTGATTCTATTTTTGTACATTGGTCCTGCTTTTAAGTTTTTATAGAGAAAACTGCATATTAACATGTTATTTCCTAAAATGGCCTCTATGGGAAATGCTAGGCCATTCGTGGAGTCATTAGAAGAGGTAAATTCATGTATGGTGAATTCTTGCCATTTATAGTTTGAAAATAAGAGTATTCTTATTTCATTTTGCCCCTTCTAGATAAATGATAGAATGTGCTCTCTAAGAGACCTATTTCATGAACAAAGGAAAATCCACTTAAAAAAAAAATTACATCAAGTAAATTACGTAAATTTTTGGATTTTTTTTTTGCATTTTTTTGTGTAGTATATGAGGAGAATTGGTAGGTCATTTAGCAAACGATTACAAGGATTCAAACATGAGTGAAATAAAACCTCTAAGATAATTAGGCTCCATTACCAACAAGTTCATGTCATGTTTGCAAGATAATCAGACTTATAGAATGGTTTTAAAGGTATAGATTCATTTTAGGTACAAGAACCCAACATATGTGCCTTATCCAACTTTTATAACACTTTTCACCACCTTGTATGATTATAAATAGGTGATAGATCACCTTAATGTTATCTCTTTGACCTTGATGCCTCTATTTTCTAACCCCACCATCTTCTCAAGAAACAAATAATTATACAAACAAGAATGCCAATAACTTATAACTCAACCTCAAATTTAGAGGGTTTTTTTTACTCTTCTTTGGATCCTTGTAAGTGGATGTGCTCATCTCAAATGAGTGATGCAAATTTAGATTTCAAACAAAATTAGTATATGAGATCAATTGGTAGGTCATTTAGGAATTGATGTTGTTTGTGCAGGTCTCAATGAAGAATTGAACAAAGGCTGCCCCACTAGATTGCTTCACCATGAACAGATTTACCTACTATTTGGAAATGTTGCCTTCAGGTACAAGTTATTGGATTGATGTGCTTAAAGAATTGAGGTTCTATCAAATTTAACACAAGCTAATCATGGTCATCATATGATAGTGAGTAATTTGTGATTGAAAATTAATTAAGTAGAAACAATTTAGATAGAATTTCTTGCAATGTCTTACAACAACACAAGTTAATGTCACACACCAAATTTATCTCCTGCAAATTATTCTAAATATTAATATTGCATTGCTTTGATCCCCAACAACCCCTGTCATGGAAAATCAAGCAGAAATCTTGCAAGCAAAGCGTTCTCGTCGTAACCATCTGGAACGTTTAAGGTACCATGCAAAGAAGGATTCTTTTAATAGAGGGAGACGAGCAAACCGTCGCAACCTCCATGTGGGAGCTTCCACGTCCACACCCTCTCTTTCCATTAACCCCTACCCATTACAATCACCCGCAACACATATGCAACCTATATTACAACCCAACTCCCCCTCCCAAACCCAATATCCTCCACTATTTCCTCCAAACTATTACATTGCTAGGAATTCCTTCCGTTCAAATTTGGACAGCCTATCAAACATCTCAACATGCCAAGTATACTTGGAACGATATCCAAGAATAAAAACTAGGTAATTTAATGGTAGTACTGCTTGTTCAAGGTGCATTTCAGAAAAAAATGGCAATTGCTTCTCAAAGTGGAACAACATGGACCCCGGTGAACAACATGCATGTTTGCAATGCCTTACTCAAATCGAGGAGATGTTTATAGCACGTGTCAGCCCTGTCCTCCAAGTTACTTGTGCAAGAGGAGGCCAATTAAAATACAGTGGCCACACTATTTGTTTTGCTCAGGATATTACTGTAATTGCAACTTATTTACCACGACATACAAATGACCTTGATATACTCATAGTTAACAAAAAAAATGTTGCTTCCCAGCAGTATAGTTTCTATGTTTGCAGAACACGTGTTCACGAGGCTTTACAATATAAAATCTATAATGACCCTTACTACAAAGATGTACAGTTAGATGAGGCATCTCCCTTATGCTTGCCAATTGCCTCCACTGACATCTCAGACCTTCTACGTGCAACAACCTCAAATTCAAATCCTTTTGATGTAAGTTTAATGGAAACAGATAATACAGATGAAGAGAAATTGCAACAGAATGTGCAAGCAACAACATCCTTTGTGGCTAACCTTCCCCTTGCCTGTATAGAAGTGGAAGAATTGCGAGCCTTGTTGCAATTAGGGGAAGGACCCCCGACTCCTGCTATTGATTGGCCATCAGTTTCTTTGACACCCATCAATGAATACACCACTGATGGATTATTTGTTATTGCATTCCCCACATTGTTTCCAAAGGGCACAGCTACATTCAACCAACAAAATATGAAAGAGGTCAAGCTACATGAATATGCTCTCCACCTTCTTAGATACCATGATAATAGGTTTGGCCAACACCCACAGTTTAGATACTTCATACTTAATATTCTTATGCGCCATCGAAGCCAACCCACAACTTATGTTTTTGTTCAAAAACACTTGGAATGTAGCCTACCGACAACAATACTTGCCCTGTGACAAAGATTGAAGGACCTTCTCAACGACAAGCTTGCAGACCAGGTTATGCGGTTTGGTTCAGTTATATGTGGCACACGCCCCTTTTGGAGTCACCATAGGGGGCAACTATCTGACATGGTTATTCAGGTTGGTTGCCCTACTCTATTCTTTACCCTCAGCACATCAGATACTAAATGGCCTTACCTACACAACATCATGTTGTCTACCACACCAACAAATCCTTCAGCTGCATGTCGATGGAGGATCCAAAATATAGTGCAAAACCCACACCTCTCTACACTTTACATGTATCACAGATTTATTGCTTTTTGTGAAGAGGTTTTGGAAAAGATTCTCTGCACAATTGACTACTGTTACAGGTAAACATATTTCACATCTTTTTTTTAAAATTATTTTCCATAAACCAACTGCTTACTAAGATCTCCACTCTCCAGGTATGAATGGCAACACCGAGGATCTGCACATGTCCATGGCTTCGATATTGCTAAACTATAATGGAATAATCTTGCATAAGTACAAAATGCACTCAACTACATTGACAAATATGTCTCTGCATGGAACCCATGCCCCCATCCAATTTCAAATGAAAGGGTTCAACAGGCTACCTTTGACAACCCCTGCTTAATGGACACAAGAATGATCATGTTGTCCAAACCTTCACATGACTACAATGAACTACTCAACTGGCGTTCAACGCCATACACGTTGTACCTTGAACACATGCTTGCGAAAAAAAGTAACCTCCATTGAATGCCACTACAAAGCCCCTTGGCCCATCCAAGATACCTCAACCCTTTCAATTGAGAGTGGCTTGCCAAAGCACACCCCTGCTTGCAATGATAACTGTTTGAATCTTCACAACCCCACAATCCTCTCTATTTGGCGAGCAAATGTAGATTGCGAACCCGATCTCTCAATAAATGCAGTGCTCAAATATATAGCAAAGTATGCAGCAAAAGCAGAAACCAAATCTGAAACATATCATGCAATGCTTTCTCGTATTTCAACTAGCTTAGATCCTGACAAGCTAGCACCTATAGCTTTTAGAAAAATGCTTGTTGACAACCTTGTTGACCATAATATAAGTGCCCAAGAAAGTTGCCACGTTTTATTAAAACTACCCCTTTGCTTGTCTAGCAGGATGTTCATTTCTTTAAATATAAACCAAAAACACTATCAACGCATTCTAGTCTCACCCACATCCACATCCACAAACACAAACTACATTGATGCATACATGGCTCATCCTGCTTGTATGGAGACACTAGCCTTGATCGATGTCACACAAAAATGGAGCTTCAAAGAAACTCGTAAAAAAAACCAATGGAAAGAGCGTGCCAAAAATGCAATTGTTCGAGTATCCCCACACTTCACAAGCATTTATGCAAGGGATGACCCACAATTGCATGACTTTTGTTGGAGTGAAGTGCTTCTCTACAAACCAATTCGTAACATTGCATATGACTGTGGATCATCCACCGCTGAAATTATTGCTAACTAGGAGAGGCTGGCATGCAGTTACCATTCATGGCATGTGCGACGCACTACACCAGAAACATTTACCGATCCAAAATCAGGCACTCCTTCGGACAACGAGGAACAACCACATCAATGCAACCAATCTGAATGGCAAGTTTTGTCAAGTGTACACCCAGGCCATCCAATCTAGCTTACTAAAATTGACATGTTGGGTGACCGTGAAATAAACCTTAATCATGATTGGGAGACTCCTTCCATAAATCCACTACATCACAGCATGGCTACTAGCTTTGTAGACTCTAACCGCACAACATTTCAAGTTCCCCACCCACTCAATGTAAACACCACGCATTCCCTTTCATCTGAACAACAAAAAATATTGGATTTAGTGTTGTCGCACCTATCCTCCAACACTTACCAACCACCACTAAAAATAATTGCTCAAGGAACTGCAGGCACTGGAAAGTCACACCTAATAAAAAAAATCAGGTTTGCACTCAATGGTTCAGCTCCAAATGGTCAAGCTCCCTTCTTACTTCTTGCACCTACATGTGTTGCTTCTTTCAACATTGGAGCAACAAAAATACATTTTGCACTTCGCATACCCATCAAAGAGATGGCTCCCTTGCAAGGCCACACACTACCAAACTTCCAAGAAAAAATGTTTTGTGTTCACTACATTTTGATAGACGAAATGAGCTTTATCGGTCCAAAGCTTCTAGAACGTATTGACATTCACTTGCATGAAGCCTTCCCTTCACATAACCACACACCATTTGGAGGCCATTCCATCCTGCTCTTCGGAGACTTGGGCCAACTTCTGCCTGTCAAAGACATTCCTATGTAATCTTCTTCTTCCTATGGTGGGACACAATGGCGTAGCATCGAAACAGTGATTACACTTACCAAAATGTTCCATCAGAGCGGTGAGGATCCCACTCAAATTCTATTTCGTCAACTCTTGAGCAATTTAAGGAAGGCTCAACCTACAATTGCAGATTGGCAGCTACTAATGTCACATTCAAGCTCAAAACTAACGTCCATAGAACAAAGTGCTTTCTTATCATCCATACATCTTTTTGCAACCAATGATATGGTGTCACTCCATAATAAGTGCATGTTGTTGTCTTTGGCACAACCAATTTCCTTATCCACTGCAAAGCAAACAGAGAGTTCATCACACTTAAATCCAGACGATGAACAACTCCAACCTAAGATTCTATTATGCGTCAACCAAAAGGTTATGCTAAGTTGTAATCTATGGACTGATACAGGTCTCGTCAATGGTGCTCTTGGACAAGTCAAACACATTATCTCCAAGCTGTGAACCCTAATTCTATACCTGCACAAACATAGCGAACAAGCACAATGTTAGATCAAATGCAAGGTTAAAACAAGGATTCCCCATGAAATTAGATTGAAACATTAATATAGGAAGAAAAAATGAAGAACAATGCAAATGAAAGCAAATAAATCCTATTTTCATGAACAACTATCAATCCCATGGGGGAGTTGGTGCCAATTGGTATGTCAAAATCAACCCTTTCCCAACTCCTTTGTAAGCTTTGATGATTTGATTTAGTTGATGGTTGAATTCCTGCATAACCTAGCTAAGAACTTGATAAAAATAGATGAAATGGCTATGCTTGAAGATGGATTTGAATATAATAAGTTTACTCAAATTGTGGATGATTGAATGAGAGGAAGAGTCTCTCATTTATAGATTTCCAAATGGAAGAGAGAGTGAAAATAAGCAATGTGGGATCATTCAACATCCAATGGCCAAGTGCCACTTGTCAATATGTGAATGGTTGAAGGTTGAACACATTTTGATCAATGTGCAAGTTTGAATTTTGAATTTGATGAAGTGACATGTTTAGGGGGGATGAAAGAAATGGAGTTAATGTCACTTGGCTCAATGCAGAAGGACATGTAAGAGGAGTGAATGCCTCTTTGGAAGGACCAAGCCCATTTGAATTTGAATTCAAATTTGAGTGAATATTTCCCTTTTATTCCATGTTAAGAGAAAATAGACAATTAAATAAATCAAAGTAATTGATTTATTGTGCAAGTTGCATTCTCTAGAGGATTTTAGTGATAGGGATTAACTTAATCAAGATTTGATTAACTTAATAGGAGGTTAGGTGATTTGACCATTTTGACTTAGATTTTAGTATTGATTTAAATCAAAATGAGAAGAAATGATTAATTAAATAAATAATTTGATTTATTTAACTAAAGGGGATAATGTTAGATTAAATTAAATGAGGTTTAATTTATTCAATTTAATGATAAGACTTTAGGGACTAATTAAATTAAATTGATTAATTTAATCAATAGAGAAGAATGACTTAATCAAATAAAGAATGATTTATTAATTAAGGGATGAAAGGTGATGTTAAGCTGAGAGTATGATTCAGGACGAAAATGATGTTAGTAATCAGGATCAAGTGCGTTGGATTGAATTGTACATTTTCCATGTCTACACAAGCAAAGTGAAAAACCACCACAAATCCCTTTGTTTGTTGTTGTTCATTTCAAGCATTACATAGGGCCTGCTTGGGATCCAAACAATCCAACAGATGTCCCTATTACCCCTTTGAGCCGTGGTGGCCGGTAGAAAATTCCACTAAAAATGGCATGGGCCTTAACCATCCACAAATCACAAGGCCTTACACTTGAAAGGGCCACCATTGACATTGGCAACATTGACTGGCAAGGGTTGACATTCACAACAATTTCCAAAGTCACTCATCTTGGAGGTCTTCGTATCCAGCCTTCATTCACATTCCACAGATACACACGCATGCAACACAACCCTTATGTTGCATAAGGATTAAAGAATAGGCTCGACTGTCAACACTATCAGCTTCAATATAGGTTGGTCATATAATTTTTTATTTGTTTGGCTTGCAAAATCTACATTAATGCCGCATACACAATTGTTCCTACATCGTGTGTTCAATCTCTTACTCACTTTCAATGTTCACTTTTTAGGCTCGCCTCCTACAATACATAGCTCTGGACATCAACTCTTTCAATGATTCACCCTCTAAAAAAGGTTTGCTACAACCTTGATGCTTCCTTTTCCAATGTTACATTGCTTGCATATTTGATCATGACTACCTTGATCCATATTCCCAGCAACATAGGGCTCTGTACACACAGCTCAAATGCAAACCAGCCGTTCTACGAACATTATATTGCTGGAAACTACACAATTAAAATTTCAGCTTCTTATATTGAAGCTATTGTTTTTCCTTCACATCTACACTGCAAAAGATGGTTCAAATCGGTAAATCCTTCTCCCTTCTTTTAAATTCTTGATTGCTCTCCATTCCTCTATAATTTATAGATAATTGTATCTTCCTTTCAAATTTATCGCACTCTGATGTTCAATTAAACCAACGACTTGCAGTTTCCTTTTTTGCAAATTGTCTTTGGGAGGTTCCTAAAAAAAATAACTTCCTATTTTTAGTACATTTATACTTTTGCAATTCATAATTAAGGTTCAATTGTCAATTCACAAATGTTTAAGATAAATTAAAAATGGTTTATATTATTGTATCTACAATCAACAAAACTAAAGATGGAGCTAGTTTTTGGCAGGGATCCAATTGTGGATTGAATGGAAGCACTTTTTTATGCACCAAATCTTTTCATGCAAGCTAGATCTCCATGGAATACAAACTGCATATAACAACAAATGATGTCTTAAGGTTGTTTCTAGAATTAACAGACCTCTATGTTGTTTTCGTATCATAGTTTACTTATCGTTTTCTTTCTATACTATCACCATGCCTATCATCCCCATTTGTGTGCAGAGAGGGAGGATAATTTTCATATGTAAATGCTAAAAAATACATATCTTGATTATACTTAATTTAGAAGATACATGTGTAGCATGTGTTGCTTGAAAGTTGCTCTTTTATGAAACTATTTATTCTGCTCATTTTTAGCTCACCTACACTTGATTAGGAGTCTCCTTTCAAAACTACCATAAAGATTTTTCCTGCAAACTCTGCCCATTTTTCTCTTTGGCATCCTTGACAACTCAACACAATGTGTGTTGAATCTTAAGGTAACTCACTTGCCATTATTTCAATCAATTTTTTTATGAGAATCTATACACGGCCATATCCCTTTTCTTGTGTTTTATTTTATTATAATAGTTCTATTAAATGAAGATGGTTTTATCTGTGGCTTTTTCAATATATAATCCAACTATAATACCTACTGTTACAACTTTCCTATAGCAATTTGTTTATGAGAATCTATACACGCCCAAATCACTTTTCTTGTGTTTTATTTTATTATAACAATTTTGTTAAATGAATATGGTTTTATCTTTGGCATTTTCAATATATAATCCGATTGTAATACCTACTGTTACAACTTGCCTATAGGATTTTTTTTATGAGAATCTATACACGGCCAGATCACCTTTTTTGTGTTTTATTTTATTATAACAGTTTTGTTAAATGAGGATGGTTTTATCTATGGCTTTTTCAATATATAATCTGACTTTAATACCTACTGTTATAGCTTTACTATTGAATGTATAGCAGATGTAAATGCAATGGTAGCCAGAGCCTTCTTGGTAACTCAACTTGAGGTAACTTACTTGGCATTAATTCTGTGAAATATTTCAAGGAAGTCTCTACACGGTCACATTAGTTTTGTTGTGTTTTATTTCATTATTATAGTTCTATTGTTGTCTGCTAAATGAAGGCATTAATTTTATGTTCATTTAGCACTATAAATTTTTCACTAACTTTCTTTTCCTTCTTCTTTAGGCTATTTGGCTGATGGTGCAAATGCAATGGTTGCCAGAGCTACTTTCACAATGCATATAGTACAAATCAAATCATCTTCATATGTTAAACTTAATACATTGTTCTTTACAGAGCTTCTGAATTATATAGTAAATATTTCCTCACATCTTCTTGCCATTTTATTGGTTATTGTCCTTTGCAAAAATACCAATTATATTGGTTCTTGTACTCTAAAGACAAAACGTCAAAAGCCAAGGGATTGATGTGACACAAACCATATATTATTTATTCTTCAATGTATAGCATATGCTGCTACAGCAGTAGCAAAAATGAAAAATAGAGCTCGAATCATCTTCATATCTTAAACTTCATACATTGTTCTTTACAAAGCTTATGAATTATATAGTGAATTTTGCTTCAAAAATTTATGCCATTATACTGGTTACTGTGCTTTGCAAACATACCCTATGCTACTTTTAGATAACGACTTGTAGTTCACAATCATATTTTGTTAATTAAAATGAAATGACAGTAAAATATAAATACATAACTTCATTTATTTAAAAAAATTATCACTTCACATTTTACAATTTCTATCCTTCAAATAGAATACCATAAATTAATATATTGCTCTCCATAAATCTTCGGCGTACCCATTGCACATGAAGGTGTGATTACTAGTATTTATTAGTTGATACCAAATTTATTAGGAAATTAGATTCATCATATTGTGTTTTTTCTTGCTATGGTATTCGCCTTATACAGTAGTTTCCCCTGAAATCCTGTAATACCCCTTCGTTTTGCCTTCTGGTTGGACAGTGTGTCCTTGTGTGGGTATGTTGCTTTGATGTATTTTGATGTGATGTTACTGTATTCAGATGTTATCTTTATTCCATGTTTTGGATTAACATAGTGGATATTCACATTACAGATGATTATGCTTTGAATTATATGAACATGTTAGATTTGTTAGTTATTTGCAATGTATTGGTGAAAGGGACAGTATTGTATCACTCGCTTGTGAGTGCCCTATGATCCTGTGATTTCCTCTTCAGGGTGTGTATTTTATGTTGTTCATATTATATGTTGTTGTTTAGTTGATCTATAGATTGACAAGTACAGGACATCGACTCCACCTGGTTTCACAGGTTGGAGCGTGTTCAATACCCAATGGTATTCGATTGAGAGATAGTAGTTAGGGTTCCGTGCCAGGTCGTCACCCTAGTCCTTGTATGTTGTCAGTTGTTTGTCAGGTTGTGTTGCTTTGGATTTTGTACCCTCTCTTCGTTATTTAATTGCAAGTTATATTGGGTGATCTAAATAGCTTAATGTATTTAAGTTGTTGAATAAGGTAATCTGGAATTATGTTGAAACATAATTTATTTATTATTAATTTAATTTAATTAATAAATAATTTAATCATTGATTAAATCTATTTATTAATTAATTAAATTTTATGTTGTTGAAATAAGTGAATTTATTTATGTGGAAATTGAATTTCATGAAAGTCAATTTGAGTAATTTAGAATTAAAAAAATTAGAAAAATGATTTAAGTTTCAATTTTAGAAAAGTTTGAATTCAAAGAGTTGAAAAATGAGATATTTTGGCAATTTCTGTTTTCTAGAATTTATTAGGGTGGTTGAAGGATTTTAGGGCAAAAATCCTTATGTATGAATTTGGCTTCATAATTTTTGGATTTTGGAGTTTTGAGAAAAGTTGGAATTTGTGAAAGGAAAAATATTTCAATTTTGTGGGTTTTGTATTGGAGTTGTGAAATTTGTTGATCTGAGGAGGGCATCAGAGGAAGGAGTTGAGCTTCGTCTGAATCATCTCAAACACCAGTTAACCAGGTTCATGTTATTAAATTAATTTTGATTTTGAAAGGATTGATAGATTTAAATATGTTGTTTTCAAAATTTCTGTTTGGGAATGCCTGGCTTCAAAAAAATGATGTTGTTGTATAAAAATGGCTATCTTGATGTGGGTTTTTCCCAATCTGTTCTAAAAATCCCCTTTTAAAATATATAATATATATACATATGTGAATATGCATATATATTTATATATTTATGTGTATTTTTGTCTATTTTATTGGGGTTCTATCAAACTCTTTTTTTAATAAGTTTTAAACTCTGGTTCTTTTAAAAAATAAAAAAATAAAAAAAATAAAAATTCTCGAATTAAAATCCGTAGGCTTGGTCTTTTTTTGGAAATAAAATTTTAAATAAAAAAAAAAAGTTTGGGGAGGGCTTTGGGGAAGCCGCGCTTGGCGCGACCCTCGCAACCCTGCCCCGCGTAGCTGCCGGCACCGCTGCCGCCATGGGTGGGGGATGGCTGTGCTTTGCACAGCCGCCGACCTCAACCAGGGTCGGCGCAGCCGGCGCCGGCCTCCACCTCTGCCCACCTTTAAACCCCCGCCTCCACCTTTCCTTATGCCGCCCCCTGCGACCGCCCAGCTCGCCACAGCCTTAAGGAGAACCGTCAACGCCCTAAATGAGTCCAATCGGATCCGACGCGTGGCCCGAGACAGCTGCCACCTCGAAATCTGCGCGGTTCAACATGGGTCTTTTTTTTATATAAAATAAAATATATAAATATACTAATATTTCATATATTATTTTTATAATATTAAAATATTATTTAATATTATAAGTTATAATATTAAAATATTATATATATTTATTTATTATGTTTTTTATAATATTTGTATAATTAGAATAGTGGGTTTAAATTATTTAAGCATAAGAAAGTTATTGTTTTCTTTTAATGGCATGAATTAAATTAAATTGAAGAAAAAAAAACATGGTGTTTTTAATTAAATCATTGTTGTTATTTTTAAAACATTATATTTAATAGAGAAGTAGTTTTGTTTAATTAATATGCTTTAAGACAAGATTGAATATTTTGAAATAGTTATATGGGAAAAAAGAAGACATTATTTATTTTAAATCAAGGTATTTTGATTAGTAGAAATAATCGAATATCTTATCATTATTTAATTACATGTAGGGATTGATATATTGAGTTTTAATTCCTCCTTGATCTGAAAAAGAGATACTTTAATTCAGTATATTTAATGCAATAAATTATGTAATGATTATGTGAAAAATGGATTTAAAATATCCAAAAGTAATTCTTTTATTTGCCTTTAGTGAATATGTCTTGCGTATTCAGGGTTAGGGAAGTGGGTTAAATGTGTGGTAAATTTGTAAGTCTTCTAGATGGTCTGTCGTTTGTGATGTCAACTTGTTGTGAATTCTCTTGGTAGTGCAGGAGGTTGTGTCTATGTTAGTACCCGATTTCCACGAACGGGGATGTTTGTACCTCCTTGGTTTAGGAGCGGATTATGGGATCCGTGTCCCCTTGTTTGGAGTAACCTTGTTTTGTGGTTTGTTGCCTCTAGTGTTGGAGTGCGTTTCAGTTGTGTCGCCTCCTGAGAAAGGAGTTGATTTTGTAATGTGTGCCTCCTTGTCAGGAGTGGTCAGGAGCGGTTTTGTTATTTGTTGTTATCTCTAGTGTTTGGAGATGGTTTTATCTTTGTTGCCTCCTGAGAAAGGAGTAGACGTGTTAGCTTGTATGTTGCACCTTGTACCATAGATGTTTGTTTGGTATGTTGTTGTCAAGTAGAAGAGTGGCTTATAACGGGGGCCAGCACACGAAGTGGTGCCAGGATAACTCGTTGTAAGTTATTTAATCAAGTGATAACTAAAACAATATTTAGAAGCTTAGGACTAACTTCACACTAATCAAGATTTTAATGCCTCACTCATAGACTCAAATGCTTGTTTAGGCTTGGGATGAGATGGGAAGGCTTGGAATAGCAAGGTCATCTATTTTGTCTGTACGAAAGGTATTTGGCTCCGCATGAGTAAGTGTGGGGGCCGGGATTTGGTAAAGGTCACCAAGATAACCTTTTGTTGTGGGGGCCTGAGTCTATGAAGATTCCCAATGATAACCTATGATGAGCTGTGCGATGACACTCTATCTAAGACAACAAGTTGGTTCTTGTTTATTGTGGGTATGGTTTTCGAAGCATACTTGATGTGACCATGGTTGGTGTTCATTTATTATTGTGTATGGTTCCTTTAACATACTTGTCCTATTTTATTTCTAGAAACAATGTGACCTTTTAGAGTTGTACTTGTGATGTACTTGCATGGTATTTGAATTGTACTTGAGTTGTTCATGTGTAGATCTTATGATGTATTTGTGAGGTTCATGTAATTGGTTATTTCAGTTTGGTTCAGTTTATGTTAGCCTGTGTCTATAGGTAGATGGTCTTGACTAGGATTCTTGGTTACTATCTCCTTGCACGGGGGGGTGGGCCTTTGGGTTCCACTTGATTGGGTGGCGTGCACCTAAATCCGTTGGGTTCTTTCTTCATGTTCGTGTGGATGAGACATCTAGTTGGAGAGCTCATTGGTTTCAGTATCAGTTATTGCTTTATCTCATTTCAGTTGGTTCTTGTATTATTTTACCCCTCAGTTGTTATCGAGGTGGAAGTTGTAAATGTAATTTCATTATGTTTTGATCTTGTTTCATTCGAGGAATGAGTGTTGTAATCTTATTATTTAATTTGGATTAGTGTAATGGATAATTATCTTTTATGATTGATTTAAATTATCTTATATGAAATGTATGTGCTTAATTTATTTAGTAATTAAATGACATGGTTTAAATCATGTTTGTTGTTTAGGTTCTTTATAACCTCTGTCTCATAATCTTAGAGGTTGTTGGCATTAGTTAGCGAATTTGCTTATTAATTATACTTTTAAAAAAAAAATTATTCCATTTAAGTAGTTAAATGCAACTTCCTCTAGAGTTGCGTGGTGGGGCGTTACAAATCCATTGGTGTAAGGTTCCAGCAATTCATGCTGAAAATTACGGGATATAGAATTTGAATTTTAGTGTGTTTGACTAGTTTCTAATTTTAGAGGGGCTATTAAATATCAGCAACTTTAGCCTTAATATCCGAAGAATTTCCCTTTGGCATTCTTTTTACTAGTAATCAAGCTTTTCTTTTAAATCTATCCAGGCACTGTTGCCATGTTGAACCCATTAGCCAATTTCGATGCTGTGTTTTTTTTGTTTTTGTTTTTGCTTATTTTCACAAATGCATGTAATTATTAGTGAGACATGCCTCACATTTTTCTGCTGTGGATATGATTGTCTCAGTGATCCAAGAGTATGCTTTAGATTAATAAGTTGGATTTATCTTTCAAAAATCTTATCATTTTACATTAGGGCCTTAGGCAGTTGGATTGTGGTTTTATGCATTGGTTATATCATATTTCTTGCGAAGTTGAGGTCCTGGGTTGTGTATGACTGTTTCAGAAAAGAGGACTTAGATATGGATAGCCCTGACTTTATCTTACTGTTTGAGAAATAGAAGGCTGAGATGTTGAGCCCATTTCCTTTATCTATCATTTGAAGGAATCGGCATTTTATGTACCTATCTTGATTAGAATTTCAGATAAAATGGGTGACTACAGAGAATCAAAGTCAGTTGAAATTGTTTGTGATGCAAAAGATAAATAAATGGACTGCCCGTAAACACAGGCAGAATGCATCTTATAATTTATGATTTTTATTGTGCTTATAATTTTCCTACTTTTAATATGAATTTGTGCATTCTATTCTGCCATACATATTCTCTGCATTTTCATAAATCACAGCAGAGTTGCTCCGGGACTGACGTCATACAGCACAGAAGCTGAAGTTTGGTATTTGCCTCTTTGATGAGTCCTTTTTTGCATATTAAGTTGTGGAGATGATACACTGCTTGTACTAGCTCCAAAGTCCCACGAATAAGGTAAGCACTACAGTATATAGCCTATGAATTTAGTTACTAAAGACCATCATTAGAAAACAGTACGTTGATAGTTACAAATTGACTAATGAAACAAAGATAAAATCTGAGTACTACGGAGCATACCGATCATTGGCAGAGCGGTACTACCATCTCAAGAGGGAAATTAGACAGAGTGTCTCTGAATCAATTCAAGTTAGCAATGGATTATCTTGTAAAGCTCCTCTGGAAAGTCCATTTGGAAAGCAAATTTCAGCAAATAAGAACCTAAATAAAGTTTTTAAAATTTGATTCTTTCAAATTTGTAATATTTTATAAACCTCGCATTTTATCTAAATTGACTTTGAATGAAGAAGTGCCTCTTATTCCATTCCAGTCATTTCCTTGCCGAACACTTATTCTTAGCTCCATGTCCTGTATAATATAATAATAAAAATAGTCTTCCCTCTTAAAATATGCGTAGGTGTTATATAACACTATAACAGTAACACAGGTCAAGCAGGAAACATGATATAAACCAGACAATGATATGGTAAATACATAAAAATAAGTGATCATCATTAAGAGAGCAATACTTCATGACAAAACATGAATACAAGGAGCAAGCGGACAAGACTTGAATGTCTGTAAGCAGAAATGGTAGGAAGTGCAGAGCAGCACAGTAGTCACGCACCTAAGGAACACAATCACATAAGTTTTCACCAAGCAGATCTTAGTGATTACTCACTACAAAACATGGCAAATACTGTCTATGACAAAATGAAGAAAAGTACAGAACAACATAAGAACACGAGCATTCTAAGAATTCTTGACTGAAAAATGTAGATCTCTTGTATAAAATTATATGGACCAGACATATTCGTAAAATCACCAATATGAATCGTTAATATGCTCATTTACAAGAACCTGGAGCTCTATCACATAAAAATGCCTAGCTTAAGACTTTCTGGAAGGATTCCATTAGAAGTTCATACTATAATACTATAGATGTAGCATTATAAGAATTCTGGGGCTCATTTGACTGTGCAAGGGCTCTCTCTTCTTTGGCAAAGTGATACTCATAGTATTTGTGGTCAGTATAGTGCACATTGAACAAGAAGCTGCAATGGAAAAAATGCTGTGAACATATTGAGAAGAAAAGAAAATGAATCTGTCCATTTTTCACTAAGGAAAATTCCTTAAGTACAGAAGGTAAGCCTATATTTTTCCTTAAGCAAAATATTATTGTAATAAGTTGTGCAATTGCCTAGTATAATACTTGTTTCTTCTGTGCTGTATGTTGAACTGGGTATGCCATCAAATTGTGCTTTGGTAAGCTTGAGAGATGCATAGTCACTTGGTTACGTCTAGGCGATGAATGTTTTCTTTTGTAATTGGTATGGATTCATGGAAGGAACACAGCAGAAGCCCATTAAGCGCGGACAACAATACTCTTGTGCATTTTAATCGTCAAATTATATTGCCTTTTCAAACTACAGCTCAGCAACTTTACATTAATGTTGCAATCTCTTGTATCATGTCAAAAATATTCTTTAATTTCTGCACATGACATATCCAGGTTCTACTCAAGGATGGTCATTAGAGGATCTTGAAAAGACAGTACCCAGACACTTAATCAAGATTATAATTTATTCTGCTATGAACATGAACTATTGCAACACTTTCAGACTTATCTACCATGTATTCTAGATTTTGTTCAATAATTTATTTAGTACCAAAAACAGCTATTTGATATTTTAATTCACGTCCTTTATTTTTGACAGCCATCAAGAGGTAATA
Source organism: Sequoiadendron giganteum (assembly GCA_007115665.2). NCBI lineage: Eukaryota > Viridiplantae > Streptophyta > Pinopsida > Cupressales > Cupressaceae > Sequoiadendron > Sequoiadendron giganteum. The sequence continues at coordinate 160,283,718 of CM021104.1, read as the reverse complement.
TGTATCCCTGTTACTGCAAGGGCTTACATTCTCCCACCACTTGCAGTGAGTGGAATCCTTGATGCTGACACAATTCTAGCCATTTTATGAATTGTCTTGTTTTGATTATGCTGTGATGAACGTCAACACCCTGTTCCAAAGCTCTACTTCTGCCTGAGAATAGAAACACATGTATGATTCTTACTACAGGGGCCTACATTTGTTGGAATAAACACTCCAAAATAAACATGTGTCAATAACATAGTGTAGGCGCGTCCAAGTTGTTATCTGTTAAGTTCAGTTTGCTGTCTTTGGTCCAGTTTGCTGTCAATCATTTCAGTTAGGTGTCAAATATTTAGCTATTTTAGATGCCAAAATATTTAGCTATTTTATAGGAAGACTGTTATTCTTCTGCACCTATAAAATTGTAACTTGTTCATGAATAAATCAATTTTGTATAGTTTGCAGTCCTGTTTATTCTATGTTTTAATTTGGTATCAGAGTCTTGTATATTTCTCAGTCTATGTTTCTCTGCACATCATTTATGCGGATAAAAAATATGCTGCTCGCAAATAAGTATTGAAAGGCTTTCTGTATGCTGATCTGTCCATAGACATTGACCCCTCCACAGATTTTACAAGGGATGAGGTTGTAGTGGCCAATGCATAGATTGATTGGAGAAAGCTATTGTCAGTTTGTGAGAGTGTAAGTTTGCTGCTGCTGAGTTGTAAGAATTGAGAGAATGTCAGCCATTGTTGAAGAACCACCAAATGATAGTGATGATGACTTCTATTGGCGTTTCAATTAGCACCTCTGGAATGCTTATTGGAAACATACAGCTATTGCAAGTGTGTTAGTACATGCTCTTTGGATTATAGAGAGGAAGATCTCTATTTGCTGATTTTCTAAAGTAAAATAGGGCATACTAAGGTTCCTATCTTTTTTACTCAGCAGTAGGACACAAGAGTGCATAAACACAATGCGTCGTAGCTAAGCTTTTATTTGGTTTCCGTAGATCTTAACTACGACTAACTAAGCTTCTAAACTATCCTACCTCCTCAAGATGAACACAGCATGAGGGCGTAGGAGCGAAATGGATGGGTTGGATTACTTGAATCCTCCGTCTCAATGGAATATGGTTGAGGCTCTGAACTCTCGGATATATACCAAGATAAGGCTTGATACAAGTAAACACTCGTTACGATAAACTAGATCTGAGACTTGCCAAGGAGGAGGAACCCCTGTCCGAGGTGTAGGCTTGGAAACAGCTCATAGGAAACAACAAGGAACGATGGCCTGTCTAATAGGATTCCTGAGGAGGTGACGACACTTGTCCAAAGTGTAGGCTACAAGACAAATCATTTAAACAACATCATACAATAATGATTGATAACAAAATATCCAAGGAGGTGACGACACTTGTCCAAGGAGGAGATTGAAACAATGCACTATTTGAAAACAAGACTTTGAATGGACTCAAGTATTTAGATCAAACAAGCATGCGCCATCTAATTTATTTCTTCAAGCTTTCTCCAAAGAATTACAAAGGTCGGGACAACAAAGGCACAAAATCATGCACAATTACGATCAACCAACGAACTCTCATCCAAGAGTGAACAGATATAAACAAGCTAACTCTGGCAACAATGGCACAACAATTTTGCTTAGCAAATAAAGGTTAAACAAATAATGAGCCCAAGGCTCTTATTTATAGAAACTCAAAGGAGTAGGCAACCCTAAAATCTCCTTGAGTTAACAATCAGTTCTTGCCAATTAGCAAGATTTATTCTTATGTCTAAAAGTAGGTGAGCAAGCAGTTAACTAGAAATCTACTTCAATTAACTGAAACTAAACAAAAGTCAAATTGGGAGTCTACCTCAGTTGACTGACATCTAACTAAAAGTGAACTTACAATTACAAATGTGTCTCCAAATAGACATCCACCTTTAAAGGAGATCTGAGATCCACAAATCGTGGGAGTCAATTAGACATCCTAGATCAGTGAATCTGACATGCATGATTTGTGGAGATCTAGAGTCAACTTGGAAAGGGGTGTCAAGTTGACTTCAATCGCATTTATTGCTATTTGGAGGGTAGGACGTCCTTCCTTGGTGCTTTACACCTCTTCACCACTGGTCAACAAAGTCTCTATCCAATCGTTGACCTCTTCGGCTTTCGGGCATTAATGCTTTTCAAGATGACTATGTGGCGTCTAAGCATTTCTTCACCTATCACAAGCTGTTGCTGATAGTTTATGCATTGGGCAGCTGCTTCATCTAACTGGATAGACATGGCTGCAATTTTGGCTAATTTGCAGCCATTGGGGTCTTCAAGGAAAGGAGCACGGATGACGTTTTGGAATCGTGTTTGTACCATTTCAAGCTCAACATATTCCCTTCCTTCCCGCTGATATTCTAACTCAGGGAAGGATATTACCAATGTTCTTGCGAAGTTGATAATATTAGCGACAAAGCGTCTATAGTCAATCAACTCCACTGAATTGGCATCGTAGGCTCTCACCTTGTATGCCAATTGTTCTTTCCAATCAAAGAGATGGTGTTTGTTCTCAGTGGTTGTAACTAATTGGTATGCATGTTGTAGATCAACAACTATCGCTTCCTCTTTCGGCCTCTCTTGAGCTACCTTCAAATCTGACTGTTGGATTTCTGATCGAAGACCATGTGCTCTATCTCTCAGCTGATATGCTTCTGCTAATACACACCATCCTTTGACGACAAACTCATCCACTTGACGTCTCAAATTTTTGCCGTATGTGATCAGCTGATGATGGTTTCTTTCAGTTGGGAGATCCAATAGTCCTTGAGGCAAGGCTGAGGAGTTGGGAGTGTCATGTATCAAACTAGAAATGTACAATCTTAGTTGATGGTTTTTAGCCTTCAAGTCTACTTTGTCTTGTCCATCCTTGGTCATTCTTTCCTTGATGCTCGCTGAGGTGATTCCGAGAAGGTCTGCCTCCACCTGTCGAGTGGTCTTTCCAAGGTTCACCTTTGAAAGCATGAAATCCTCAACCCTCACATTATGTATGTCTTTATCTTTAGGCGAGGCAGTAGTCTCTATGACAACCTCGATCTCTGCATTCCTCTCTACATGTGTCTGCTTCTTCAACTTCTTTGCCGGCATGTCTTGTGGGACATGGAGGAATTTAGAGAAGTCAAGCTGATAATAAGGCCTCTCCCTTTTCCTTCCAAGCGAGCTTTCTAGCCAGATAGAATCTCGGCTAGCATCGCTGGGAGGAGGAACATAGGCCCCCTAAATGCTGGAAGAATGAGACTGTGCCATCACAATGCCTCGTGGTGGCGAGTCCAAATCAATGGGACTTTGCGACCTCTGTGATGGTGGTGAAGCCGGTGGCTCTGTTTCTATTACAAGCACGACTTCTGTTGCAACTTCTTCTACAATGGATTTCATCTCTGCAGTGATTATTTCAATCACTAGCTCTAGTGTAGCTCCAACGTTCTCAACTATTTCAGGTAAATTGGTGGTTGTCTCCACCTGTACCTCTTGCTGGCTTGTGCTAGCAATTCCTCTTCTTCCCCATGTGCTCCCTGACATTTGCATTCCTTCTAGAAGAATGCTCATCTTTTTCTGTCTGGGTTTCTTCCTAGATGAGGAAGGTAGTATAAACTGAACCGTTGGTGGCTCTGATTGGGGAAGTACTACCTTCCTTATCCTTTTACTGTCAAGGTAGAGTTGACTGTGTCGAACTATTCTACTAGTTCTTTCCTCAATAGACATACTCTCTTTCACGTACCAGTCTACTTTGCCGAGTGGTTGTGCATCTACTTGACCCGTGAAGAAGGAAGAAAGAATGACCTCTTCTTCGTCATTAGATAAGCCCTCGATGTCCTCTAACATGAATTTTGCAATCTGCGAGAGTTTGAATCTGCTGTAGTTCCTTCTTCTCACTTCGAACTCATTCTTGTAGTTGACCCAAATATCCTCCATGAAAGGTTCATGTGATGATCTTTGTTCGAGATGTGTTGTGAAGATTCCTCTAGGATCATATGATGACCTCCTGCCAATGAGGTACTTGAGATTAAATCTCACTATTTCTTGGCTTATCAACCTAGCATCGGCTGCAGTCCTGCATCTGTAGAATCCCATCTAAAAAGGAAAGTTTGCAGCAAACTTCTTTACGCGAAGGTAAGAGTGAAACTCGGCCAACTGCCTCAGGAATTCCATGAACACTACCCTATCTGAGGGGTAGCATGGCATCATGGCGGGGTGGCCATTGTAGCCATACAAACGTACATAGGTGAAAGTGGGGAATTGGATGAACCAATCCGCCTAGTCCACCATTGCTGCCTTGGCTGCTGGTGAAATATGAACATGCATCTCATGGTCTAGCTTGCGCATAGTGTGCATAGTAAAAGGTCGTTCATCTTCTTGAAATGCTTTTCCGCTAGAGTGAACTCAAGGTGAGGAAAGTATTCTTGGACCTTTTGCACACCCAAGGTTCCCATAGTGTGTAGTGTTATGAAATCACCTTGGAAGGCTATCAGGTATACTAGGTAGGAATACATGTGGAAACGGTGCTCTTTTAGAAACTTGGTAAATTGTTGGTGGAGCGTGTCACTGATCAGAGAGGCCTAGTCGTAATGTTCTTTCCTGCTGATTATTTTTCCAATAATATAGAACATCCACAGTTGGAAGGATTTTCCCTCCTCTTGTCCAGTGACTCTGCTGAGTAGAGTGATTAACACTCCATACTCATCTTTGAATTCTCCTCGCCCAACCAATTTGGGCAAGCTGGTTCTCTTTGTTTTCAACCAATGTTCAGCCATTATAAGTGAACACTCATCCCTTGAAGCCTCGATTGCCTTTTCGCAGTCTATCACAGATACGACCTTCCTGTTATGGCATGGTGGGATTGTAAAACACGTCTCTATGTCCTTCAGCTTTAAGCTGCAAATCACTCTTTCGTCCACTGATAGGATCTCTCTTGTAGTAGGGTTGTAATGCTTTGTGCAAGCAGTTACAAGCTCAATGCTCTGTAAAGTGATAGGAATGGATGCAACTTGGAATAAGCCGGACTCTTCAATGTTCTGCAATGTAATTTGGTTCATGCCCTCTAAGTCCTTAGAACTGACTTTTGGATTTTTCTGCCATAAGTCTGTGTCAGTTGATTTCAAATAATCATGGTACAAGACTGTCTTGGTCTTGTATTGTACCCGGGAGTACTGCATTCTGCAAGACTTAAAGATTGACTGGGCACTTGACCCTGTTCTAACACTTTTTCGAAACCCTTAAAAATAGCACCTGTCGAGAAGTATTTTTCCCGAAAAAATTTGGCACGTGGGTTTTGTTCGTGCTTGGAAGCTAAACAAACCCAGTTCCTTGGATTTTTGATTTGGAGACTTTTTCGGAAAGATCCCTAAAAATAGGGGCAACAACTTTGTTGATTCTAGCAAATCTGAGAAGATGGGTTTTGCTGGAAAAATGTGCTGATCATACCCAATTGATCAGATCTGAGGTAATCTATCGTTTCCTGTGACATGCAAAGAAATATAAACAAAAATAGAGGAAGTAGACAAAAGGTGGATTGGAAGTTATAAACTGCCACTTTGCTATAATCTGCTTCTAGAAACAATCCTCGGGGAAGAAAACTTTTACTGCCATTGATCTTCAGAATTATTGAAGATCCATCCAAAACCTCTGCCAGATCTTGAAAATGTGTTCTTGGGAGCTATTTGATTTTTTATCCTTCAACCTACAAAAGAATAATGAAGAACGGGATGCCTAGCAAGAATATATGGTGATTAGGGTTGAGATCCACCAAGTATGGAAGACAACTCATGATTTAGGTTTGATTTGGAGTTCCAAAAGGTGATTTCCATTGATTGTGGAGTGTTTGGCCTCTTTTGGCTCCAAATTTGCTAACTCAAGTCAACATTTTTTCTTTGACTTCTTTTAGGCGTCCATCCTTGAAGTTGATCTTTTTTGTCCATTTTGCAAGTTGAAGTGCCTCCGTTTGATCTTTGATTCAGGTTACTCAGTTGATCTCTAGCAGTGGCTGACAATTCTATTGTTGAGATGGGATCAGCTTGATGAGATATGCCTTGGAGAGATTAACTCAAAAAAATGAGTTTAGGCCTTCAGAAAGAAGGGTGCCTTTCCTTGAGAGGGGCGCTTTTGACAATGCCTTAGTCAATTTTCATTGACTGTTTTTCGTTTTGACCTTTTTGACCTTCTTTGCTTTGATCTGACGTTCTCGACACTAGATGAATCCGATGACTCTACTTGACGATGCATCGGGTAGCCAGCTTGGTCCTGTTCAGGATGACTGACTTCTGAGTTGAAGAAGGCAACTTTAGGTCCTTCAATCTAAAGGGTGCCCTTGGCCAGCAGGGACGCTTTTAGCTTTTTCTTGATTTTCCTCATGTCGTGAATTGCCAGTCTTTGACCTCCTCCATCAGATGATTGATTTGTCAAAAGTTTTTGTTGATAGTTCCACTGACGAGACAGGTCATAGCTGAGAAGGTCATCCTGGGAGGCAATGAAGATTCTAACTGAATCTGGATGGCCTCAAGAAAGGGTGCCTTTCCTCAAGAGGGGCGCTTTTAGCCATGCCTTAGCCATTTTCTGGCTTGTCTTTCTAGTTCTTCAATTTTGGCTTTTTCTGCTTGATCTCAACTCATGATCGTTTGGCATGTCTTGTGGACCTGTTGTTAGATTGATCACATAACTAGGAGGAAGTTGGAAAGATAACATGTATAGAGTTATAGTAGATGGATTTATCTGGTGCCTGTAACTGAGGGGTGCCCCTAGCTAGCAGGGGTGCTTTTACCATGGAGCTCTCTGATTTGGCATCTTCATTGCTGATGGATCCTCCATACTTTGCTGACGGTTGGTCAATGATCCTTGAATTAGATGATTTTGCTGATTGTTTCATTGTTGAGCCAACACGAAAGTGAAGAGGATGATTGATTTGAAGATGTCAAATGATTACATTTTCCCTTTGAAATCCAAGGGCGCCTTTCTTCAAGAGGGGCACCTTTTTCACCTTTAGACTATGTTTTGCCTTGGCAGCAAAACGTGCACCTTCCAGAGTTAGCCAAATTTTGGCCTTTTTCGTTTTGAGAAACTCCCTTGCTATAATAGCATCTTTTTGACCTTTTCTGCCATGGCTTCTTCGTTGGAGCTTTTGAGGTTTAGCTTTCAGCACTTGGTGCAGAGCTCCTAACTTTGTTCCTGAAATTTCCCTGAATAGACCCACCAGAATAAAACATGTCTTTTGATAATTCTGACTTGATCAATGTGATCGTGAAGGCAATTAACCCTATCATAATTATTTTCAATCATTTCTGGGAAGGTCCTATTTTGAAGGGTTTCCTTAAAAATAGGAGCGTAAAACCCTAATTTTCATATTTTTCAGAATTTTAACCACAGGTTCCTTGACAGAAACCCACAAAGACTTCATGTTTTTTTTGACCTAAAACATACTTTCGATGGCATTTTTACATTGTTTAGCTCAATTTAAGCAGAATGCCAAAAATTTCATTTTGGGTGTACCAACTTCATTGAAGATGAAACACTTGTCTTATTTTGAAGACGCCATCACTTTCAAGATAGAGAGGGATGCAGTAGAGAATAGTTAGATGTTCAATAGTCTGAGGTGCTTGTGGATCAATGTGTTGATGTTATAGCAGTGGGAGATATCTTTCTCTCAAATTTAGAAATGATGGATAAATAATACCAAGGCAAGTCAGACTTGTTATATATAATAATTTAATGAAGAGTCACCTTGTTTCTTAAAAGAGGCCAACCCAAATGAAGAGTCACCTAGTTTTGTATAAATACAAGGTGATGATCATTCATCGTAATTCGCATTCCTAGAAGAAGTTCATACTTGAGCAGCAAATCATCATATTGTAATTGCAGATCATCATTTTGTAGCAGCAGACCGATTTCAAGGAGAAACATATTCATTTGTATCTTTGCATCTAAGAGAGGTGCTATTATTCATTGTATCAAATTCAACATTGTGTTGGGCCTAAGTTGTAAGCAGATTTCTGCTCTTATTCTTTCAATATAAGAGATATATTTGTTGGGTTTTTCTCCCTCTAGTAGGAGGGTTTTCCCAGGGTATCTTGTTGTGTTCATTGTCTTATGTGCTGCATTTTCTTATTGCTTTCATTTTTGATCCTAAATCTAACATGGTATCAAAGTGGGTCTAAGAAAAGATCTGATTAGATTTGTTTAAGCAGTTAAGTCAAATTTTCATCTAGGGCAAATCTTGAAGTATCACAAAGGTTCAAATTATTTCTGACCTAAGGGTAGATCTTAGAAGGTGAATTTGTGCAGAAAAAGAAGATGGTGAGTGGTGTCAAGGTAGAAGATAGGCTTGATGGAGCTTCAAACTTCAACTCTTGGAAACCTAGGGTACTCATTGCATTAGAGGAGGCAGGGATCAAGAGGGAGTTTTGTGATTCACAAAGAAGAAGTGAAGGTTCCAGTGTTGCAAGGCCAAGTATAAAATCCTTGGAAGACCTCTTCAGCAGCTGGGAACAAAATTGCACAAGATAGTTAATCTGGATTTGACATTGGCAGCTCTGCAAACCTATTTAGAATAGGGTGATCTGGGATGAGGTTGAGGAGGACAGTCCCGGACTTGAGCAAGTCAATAGTGCTAGAAGTGTGCATTGGAAACCACTCCTCTAAGGCAAGCATTGCAGACAATCTTGGACGAGGAGGTCAAGAGGTTGATGCAAGTACTTGGAGCTCTAGAGGGAGCCACATCATCATGAAGATCTGTTGTAATGTATACTTCTCTGTGATAGAGAAGTATGAGGTGAAAGCCCTTGTAGTGTATATTTCTCTGAGACGGAGAAATATGAGGTGAAAGCCTTTGTAGTGTATATTTCTCTGAGATAGAGAAATATGAGGTGAAAGCCCTTGTAGTGTATATTTCTCCGAGATGAAGAAATATAAGGTGCCAGCCCTTGTTCATCTCTGTGACTGAGATGAGATGTCATGTTGAGAGACTCCATGACGACATCACGTTGAGAGACTCCATGATGAACCCTTGTACTTGTGTCTCTTTCCACACATGGCAGTAGCCATGGTGGATGTCATGTTGAGAGACTCCATGATGACATCAATGTTGAGAGACTCCATGATGAACCTTTGAGTTTTCCACAAATGGGTGTAGCCATTGTGGGCGTCATGTTGAGAGAATCCATGACGTGGATATTTGGAAAGATACCTCCCTAGCTAAGAGGGAGTGTTGATGTTATAGCAGTGGGAGATATCTTTCTCTCAAATTTAAAAATGATGGATAAATAATACCAAGGCAAGTCGGACTTGCTATATATAATAATTTTATGAAGAGTCACCTTGTTTCTTAAAAGAGGCCAACCCAACTGAGGAGTCACCTAGTATTGTATAAATACAAGGTGATGATCATTCATCATAATTCACATTCCTAGAAAAAGTTCATACTTGAGCAGCAGATCATCATCTTGTAGCAGCAGATCATCATTTTGTTGCAGCAGACCGATTTCAAGGAGAAACATATTCATTTGTATCTTTGCATCTAGGAGAGGTGCTATTATTCATTGTATCAAATTCGGCATTGTGTTGGGCCTGAGTTATAAGCAGATTTCTGCTCTTATTCCTTCAATATATAAGAGATATATATGCTGGGTTTTTCTCCCTCTAGTAGGAGGGTTTTCCCAGGGTATCTTGTTGTGTTCATTGTCTTATGTGTTGCATTTGCTTATTGCTTTCATTTCTGATCCTAAATCTAACACAAAGAAACTACACCTCATTGGGGTTATGAGACATACATGTGAGGACTGGTGTCCAATAGTTCAAAGGGGGATCTAAAATTTGGAAGTTCAACATTATACCTTTACAAGGGTGATGACACTTCATATGCAAATGGTTTCCAATGATGTTGGGAACTTGGATGATAGCTAGGTGATTGTACCTCTAATTGGGAGCAGCTTGAAGAAGTCTTACTAGTTTAAGAATTGTTTTCAAATAACAACTTCTGCATAATGTATTGTTTTATGTTGTTATTCAGTTTATTATTGTAGCATTATGAGGGAGTGTTAGAATAAACACTCCAAAATAAACATGTGTCAATAACATTGTAATGTCCCCTTTTCCGGAGTGGTCACAGAAGGTCTTGATGAATGATTTCATTCACGCCACTGAAGGGATAAGATGTAAAAATGTGGTCTCATATGTGCATTGTCATTGTGGGGACTTGATGCATTATTGATTTGGATGGACTTGGAAGGAAGAAATAGAAGACAAATTCAAATCTTCATTTTGAATTGGGCGCCAAGATATCTAGAGGCTAGTTGGCCTATTAGAGGAGGGAAAATGATTTTTAATAAAGAAAATACAAGCCTTGTGGTTGGCCTAGTGAAGACCATTAATAAATTAAGGATGCTCATTTGGGTCGGCCCAAAGTGTAGCATATGGGAGTGCCAAGTTTTGCTTATGTTGGGTCGGCCCTCTTTAGAGAGGAAAACAATCAAAAAGGTATTTAATCTGCCAAGGTTGGCCTCTTTGGGAGAAAGAAATAATAAAAAATAATAGAACTTTACCTTGGTCAGCCATCATGAGTAAAGGCGAATTTCATGTATAAATACAAGTTTTTGTGAGTCATTTTGGGGATTATTGGACTTGTTATTTTATTCCTTTTGGACTGCACTTTTGAGAAGCTTATTCCAAGGAAGAAAACCATTGAGAATAAAGGGCGAGTTGGACGAAAACCCAATTTCATCTTGGGAAGACTTCATAATGAAGGTCTACGTGCACTTCATTGGCATCAGTTGGAAAAGAGGAGCAGATTGCAAATCAGATTTGGAGATCATTCTTGGAGGCAACCCTTGGGCGTGGATTGATCATCATTGGATTGGGAATTGTCTTTGTTTGTAGTGCCACTCATTGGAGGTGGAGTGATCAGCATTGGAGGCGATTTTGGTGGCCCTTGTGCATGGTTTAGTTGCAGATCTGGAGCAGCAGAAGATCAGGCCCGATTCTCCTATCATTGGAGGTGATTTCTCTTGGTGGATTGTTGACAATTTGCCTAGGGTTTAACCCTATTTTTGAGCATCACCTTTGGGAGATATGTTCATGGATGTTTGTTGGCTTTTGTGGTGAATTTGACATCATTCTTTGGAGCCGAAGACAATTCAGACCTGAGTGCATCCTTGGCAGTGGATTTCCATTGTGTTTTGAGGATTGAAGACCTAGAGTTTCAAGCCCTAATTGAAGCGCCGCCCTTGGAGATCTTTCCTGTCATTTTCTAAGCTCATTTTGCTATTGTTTTTGGCATGTTTCAGCCTACTATTGGGCCTGATTGGCCTATATTTTGAATATAACTTGCAAAATTCAGAATTCTGATTTATAGTGGTAGTTGTTCAATTCAGAAAATCAGATTTTGGTTCCATGTTTATACTTGCAAATTGATGATATGATTGGTTGGATAAGTTCATGTTTGAAGATATAATCCTAAGGATATGTAATTGCTTTGTTATTGGATCATTTGGTTGCTTTGTGTTTGTTGTCCTTGTTTGATAGCAATCAGAAAATCAGATCAGAATCCAGGGTTTTGAGCAGAAAACAAAAATGCAAAAAATTAGGGCAGAAGTCCAAAATTGGGAATCTGAAATTTAGGGCAATATCCTATGTGGGATATTACAAACATAGTGTAGACATGTCCAAGTTGTTATCTGTTAAGTTCAGTTTGCTGTCAAACAGCTACAGTTAAATTTCAAAATATTTAGCTATTTTATAGGAAGACTTATTCTTCTGCACCTATAAAATTGTAACTTGTTCATGAATAAATCAATTTTGTATAGTTTGCAGTCCTGTTTATTCTATGTTTTGATTACATTCTCACACCATTTGCAGTGAGTGGAATCCTTGATGCTCACACATTTCTAGCCATTTTATAAAATATCTTTCTTTGATTATGCTGTGATGAATGTCCATGCTCTGTTCTAAATCGCCACTACTGCCAAAGACTAGAAACATGCTACGGATAGCTATTGGGATTGTTGTCGTTGCATTTGGCTGAATGTGACCAGATTTGTAGGACATTCATTTATTGTAAAGGCTAATACATTGCTATTACTGAATGCGCTTGTATAGAAAAGCCTTGAAAACCTCTGGGTCAAATGCAATTGGCACATGTAAAGCCAATCTCCACAACATTTGCCCAAATGCTTCCAGTCTATCACAAAACTGAAGCATTGAAACGGGACCTGGACATCCATCAAATTATAATCAATAGTCAATCTCTGGTCATTTGTATTGCTATATGCTACTGCTACTGCAAACAATAGTTTAACAACATTATTGCATCCCATCTTTTGATGCATTTTGTGCAGTTTGGCTTTATACTTGCCGGTTGCATTTGCTTGAGAGTTTTTTTTGCACATGCTACAATCATGTCATAGCATGAAACCACATTTCTTTGATGCATTCTGTCAAACAGTTCACATGTCTTGTCTACCAAAGCATTTCCAAGTCCGACTATAATATATGACAAAAAACTCCATTCCTTTATGCCTTGTTAGTTCTTGCTATAGCATGGAAGCGTAACCGCATGGAGCTATAGTTGTGATTGTTTGTTAACACATTCTTAATAAAATCATAAAGTTTCCACAGTCCATGATAATCAAGTGAGCTGTTTCTGGATTAAAACAGCTCACTTGACATTCTCAATAATTTTGTTTTCAGCCAATCAAAAACATTAGATTTTTGTTCATCAAATTCCGCTTCAGTGTTTGTAATGTTTTAATTGTTAAAAACTGATCATTTTTTATTAAGAATTGGAAAATAGACAATATTCATGCATTGTCATTGAACGGATTCTTTAGAGCCAGAGGCCTTACTGCTGCCGACACTTCATTTGAGGATATATTTGGTACACGTTGAACTGTACAACCCTTTCTCTGTAATCCAAAAGAGTTGTTTTGTACTTGGGATTGGATCAGTATGGCACAGCATAAAATAATAGTAGGCACTTATTCTTTTCAGCTTTCGTTCATTGGAAATGATAAATCTGGCTTCCACCAAATTTCATGATAATTTCACAAGCCTCAAATGCCATGATTATGAACGATCTATTCATATTCTCCAAACGTGTCATGCGCAAATAACTCCATAGAGAATGTACAAATGTCTTGGTTTACTTCAACAGAAACAGTCTCGTAGGCGTTTTGATTCATAGGAAATCAGTGTATCATGTGGAATGCACAAAAGCTATGTCGAAAATGTCACAGGAATTCTGCAACAGGTATATTAGTGTGATCATTTCAAATGATCCAACTTAGGCCTTTGTTCACAAGGTCAACGTGTTCAGAAAATGTAAAACTGCATACCATGTAGATGCATTCTCTAAAGATGTGGCTTTGCATGGAGCCAATATAGTGAACGGGTACTAGCTAACCACTAAATTGTTGCATTTCATTTAGGCATATGAAATGCTTGTAAATCATTTAATAGACACAAAATCGTATTGATTTTCTTATAATTTGTCAATACTGTGACAATGTTGATCTTTCAAGTCTTTGATTGAAGATATGTATGGCTTGAAGATATTGGCGTTCCAAATGGTTATACTTCTTCTCAGAGATATTGTAGATTTTTAACAAGAGCATTTCTTGTAACCCTTTTAAACTGTTACTGACTGTTATTTACTTCTGAAATTTTCTTTAAAAGTAATAGTGGAATGTTGTGAATACTCTCTTGTACGTTTGCACAGTTGGCTGGAAAGGCACGTTGTTATTATCTACAAGACAAGTGAGAAATAGTTACATGGTTTTGTGTTTAGCAACAGGTATTGCTCTCAATTTAATTTGACATATAAATAAATATTCACCAAAAAAGATTTTAAAAATAGTTGCGGAGTGTTTTGTAGTTTTGAGTCTTGACTATGCTGTGATGTATGTCCACGTCTTATTCCAAAGCTTCAGTTCTGCCAAAGACTAAAAACATGCTACGCAAAGCTATGGAGATTGACTTCACACTTGCCAATGTAGATGCATTTTCTCATGTGTGGCATTGAATGAAGCCAAGGCGGCAAACAGGTACCAGCTAACCACTAAATTGCTGCATGTCATTTAGGCACATGAAATGCTTATAAATCATTTACTACTTATAATGTGTCAATACCATGTCAATGTTGATCTTTCAAGTCTTTGATTGAAGCTACGCATGGCTATACTTTTCCTCTGAGGTATTGCAGATTGTTGACAAGAGCATTTCTTGTAACCCCTTCTTTAGACAGTTACTGAGTGTTCTGTAGTTCTGTAGTTTTGAGTTTCTCTTTGAAAACAACAGTGGAATGGTGTTAATACTCTGTTATACATTTGCACAGTTGACTGGAAAGGCTCATGGTTATTATCTACAAGGAAAGTGAGAAATACTTACGTGGTTTGTGTTTTGTGACAGGTATGCATTATTCTCAATTCAGTTTGACATATTAATATTCACTAGAAATGATTTTTAGAACAGTTGTTGAGTGTTCTGTAGTTTTGACTATGCTGTGATGAATGTCCACACCTTGTTCCAAAGACTAAAAACATGCTACAGAAAGCTACGGAGATTGACTTCACACTTGCTAATTGCATTTGGCTGAAGCCTGAATGTGACCAGATTTGTAGAGAACTCTCAGGCAAATGCAATTGGTACGTGTAAAGCCAATCTCTACAATATTTGCCCATGTAGTTGTAGTCTATGGCAAAACTGAAGCATTGAAACAGGGCATGCACATACATCAAATCATAATCAATTGAGCATATATTTGGTACGCATTGAGCTGTACAGGCCTTTTGCTCTAATTGAAAAGAGTTGTTTTGGCTTTGAGATAATTTCACAAGCCTCAAATGCGATGATTATGAATAATCTATTCATATTCTCGAAACATGTCATGTACAGATAACTGCATAGAGAATGCAGGAATGTCTTGGTTTATTTTTAAGGGAACAGTTTCTTAGGTGCTTTGATTCATAGGAATTGAGTGTATCACATCAAATGCACATAAGCTATGTCGAAAATGTCACACGACTTCAGCAACAGGTATATCAGCTCTATAATTTCAAATGATGCAAGTTAGGCTTTTGTTCATAAAGTCAAAGTGTTAATAAAATGCAATCTTGCACACCATGTAGATAATAATAATAAATATCCTCACTTTATATTATTTATTCATTAGTTACAAGAACCAGTCATACACCATTATGATATGCAGGAGTTTGTTACATTGATGGGGGAGGAGTGGTTTCATGATATACAAGTTATTTATCCTATGGGACATATGGTAATTGCAAATGTGCTCATCGACATCTATGCAAGATGTAAAAGAATATACAATGCAGGCGATCTGTTTGGCAAAATGACGGAAGAAAAAGACACCATGAACTTCAATGGTTGCAGCATATGCACAAAATGGTCTATGCAAAATGTAAAAGCATAGACAACACATATGATCTAGTTGGTAAAACATTTGAAAGAAATGCACTCCGATGGAATGGAGAGATTTAGATGAAATTTCCTAGATTCAATTGTGTATGTTTATTTGGATCAACGTTTTAGATCACACTCAGTGATTCATCATCAGGAAGAGGGGAATGCAAATAAACATACATAGTCGAATCCAAAAAAATTCATCTAATTCTCATGGACTATGGAAGAATTATACCTACTAATGCAAAGATTGTCAAACAATGCACCCTTTGGTTGCATAATTCGTGAACATGTTTCATATATCACTCCTTGCAAATCATCTCACACCATCATGAGATAAAAGCATTATATATGACATTCGATTAGTTCAAATTGTTGGTTCCTTCTTGTGGTTTGATGCTAATGTATGTTATTGGTTGTGTTTCTTCTTTTACTGCTGATAGCATTGATGATATTTTGGGAATGTGATCTAACATGTAAGTTTTGATCCCATGAATTTAATAGGTTTTCACTCATTTTTTTTTGGACTTAATCATCTGAATTAGTTTCTATAACTTAAATTGACATGAAGCTCTTATGAAACTTTCTATATGGTTTTGTGTTTCTGAGGCCACTTAATTGAGAAAAGGCAAATTGTTTGTCTAGTACACATTAGGCTTCCATCAACTTCCTTGCCAAGAGGACTATCCAATCATGCAAATGGTCTCATTTAATTTTGAACTTGTAACTGAGTGAATTTGCACCCCTTGCGAATTCCTCGTTTGCATCCCCTCACCTTAGAAAAATTAAATTCGACAATGCATTTCTACTTCACCCATTTTCGTTCCACCCACTTGGTGGCTATCTGTAGTGTCGGTGGGGGAATTTTTGTCGAAGACGCTAGCGCGATGTGTGGACGTTTGCGCGGAGTGTTGCCATCCTGACAGGATTCCCGCCTTTGGAATCTGCAGAGGCGTTACACTTCTCCATTGGCGATGAAGAGTAATGCCCCTATGCCCTTGATCGACTACAAACAACTCTTTTGGGTTGGTTTTCACTTCAAAACATTTCATTCTTCATGCAACTGGATCTTCTTCACAATCCTTGACACTTCTACACAATTTGGCTTGTTCTCTACACACTTTTTAATCACACTTCACTTCTTGTTGCACTTTTGCACCATTGGAGTTGCGACTTGGTGTCTTGCGAGATTGCTTCTTCGTTATTGCGGCAATGCCAACTTTGCCAAGCTTGCATTTTCCTTTATGTGCTTGAGGGCACCTTGATTGGGAAGGTGATATTGTTTCATTTCTCCATTTTCATAACATTTTCATTTGATTCACGAAGCATAGCGTTGTTTCTCTTGCTTGGTAACACTTTCCTCCATTACTTTCTTTATCATATTTTCTATCTCGTGGCTATTTTGGTTGTTCGTGGAGGTGGGAACACCGAAATGGGGGTTTGACTATGACAAGCCTCAAAACAACCCCAACATGTTTTCCTGTTCTGATGTGTGTAGGTCTTGCATTCGTGTGGAGCTTGCGGGAGGCTGGACCATTCATAACTTGCATTTCTATCACCTTTTCATTCTTGTCAAGTTCTAGTTAGAATCTTAAAGTATTTCTCTCATTATTCAGTTATTTTGTCATTGTCTACTTTCATTATTGCATTAAACTACATTAGTTGAGTAGTCAGCACATCTTTGTGGTTTTTGTACTAAATCTTGCACTTTCTGTTTGTATGGACACACTGTGGTTTTTGTACTAAATCTTGCACTTTCTGTTCGTACGGACGACAATGCACCTGTGAGATGCCAGTGCGTCGTGCTATCGTCCCTATTTCATGCTATTGTCCTCTGGCAGAGAATTGTTTGAGATACGGTCTGAAATATGGAAACCTATTCTCTTAACCCCCTGAAACTCTTAGGTTAGTAGAAATGCAACAATACTAAGAGTGCTTTTATTTCTCTACTTTAAACGTCTTACAAATTTCCTAAACCTTCCATCTAGCTTAAGGTAGATTAGGCAACTGATCGTTCTAGACCCTCTTGTGACCCGGGGCCCTAAGCGTTCAATCCCCCTCTACATTTTGGTGAACTAGACATGAACCGTTTTGGTTATGTTTGGTGGTGTTGAAAGACCCTTCCCTCGTATGCTAGGAGTGTTGTGGGTGTGAGTATTGCAAGGCGCCTAGCCTTGCAACCAACCTACGACCCTTAGTGGAATAGCTGGGAGGATTCTTAAGCGTTACAAAGCGAAACCTTGATTGGATCACCATCTAATTGTGAAACCCTTGGAGGCTTTTGCGAAAGTTGTCTAGCGTACGTAAAGATGGCTTCTTTCCTACATCTACCCATCCCATCTACGCAACCTGCGATTGGATCTCCTGTTATAAGATTTATGTCTTAGGATTTGTTGATGAACACTAACAAAGAACCATCTCCCTTGTACATCCTCACACATATCAATGGGGATACCGTAACTGGTGTTCTTGTTGACCCTACATGTCGGGTGAATGTCATCATAGAGGAGATCATGTTGATCAACTTTTTACATAAGGATGGATATGACAAGTCTAGAAGCACTATACATACACATGATGGGATTTCCATCCCTCCCATCAATTGTATCACCTTTTCAGTCTTGGTTGGACTCGGGACTGTGAATGCACTCTTTGATGTCATCCCGAGGTATGAACTATAGAGTGAAACTAGGCATTCCTTGGCTAGCTTTCATGAATGCAGTTCCCTCAGTAATCCATAAGTGCTTGAAGTTTTTCCATGAGGATTTTTTGCATGTAGTACATGACACTAGTTACAAACCGACGATTGTGCATGGGGGCTACTCACTTGATCACTTTTGGTTTGCCTCTATTGGTCCGCTCCCACTCAGGATGAACCTGTTGTATTGAACTTATGTGAAATACAAGAGTGGGGGCATAACGCCAAAGGTGAGATACCCTCCTCCCTATGCCATTTCGCATAGAGATTGCATGAAGGCAGAACATGAGGCTACCTATGCCGCTTGAAAGAGGGAGGATAAGTCCACTTAGGGCTCTTCCTCCTCTACCGTCCCACCTGCTGCTTCCACTCACCCTGTTGTGATGCCATTGACTTTCATTCCTATACATTTGTTGGGGAGTCTGATGGTGCTCGCTTGGAAAAATCCCAAGCATTTGACATTTGAACTTCTTGTCTTACCCATGGTGCCTCGACCTATTTTGTATGGTAAGGGGAAGGATCCTTGTGGAGTGTCTTCTATGTCGCGACCTCCATGACCTCCTACCGCTCCTACCTCTAAAGTAATGAATGGGAAGAGGCCCATCGTTGAGGCACTCGAGCTTGCTCCTCCCATTGTTGTTGCATCATCTTCTCCTTCTCTTCCTCTTGTTCTTGTCTAGGAGTCTCTCCTTTCGTCGAAAACGACTGTGATGGATACTTCGGTGGTTGAACATAAGTCTTTTGTCCCTTCTCAGGTTGCAGCCTCTAGCTCCCAAAGCCGTAGAAACTGCCTTGCGTATGAGCCAAGTGTTGGAGGAAGGCTTTAGCCCCCGAGTAGGCTGCCTTGTAGAAGAAGGAAGAGGAACCAGTAGCTCCCGCTTCGACATCTCTTGTTGTGTCCTCTTCCACACTTTCTTCTTCAGTTCCCTCTACCTCAGTCTTGCTTCCGGCTCCCCCTACGGGCGTGAATGATCCTCACCTGAAGAGGGTGCAAGTATTCATTGCTCCTTCAATTGAGCCTCCCTTTCTGATGTCCCTTCTAGACATCTCGCCCTTTTCGAAACCTATGGACATGCCAAATACCTCAATGGTGTCTACCATGGTTTTCACCTCTCCTTCCTTTCCCTCTGCTTCATCCATGAGGATCTTGCATCCCCCGATAAAGTGGAAGATGGAGGATGACCCTGCTAGAAATGGGGGTCGGAAGAAGGGTTCACCTTTTCCAGAGGGTGGTTGTATGTTGGCTTGTGCCATCCTAGTGATGGAGGAAGCCTCAACGTCCTCAAAGTTTGTTATTGCTCTCGAATCTTTTGATAAGCCTAGCAGTGGATCTTGGGCATTGCCTCCATTCCTTGTTGAGTTGACGCATGACACCCTTTTAAAGTGCATGTTCAACTCTATAGATGATGTCTTGACCTTATCGACAATCTTTGCGAGATCATTAATGTTCACCTCACATGAATTGAGTGGACAAGACCTCGAGGGGCCTTCTTCCTTGGCTCTTGTTGCAAGAGGGTTGGAGGGTACCGCCCTTGATATTATGCCCTTGTAGGTTTGTTCGCCCTCCCCTTGTAGTGATCTAGATTGGGAGAACAACCTCTTGTTTGATGATGATTAGGGGGGCACCTCTTTTTTATTTGTAGATTAGATTGTGTGTGTGTGTGTGTTGTGTTTCCTCGTGCTTGTTTTATATGTTCTTGGATGACCCTTGTCATCCTCATAGGTTCTTGGATACATGAGTTTTTTTTGTGTCATAAAACTTCCTCTATTTGTCACATAATTCTTCTCTTTGTTGTGTATTGATTTTCGACAATTGGGGATGATGCAAAGTGTTGGGGAGCATTTAGGCCTCCCTTCCATGTTGACCCAATTTTTTATTTTCACTTTGTTTTCATGTGCCTTCTTCACATGGTCTGAAATAGTAGGGGGTTGATGACAATTTTTTATATATATTATTATACATATCTATCTATATTTATGAGCAGCTATGACCTCAGAATATCAAATCCCCTTATCTCTCGTTCGTTATGTTATTGTCTTTCTTTTTCTCTTTATCTTTCTCTCTTGCTTGCTTTGTGAGATTGTGGTGCTCATGTGTTGTCCCTCACGTGTGCGACAACATTACCATAGTTACATCTCATTATGTTCTGAGGGCCACAACATCACTTTTATTCTTGTTTTTCTCTCCTTAGGATATCGCGTGCCTTGTGTTCAACATGCACCATCCTAAGGGGGGCTCTCATGCTGCTCCGATTTTTAAAAGGTGCATTCGGTGGCCAACAAATCCCTCCTTGAAAATCTCTATTTTTCAAAAATTGCATTCTTCAACATGAATTCCTAGACAAATTTTTCTTTCATCTCAGATTTGTAAGACAAAATCCATACTCGCCCTTGCGAGGGAACGTTCTTTCTTTTGAATTCCTTGATGAAATGAATCTTTCAAAAGGAATCCTTGATGCTAGAATCATTGGCGAAACAAATTCTCTTTTCAAAAGATGTTATCACTTTCAAACAGAGTGCCCATTGAGTGGACCCCTTTTCTTTTGAATGGTTCTCGAGGGACCCCTTTGAAAGCTCTTCCTTCAATTGTTGATTGTTTGCGTGACTGTCTACTTGTTTGCCTATGTGGCTTCTTTTTGTTATCTAACATGTTTTTTCTATAGATTAACATATTGCTTTACAGGGGCGCCTGTGGAGCTACTTTCCAACCCGAATCTATGAAGTCTCTCACATATGGGTTCCTTTAGGATTGAGTACCTAGGGGTGCCTCCTTTGCAAGTCTGAGGACCTATGAAGCACTTACATCTTGTAGGATCTCTTTATTCAACCTTGTAGCTTCAAGGACCTACAAAGCCCTTTGTTCACCATCCATAGGTTTGTGAATCTGTGACGCATTTGTTCACCTCTCTTTAGGTTTGAAGACTTGTGGAGCCAACTTCTCTTCTTGTGCTTTCGGGTGGGTCAGATTGCAGTCTACTTCCTTGATAGTTCAGGTATACATTTCTAAACCTTTTTTTATCTACTTTACCTTGCATCTGGTAGCACATATGCTCGCTAAAGTGGGAGAAAAATATAATGGAGTGAATTTTCACCCCTTGCAAATTTCTCATTTGCATCCCCTCACCTTAGAAAAAATAAATCTAACAATGCATTTCCACTTCACCCATTCACGTTTGACCCACTTGGCGGATGTTTGTAGTGTCAATGGGGGAATTTTTGTTGGAGACGCTAGCGCGACGCGTGGACATCTGCATGGTGTGTTGTCATCCTAAGAGGATTCCGCCTCTAGAATTTGTAGAGGTGTTACACTTCTCCATTGGTGACAAAGAGTAATGCCCCCGTGCCTTTGACTGACCTTGAAGGACTCTTTTGGGCTGGTTTTCACTTCAAAACATTTCATTCTTCATGCAATTGGATCTTCTTCACAATTCCTAGCACTTCTACACACTTTAGCTTGTTCTCTACACACCTTTTTATCACACTTCACTTCTTGTTGCACTTTTGCCACCATTGGAGCTGTGACTTAGTGTCTTGTGAGATTGCTTCTTTGATGTTGCGGCAACGTCGACTTTGCCAAGCTTGCATTTTCCTCTATGTGCTTGAGGGCACCTTGATTGCGAAGGTGATATTGCTTCATTTCTCCATTTCATAGCATTGTCATTTGATTCACGTAGCATAGCGTTGTTTCTCTTGCTTGCTAACACTTTCTTCGATTACTTTCTTTATCATATTTTCTATCTTGTGGCTATTCTGGCTTTCCGTGGAGGTGAGAACGCCGAAATGGGGGTTTGATTGCAGCAAGCCCCGAAGCAACTCCGATAATTTTCCCTGTTCTAGTGTGTGTAGGTCTTGCCTCCGTGTGGAGCTTGCAGGAGACTGGACCATTCGTAAGTTGTATTTCTATCACCCTTTTATTCTTGTCAAGTTCTAGTTAAAATCTTAAATTATTTCTCTCATTATTCGATTATTTTGTAATTCTCTACTTTCATTATCACATTAAACTGCATTAGTTAAGTAGTCAACATGTCTCTATGGTTTTTGTACTGAATCTTGCACTTCTTGTCCGTACAGACGCCAGTGCACTTGTGAGACGCCAACACGCCACGCTGTCATCCTTGTTCTACATTATTGTCCTCTGGTAGAGAATTGTCTGAGACATAGTTTGAAATCTAGAAACCTACTCTCTTAACCCCTTGAAACTCTCGGGTTAGTAGAAAGGCAACAGTACTAAGAGTGCTCTTCTTTCTCTACCTTAAATATCTTACAACTTTCCTAAACCTTCCATCTAGTTTGAGGTAGATCAGGGCAGCTGATCGTTCTAGACCCTCTTGTGACCCGAGGTCCTGAGCGTTCGGTCTCCCTCCTCTACAAAACTCAAGCCAACACAATTCTCCCAAAGTAATTCTATTGTGAGGATTGCAACCATGTTTTACGAGGACCTTCCAAGGTGTGCAGTGTTAGTTATATGAACATTTTCACTTTTTTTTCCATGCTTTGAAAGTTGTATAACATTCAAATTTTAGTTGAATTTAGCCAACATGTACTTTGTGACATTGTGAAAGTGCAAGTTCACACTACTCAACAAGTTTGTAGATATCTACACATTATGTGTATTCGTTGAGTCCTTGTTTAGTTTTTGTTGTATATATGGCTTTTACTAATTGTATTTTATTTAAGACTTAATGGGTATTATGTAAAATATATTTGGAAGGCAAGTTTTACTTGAACTTTTGTTTTTGCAACAACAATTCAAACCCTGTTTAATTATCATCTTATTTGGGTTTGTTCAACTTGTTGTCACTGATTACCATAGCAATTTTATATTATCAAGAATAACATTTTTTTTGTATAATTTGCATTAGTATCTCTACTCGAAATTGTCCTTCCAACATTTGGTAGGAAGTACGCTGCAATACAAACTCATGTTTAATTTGAACATTCATAGTTTATGATATAAACTTCATAATAAGCCTTCAATACTTAAATGTTTAATGATCAATGAATGCATTTGTAGACACCTAAAATCATCAAGATCTAACTACACCTAATTGTATACCTTCCCAACATTGATTAATTAACTTTTCTTATAATCTTTCTAGCATTAATTAATTAATTATTATTCACTTTCCTCTATAGTCTACCTTTAATTAAATGTATTAAGCATTTATTTATTTAAATTCACTCTTCATAATTTTATGTCTCAAAAATTAAATTAATGCAAACTATTTATTTGACTAAAACCTATTGGTTAACTAATGAATTCACATGCACATTCCTAAGTATGGTTAAGCCATGGTTAAACTTGCACATGTCATAATTTTCTCCCTCATGACTAAAACCTATTGGTTAACTAATGAATTCACATGCACATTCCTAAGTATGGTTAATCCATGGTTAAACTTGCACATGTCATGGGCATACATGGGCCATGCTTTCCACTTCCCCGCAAAATCCTCTTGTCAAATTGTATTGATCCATTTCTCCATTTTTTTTTTAATTTTTCACATTTTTCAAAATTTTTTTGGATTTCCAAAAAGTTTTTTTTTTGATACTCACCCTTACATTTTTTATATTGGACCATTGAAATCCTTTTAATCTTGGACCTCTTCAAGTGTATCAATCACAATATATTATTTGGAGACTTTATTTTACCAAACCTCTCAATCAATCTCATCCATTGTTCCTTTAAATCAATATCAACTCTTGATTAATCATCCCTTGAATCTATCAATAACCCTTATTGTAGGCTATTTTCAAGAAGCTCATGGAATGCTAAGTTATGTTGTCAAACTAGATACAATTTTTTAATCTCAAATCCATTGGAACACAAACACACATTTTGTGTGTGCAACACGTAGTTATGGATGAGAGATTTTTGTTTTCTTTCATATTTTGTGCAATTTTTTTGCATAATCTAAGGTGTCAATTAGGTGTAGGGTAGGATTTGAACTCATTGTTTGATTTTTTATTTTGTGTTCTATATTCTTGTTTTTGTTTTGGTAGGCTTGGTGGGATCCACATCTCTCATCTAACCATCTTTTGAGTGCATTATTGTGTTTTGTTGCAGACTCCCAATTTGATGCATTTGACCTTGCTTTTGGAGTTTTTGATCCATAAATTGATGCACCTACATGTAGACCGACACACTTGCCCCAGATTGGTGAAACTACAAATTGACACATTTTCTTTGATTTGGTGCACTTGCTTCATTGTTTGGCATTTCTATAGTTGTTTTGGAAGCACTACCCTTTAACAACCCTAACATCATTTTTTCTCACATTTTTTTGGATTTTGACAACCCTTTACCTTCCTTATCTGTTATTTATGTTTCCATAGTCATTTTCTTGCAAATGCAACCCTTTATCATGTAGGGGTAAAAATACAAACCTTTGTCACACTTTATAAAGGAATCGACCAACAACAAAAATCTTTTTGAATTTCGACCACATAAAAGTGGTCTTTATGTTTTGAATTTCAAAATGGTGTAAACTAATGAAATGTAGAACTCTTGATGAAGTTTATTCCTCTAATTTTTATTTTTAAAAAGAAAATTGTTTTCATTATGTTTTTTTCAATTTAAGGACAAATTTTAGAATTCTAAAAATTTCAGAAAAGAGTGACTTCACGGGCCATCAAGAAACAAATTGGAAAAAACTTTATTTCTCCCTAATTTTTTTTCTCCAAATAGGTAACCTCAATATCTATTGTATGGAAAAATAAATCAATTTTGATATATATTTTTCTCGTAATAACGTTTTAAAGTCAAACATGTAAGAATTCGATAGTTTTCACAGGCCGTCAACTATTTTCAATTTTTTTAATCATTTTCGAAAAACAAATTATACCCTTTTGAAGAAGACTCTCTCCTCTATATATTGCCCCATATAAGTTTTAAAATCTTTTAATATGTTTTAATAACTTTTTTTTAATTTCTAATTAGCCTATTTTTTAATTTTAACAACCTATTTGCATTATTTTAAAAATAACATATATTAAAAAAATTATATATTTGGATTCCCCACTTCAAGCTCTACAAAAAGGTATTTTTCTTTTTTTTGCAGAAAAATCATTCTGACTAGAGAAATACTTAGTTAAAGTTGAAAGTTTTAGAAAATTCTGAAAAATGCTGAGTTGGCTGCCAACTAGACAGTTTTGGCTGAAAGGGTTTCGGTCGAAACCCTTCCTATAGAAACCTCACACATATAATAAGCCAAATTGAAAGCCGGTTTGAAAGTTGAAAGGGAAAAATTTATTGTTTTTGGTTTCGGTCGAAACCTATTCGGACAAAACCATGTGTGCCACATATACGCCACATAGTTTCGGTCGAAACATTTCTAGCCAAAATTAGTTTGTTCGGAACTATTTATTTGACCGAAAGTGTGACATAGGTTTGTGCTTTTACCCGTAGACTTTCAAAAGTTTTTCAACTTACACAATATTTTAGCATTTTTTGCATTTTTTGCATCACAAATTGGTGTTTTTGATATAGAGTGATGTTTCTACTCCTCGATGTGGTGCATTTGCATCTTAGCCTTAACATCCTCCTTTTTGACATTTTGGGCCTCAATTTCTCTTTTTTTGTGTGGTTTCTTCTAGCTTATAAGCTTCTTAATTTTCCTTCCCATCATTTTTGACTATTTAAGTTTGTAAGTTTTCATCTTTTTGGGTATTTTTTCTCTCACCATCTATTTTGCTATATAAACCACCCAAATTAGTGAATGTGTTCTACTTTGGCATTTCTACTTCATAGAATGACATATTTGTATCCATCCTTCAACGCATTTGTAGGTAAATTCTGTAAAGTATAAAAATTATCTTTTGACATGTTTGCCTCTATTTGAGTGGCTTTAGTTTAGATGTCAACATTTCTACTTCTCTACTAGTGTATTTGTTATGTATCCAAAATTTTCTCATCTTCTTGGGATTTGAGCATTTAACTAATCATCTTTTATAGCCTAATCCCTTGTTCTTACAATTCTTCAGTTGTCCAAGATTCTCACAATATTACTATCATGTTTGTTGTAGATCACTTGTCAAACAACATCATTTTCCACTAAGTCTCATTGCACATTTGATTTTCTAAGGGGAATTAACATTGTGTGTCATGCTTGTGTAAGAAACTTAGTGTGTATGCTCTCTTCTTACTTTGAGAGGTGATCTTGGAGATCAAAAGTACCATTTTTTTCTTTTTATCATATTTAATTCAAGAAAGTCGAGTCATGTATGCTCTCTCCTCATGCCATAATACGATTCAGTGGTAAATTTCACAGCTTCTACACTTATGTTGATAAAATGCCATGCAAGGTGGGTTTAAAACCTACCTTACACTTAAGATAGGATTGCATATAACATATGCATAAGTGGTGAATTTCCCTATTGTTACATATGTTTATAAGATGGTTTCATGCATTGTCGACAAAAAATACCTACTTTACATATTAATTTATAATGAATATTACCAACCTTTGCATAGGAAAACCTTACATGCATCAACGATGAATTTCCACACGATGGCATGTGAAAACTAAGGTTGAATATGTTGGTCGGGGTTTTCCTCTCGATCAACATACGTTCATAATTTATTACATGCAAAGGAAAATTAAAACTCGACCTTACATGTGACTGTCAATTAGGTTATGAAACCCACAATATGTGAGATGCATAGTTCAGTTAACACAAAATGTGGGGATTAAAACTCGACATGATTGTTAGGTTTTGGTCAATAATCTAAAGGATAAGGGTTGGGTTTTAACAATGAAACCCGACCTACGTTTTGTGATCAATGGAAAACATAGAATGATGAAACCTAAACTAAAAATTTGAAGCCATTGACACACGAGGTTCAAAAACCCTGTGAAGAAACCCTAATGAGTTTAAACTGATGCCACTAAGGTACAAACAAGTGGCAAACAACAAATAATGATAAATCAAAATAATCTGCATTTTAAAACACAACATAAAGTAGAAACAAACATAAACCAACATAAAAGACCTAAACAAATATATTCATAGAGAACAATGAAGGAAAGGAAAAATGACATACTCGAGGACCATTGAAAAGAAAGAAGAACAACCCGATGAAAACCCTAGATAGATAACACCCAAATCTTTGCAAACGATCTCAACATGAACTTTCCAAGAAGAAAAATTAAAAAAACAGGTGTTAGTCTAGGAAAAAGATTAAAATAAAATAAAGAACATCTAAAAACTAATAAAACAACCACTTAAACATGCATTGATACTTGTAATTAATGCACAAACATGTGGAGAAAATATGCAACAATGGAAAAAATAGCGTTGCATAATGCAGTTTGGGAAAGTCATGTAGGTGGGCTAAGTTTTATTGCATTTGCACAATCATATGCAAGGGTGTTGAATTTCAGTACTCCTGTGTATGCAGAGAAAATGAATAACTTTGAAAATGAACTTTTGCATATTTTTCCGTTCTGCAAATTTAAAATGGCGGAAAGACTAGACACTTGAAATGAATTTTCAAAGTTTGGGACCATGCACAAGGACAAGTAAGATTTTCCTTGTTTTATGTGCTTAGAGGATGTAGGATACAAAATAGACAAGTTTTGTAAGGGTTATCCCACGAATTGAGCGCAATCAAATTCAAGGATAAGAAGTTTCAAAAGCAAGGAGTGCTCTGTTTCAATGCCATTGGAGCTAATCCACAATGATCTATGCAAACCTACAAGGATAAGGAGTCAACAAGGTGAAAGGTATATTATGTTGCTTGTAACACTAGAATGACTTGGGTTACACTCTTAAGAGAGAAATCATAAGCCTTTGATAAATTTAATATTTTAAAATAAAAAAGTTGAAAATGAAATGGATGCTAAGGTCAAATGCTTAAGGTTAGATAGAGGAGGTGAATTCACCTCATACGAGTTTGAAAAGTTTTGTGAAGATCATGGCATAATGAGACATCTGTCTACTACTAGAACCCCTTAGTAAAATGGTGTAGTAGAAAGGAAGAATATAACAATGCAAGAAATGACTAGGACAATGATGAAAGATGTTCACATGTCGAATATGTATTGGAAGGAAGCAATACATACTGCTGTGTATTTTATTAACAAAGTGCAACTGAGTGTCAACAACAATAAGAACCCTTATGAGTGGTGGTATGGAAGACCTCCCATTATTCGATATTTTAGAATCTTTGGGAGTAGATGCTATATTAGAAGAGATGAAGGAGATCTTGGAAAGTTTGATTCAAGGTGTGATGAAGGAATTTTTTTTGGTTACCCAACTAGGAGCAAGGCATACAAATGCTACAAGAGATTGGAAAAAAAATTGGAAGTATAAATGTCAAGGTAGATGAAGACTTGTGTCAAATATCACATGAACCTAAGGTTTTCAGATCCGATATGCTTCCCTTGATTAAAGAAGAAGAAATAGAAGAGAAAGAAGAAAAGGAATTGGAACTAGTGAAGACACTCAAAACTCCAACAAAGTATGTCCAAAGGAACCATTCTATAGATCAGATCATTGGGGAAAGATGAAGGTGTGATGACTAGTAGAAATTTTTCCAGAGCAAATGAGAAAATTAATTTGTGTTTACTAGCAAAGGTAGAACCCAAAATTTTTTTTGATGCTAGCAAAGATGAATATTAGATAAAGGCAATGGAGGAAGAACTGGATTAGATAGAGAAGAATCAGACCTGGGAATTAGTTCCCAAACCAGATGATAAGAATGTGATATGAACAAAATGGGTGTTCTAGAATAAGTTGAATGAAGTTGGTGAAGTAGTAATGACCAAAGGAAGATTGGTTTGCAAAAGCTATTCATAAGTTTAAGGAATTGATTTTGAGGAGACTTTTACTCTAGTAGCCAGAATGGAAGTAATAAGGATGTTTCTAGCTCTTTCTTCTCATAAGAACTTCAAGGTATATCAAATGGATGTCAAGTCAGCTTCCCCAAATGGTGATTTAGAAGAAGAGGTATATATTGAGCAACTGGATGGTTTTCAGTTATCAGAGAATCCAGATATGGTTTGCAGACTCAAGAAAGCTCTATATGATTGGCAAGTTATCCTTCTTCCTTAGTCTTCAAATTATTCAACAAGATGATGGTAGCTTCATTTCTCAAGCTAAATATGTCAAGGAGATGTTGAAGAAATTTGGTATGGAGGATTCAAAGTCAATGGGTACTCCTATGGTGACTGGTTGTCACTTGAGAAAGTCTAATGAGTCTTCAAAAGTTGATCAAACACATTATATGTCTATGATTGGAGGTTTATTGTACTTATTGGAGGTTTAGATACTTGAAAGGAACTCTAAATTATGACTTGTGGTACAAAAAGGATAATAAATTTTCTTTGAGTGCCTATTGATGTTGATTAGGCTGGTTGTGTGGATGACTAAAGAAGTACAAGTGGAAGTGCATTATTTTTGGGAGAAAAATTGGTCTGTTGGTTCCGTAAAAATAAATACTCAATATCCTTATCCAAAATAGAGGTTGAATACATTGTTGCAACATCGTGCTACACTCAAGTTCTTTGGATGAAGCAGATCTTGAAGGATGTGAAGGTGGTTTATAATGAACCTATTCCTATATTGTGTGACAACACAAGTGCAATTAATATTTCCAAGAATCTGGTAATGCATTCAAGGAATAAATACATTTTTATCCGGTACCATTTTCTAAGAGAGAAGGTCTCAAAACATGAATTCAGAATGGAGTATGTGCCTACTAATGACTATATTGTAGACATTTTTACCAAGACACTTTCAAAGGGTACTTCTGAGTATCTGTGGCAGAAGTTAGGGGCGATTTCCCCTCCTTGTTTTAACTAGATGCATAAATGGTGCATATTTCTAGGGGATAAATTCATGGCATATCCTCTCCTAGATTGATGTGTGCTCCCACTCAAGGGGAGTTGGTAGTAAGGGGGAGTTTTGATGCAATTGTGCGAGAATTGTGAAATAGTGTTGCTGATCAAAGGAGGAGAATGTGTTGTTGCTTCAATTAAAGATATTTTATCCCTTTGTTCCTAAAAGTCAAAAAATGTATTGTTGTAAGTAGGTGTGTATGACCCTTTTATCCTTGATTTCAAAGGGGGAGAGTGAGTAGTTGTGTTTCCATCAATACCAAAGGGGGAGATTATTGTTAGTTGTTATCATTGGTGTCAATATTGATTGTTGGTTGTAATTGATGTCAATATTTGAGGAGATATGTGTGAGATTGTTGGCATTGGTTGTCATTGTTGACAAAATTTAGTATGGGCTAACATTGATGTATGGAAGGGTTGCTAAAATTTATGGTTGGATGTCATTGAGTATGATTTTTGTTAGTAGAGTTAGTTTCATGATGACATATTAAGATGAGGATTAGAAGCATTAGAAGTATTTTTGATAGTGGATAGATGTTGTTGAAGGTCTACATTATGCCTTATGCTCTCTCTTGATGTTCTTGATAAAGCATGTGCTGCTAAAAGAAAGATCTAGCCTCTGCAAGTTGCTTAAGTGTTTTTGGTTTAGGAAGTTGCTTTAAAGTCCACTTGGGAGAATGCTCCACATTCCTCCATTGTTGAAGATATGGTCTTGCGGTTTGGGGTTTAAAGTTAGTGCTCTATGGATGTTGTACTCCTATCCTTTTAGGTCAATAATGTCTTTGAGGAGATTTTTGTGAATTGTAGAAGGTTGGCAGTGTTTTTGGTTGTCTAGATTGGTTCAGGAAATGCTTCACATTTCTCAATATTGATGTCTTTTCTCTTATGACTTGTTGAATGTGCTCTTAGTGTTTGTGAAATGTCTCAGTTCTAGTTTCATATGATGAAGTGGTCCACAAGTTGTTATGTTAATGTCATATCTCATGTTTATGCATTCAATGCTTCTTGAATGAAGTATGATGTTCCTATTTGATATGTGGTGGCTATTGATGGCATGAAAATCTGAAAGAACTGTATGAACGTATTGCTGGATGTTCATGGAATATCCTCATGTGATTTGTATGTTGTTGATTGATTGCTTTGGTGCTAGATTGTGTCTTGAATTAGCTTTCTAGGTTATTTGTAGATATCTGGCTGACAAGGCTTGTTTTTTTGCTTGTGCCATGTGCTTGAGGGTCTGCACCAAAACTTGAAGATGTGTTATAATAGATTTTGGTCTTGAACTATCTTGGTTAGAATCGTCCTAAGAAAATTCAATTGAAGGAATGTTTTAGGTCTGACTAGCTATGAACTTTATGTTCCATCTACACATTTTCTTTTTGCCGACTTAGATTGATGTGTGCTAGCATATGAATTATTTTTTATCACATTGGAAGATGTATTAAGTTTTTTTGGTGCTCTCTATCTTTGGGATGATACCACATTATATTTTGGTGGACAACTTGTTGAATTCATTGATTATCTTCTTCTTGGTTGACCTAATTGAAATTTTTGAAGTGTTGTAGTGGATATAAATGCAAGATCATTTTAGATTCAATGGGATGGAGAAGTGTGCAAGTGTGAAAAAACAAGTGGGTGGAATGTATTGAATATCCAATAGAGTTAGTGCTACATCGTGAAGAGGAAATATCAAATGATCCTTAATGCCTCAGCTAGTAGAGTGAATTGTTGAAAAATATTATAATACTCTCATAAAAATTTTGTATCCTACTCTGAGATAGTGAATCTCATCAGGTCTTTGTATCTTGCATTTGGATTTGTGTTTGCTTCAGTCCTCCAAGTCTTTTGTATCTTGCATTGAGGTAGTGAGCCTTAGTTTGCAAGTCCTTTTGGTAGTGAGCCTTTATATTGTGAGTTAACTCTCACCTTAGTTTTTCCCTCATTGGGTTTTCCATGTAAATATAACGTCTCCTTGTGCATGTGTGTGTTGTCTATTTATTTCTCATTGCTGCTAATTTGATTAGAGTTAGAACTATTATATCTTTCTTTGTTGAAGTTGCTGAAGACTTAAACTATTATATTTTTTTTCAAATTTGCTTAAGGGTTTTTGGTTGAGTTAAGAAGTCTATGTTGGGCTAAAGAGTTTCTAAGTTTCAAAAGGGTTCAAGTTTTGAGTAGACTGATTCACCCCCCTCTCAGTCTCTTAGAGTGTTCAAAATTTACAATAGATGATATTTTTATCTTAAGGTCCAAGTCTGAGTTCTAATAGATGGGTTTCTAGGTTTTTGATGAAATTTGGGTGTTGGCAAGAAGTTGAGTCCACTTTTTGGCCAAAAAGTGGAAGTGTTTTCCCTGATTTTCAAAATTTGACACATTTGACCTTAAAATTTGAAGCACTTAGAGATGGAATCTTCAAAAAAGTCACTGATCATAAAATGTAGTACTCGGAGTCTAGTTTCCAAATATGTAATTTATTTCAATACCCAGATTGTACAAATTGAATTTCATTAGGTGTTTCTAAAAACCATTGTTTAAAAGTAACTTTTTTTCACCATACCATGCACGTGTACGACATCCATATTTTGACCTAAATTATCGTTTTTTTCTAAATCATTTTGGGAAAAGATTTGTGACTCACTGAAGCTTGTTTTCAATATTTTTTTTGTAATTTTTTATTGAATATTTTTTTGTTAAATTTTTACTAGGCATATTTGTTGTTTTGAAAAATCGTTGTGTACAACACACATAAGATAACCTAAACTTATCATTTTTTTTTTTTTTTAATTGAAAAGAATTGTCTGAAGTTTGTTCTCATGCAATCTGTTCGTCAAAATGTTATGTTGATCAAAAGTTATTAAAATAGTAAAAAAACCTGATATTTAAAGTTTATGGACCAGTTTCATCAGAAATTAATTGAAAAAATAGAAAAAATAATCCAATTGTAAATTTTTTTACATATTTGGAATCTAGATTGTCTCATCTAAAATGGGTTTTAATTTCGTCAAAAAATTCTGCAAAAAAAGTCGTCAGTCATATGTCCAAACTCTATATTTTTCTCTGACATTGTTAGGACCTTCAACTTGCAGGTCAAACCAGGTTGAAGGCCTAGGTTCGGGTTCCCAATTCTTTTCCCGAACCAAAATACAAGGCAAAAACAGGACCACAAAGCAAATCTAAATTCAAATTTTAGAAAACGGGATCCCGTTTACAAAATAGGATCTCGTTTTGTAAAGCGGGATCCCGTTTTACTAAAAAATCATTTTTTTATGCTTTTACAAAACGGGATCCCGTTTTGAAAAGTTGCCAAAAATGGAAATTTCCATTTTGGAAAGTTTTCAAAATGGGATCCCATTTTTGAAAAATGGGATCCTGTTTTTTAAAATACGGGCTCCTGTTTTTTTATTTTAGGCTTGGGAACCCGAACCTAAGCCGGATCCCGTTTTTGCAATGCCGATTTCATTTTTTTGGCTAAGGCAAAAACTTCCACGTTTTGTGGACTCAACTTCCTGCACTTACCCACATGTGTTGTTTAGGTTCATAACCCATTTGGAATAGTAATTGGAAATTATATAGTATAAGCTAAAAATTTTAAAATTGGAATGTTTTTATAACCCAAACTTAAATTAGGGTTCAATTACTAGATATATTCAATTTTAGTAATGCCCCAACTAGGGATTTCTTTGAAAATATTTAGAATAAAACTCATATTTTGGGTTTCATTTGACTTGATTTTTAAATTATTTCAAACAAAACTACATTAAATATATTAATTTATAAGATTTTGTAGAAAAAAATGATAAAACATGAAAGGAAACATGTAATATATTCACTCAAAATCTTAGATGGGGCCACACATAAGGCTAAGGAAAATAACCAAAAAGG
Organism: Sequoiadendron giganteum; assembly: GCA_007115665.2. Taxonomy (NCBI): domain Eukaryota; kingdom Viridiplantae; phylum Streptophyta; class Pinopsida; order Cupressales; family Cupressaceae; genus Sequoiadendron; species Sequoiadendron giganteum. The sequence continues at coordinate 160,249,866 of CM021104.1, read as the reverse complement.
AAGATGTAATCTAAAGAAAATCTAGAATGTTAGTAGATATTGACACTGTAATGTCCCTTGTTGCAAATAATATTAAATTTTTGCAATTAAATAATATTTCACAAAGATTGTTCAACTTGCAAGAACAATGGAAATCGGGTTTGAAATAAACTTTATTAAATTGTGCAAATATAACTCAAGATAGTTTGAAACTATCATATGATGTTGTATTACTGTTATTATCATGAAAATTACATCATATTGCTGTCTCCAACAAAAAATAATAGAGAACTACAGCTGCAAAAAATTATAAGGGAAAATCCTGAGGCTGGAAGCAAATACATGCACCAAATTGAAAAAAAACCCTCAACACACACCAAATTGAAATATAATGTTATGAGAAAAAATATATATAATTAAGAACATTAAATATATTGATATTTTTTGCAACCTACAGCCAAACCAAAATCTGAAACCACAACACACTTCTACACTAGCAAACCCTTGCATGCAACTGGAAAACAAAGCTCTAACTTAACCTTTCTGGCACACTAGCAATCTCTAGATAAAATTGCTCTCGGAGACCCTTAGAACCATTTTCTTTGAGCCTCAATCCCCTTGGTTTACTAGCCTTGGAGATTATCCTTCCTTGGTTTCTCAACCTTAGAAGATTTGTCACAATCTATGAGAGAAAACATGAATCAACAAATGAATGAAAAAAAACTGATTTTTCCCATTAAGTATTCCATATGAAAAAAACAAATTTAGGCGCTAAGATTTCATGCCAAAAAGAGGGAAATAATTGTGTAACTCCTCTTTCCCAAATGGTTGCCAAAAAAATAGCCATTTTCATAATTATTTCTTTTTTACAATTATTGTTGCCATAAGCAATAATTTCTTGCTTTTTTAACCAAAAAGTGCTCCATCAAAACCCATGCCCAAATATGGTGAAAAATAAAATAAAATATTTATTTGGTGATTAAATATTTTTTTATCAAATCACCAAATAAAAAAATATTAATTTCCAATTCAATCCAATAGTCCCGATTTACTATTTTTGGGCAACCTGACGTACTAAAATAGAAACTGCTATTTTTAGAAAAAAACTATTTTAGAAAAAGGGGACATGACGAGTCCTCCCTTCCCAAAATTTCTTGTCCTCAAGCAATTGTAAACATATATCTCCAAAATCATGTAGCCAAGTTGATCATTCATACCAAACTGTATACCAAGCCTTGATCCTATATTTGCATGAAGTTGCTTATTCCTCTTAAAAATCCTGAAGAATCCCCGAAAAAGTTTTCGTGTTTTGTAATATCATGACACCAGTATTTAGTATGCAACCTCATATCCCATATTACTTTTATACTTTTAGCATGCTTAACATCTTCTTCAATTAACCATCTCTCCCTTTCAATCTCTCTTCAAAATTGTGTATGTGCACGGTCACCAAGAAGGGTAAACCAAAAGTCCTTGCAACATTTGATATAGATTTGATTTATGAAACACAATGGAATATTAGAATAGAAGAATAATCCTCCAAAATAATTAATACATTTTAAAATGATTACCCTTTTTATCTTGGAGTTTTTGGGATACTGCTTGTAGGAAACAACACTATTTGTTCCAAATTTTTCCTCAGCTTGATAGATGTTGTATGCAACTTCAAAATATGATATATAGTAGCAATAGTATAGCTGAGGTATATATATTAACATCATACAATAGAAATGCACACTCCTCCCAAATCTGAATTTTAACGCTGCAAACCGTTCTAGGTCTTTAGCTAGTGATGCACTGTCATTAGGAAACTTGCACCTAGCACTTCGAAAACAAATGATGATAGTACAAGTCTGATTTTTATACTCAATGAAGCTATCATAACCAGCAATGCATCCTTCACAACAAAAAATACATAAGGTGGAAATAATTACTTCTTGTACCACACTATACCAAAATATGCATTGCAGGAATGCATAACAAAAGGCCCATATTTTACTTCAAATTGATAGATGTTACCTTTAGCTTCATGTGCTGATCTATAATAGAAATATTTCAATAGAGAAGAAGAAAATATCATCATGCAACAACAAGTACACATTCTAGAAATAATTGCTTCTTTCACCCTTGAGGAATAAAGATCCACACTACCGAAAATCACATTGATTACCTCAAGCTTTACCTTAACTTGAAGGATATTGATTGCAGCTCCATGAAATTATTTTAGATAGAAGTAGTACTATAGAGGACTAGCCATTAACATAATACAACAACAATATTCATACCGAAACACTCTGAGTACCAAATCTGTAAGCAATAAGACATTTTGGTGGAAGACAACGTACTTTCTGTGTATAACTATTAGCACATTTTTATCACCCAACATGATTTCAAAAATGATTAAAACATAATCTATCATGTCTAGAAACCTCCAATCTTCATGAGTGATAAGGAGATACCATGAAGTAATCATTCAACAAAAGTTATCATTAACCATTTTTCCAATTACCCATTTTTGTGGCTCATTACTCCAACCATACCGAATCAAGAGAATCTTCAATCCAAAGCAATCCATCTTCATCTCATATTTTTCATATACACAATGTTGATTGTACTTCCTGAGAATATAAATGACAAGAACATACCTATAGAAACTCCCTTCTGAAACTTTTAACTTCATGCTTCCATTTCTCACAGGTTCCCATCTTTGCATTGATAGAGTCCATTTATCCTTTCCTAAAGCACCATACTCCTTCACAAAATGATGTGAGAAATCTGAAATGGAAAATGTAAAGCATGTGTTTCTTACCTTCACAAACCCTTTCAAATCTTCTTTTGTTGCAACCTCTTGTATGCCTTGAGTACTCATGACTTGGCCCAAGTATGTAATATTAATCTCTCATGTAGATACTAAATTCTGAATTGCTTCATTACTAGAGTCAAACAAGAAGTGACATCCTTTAACTCCTGTAATTTGACTCTTAGGTTGCAATTATTTAACCATGTGTTTCTTCACCTCACTTTCCTTATGCTCATATTTTTTCAATTTTGTTCTTCCTCCATAAGTTGTTGATTTATAACCCATTGCAAGCTCTGAGACATACTGAATTTCTCTATCATAGATTGACAATCTATTTCCTAGATCTTTCAACTTATTATTCTCACTTTGAATGAAATCCAACCTTTGTAAAAATGGAGCCCAATCACCTTCTTTTATGAAACCACATTATTTCATGAATGGATGTAATAAATCTGAAATAAGAAGTTCCAAGTATGAGTTGGTTACCTCTAAAGGATTCTCAAATATCTTCACCCATTGTTCTTTAAAAAATATAACCATTGCAACCTTTGGGACTAAGATATATAAGTTTTTGCATGACTTTTGTTCACCCTAAAAATTGTCCAATCTTCTTAACTTTATACTACCAGAGGCTTGTAACCTTACATCCTTCATGTCTTTCTTGTAGCTACATATCCAAAATTTTGTAGCATACTTAGTCATACAATAATGAAGATTAAGAAGATTCCTTTCTCTTACCATGATCTAGCATCAAACATCCCAAGTTGATTATTTCTATTTGGCCATCACCCGCAATATGGTCTTCAAAAGTGGTCCTTAAATCCCATGAGTGATCTATGTACACCATAAACATTGTCTCATTGTGTAATGTCCCCTTCTAGCTGACATCAATTGTTAGAGGAGATTAGCCTATAATTCTGACCCTCATAGGCTAATGAGGATGGTTAGAGGGTCTCCTGAGGTTTGTATCATCTCCAGTGTTTAGTGGCATTCAATTTTGGCTTTTGTTGGCATTCATAGGGCTCCGTATGCATTAATTACTATTTATAGTAAGTCAGAGTTACATTGAGGGGGACCCTTACTATTTTTAGTAAGACATGTGGTCGTATGCAGTTTCCTCATCTTAGCACCCAGTTCAAACGACATTCAAAGATGTTGAGTATTTATAGAGTTATTAATGTTTATTTGGCTCAAATAAACATTAATTAATTTAAAATGATATATTATTTTAAGTTATAACTTAAATTTAATAATTGAGGGTCTAGGCGTCATAAGGAAGGGGGCCAGTGGAGTTAATTAAATATTTGGCACCCACTCTAAAGTATTTAATGAAATATTAAAAGGATGAAAGAAAATGACATTTAATGATATTAAATGTGCCTTTTTGAGAAATTCGACTTTCTCAAGAGGGTTTATATATTTCACTTTGGAGTCTTTTGTCATTCATGGGATTGAACATTGGTGTTGATGAGTTTTTGTTCGAGAGAGGAATCCAAGGGTTTCTGAATAGTTAGCCGGTAACTCTCCATTGTTGCAGCCTTTTGAAGTAGTGAAATATCTACTGAATTTGGCATACAGGAAGGCATCATACAAATGTTCTATTTGAGCAGATTGGAGGAGAGAATCAGAGGGTTTGAGTGCAATCATCAGTCATTAAATTCAAAGATTTATACTGCTTCTTCCTTGCAGCCATTCATGATTTTTGAGTCTTCATTCAAGGAGGAACAATTTTCAGTTTGCAACCCTGTTTGCAGCAACAAGGGCGATTTCAGCTTAGGAGGGCACAAAAAAATAGAATAAATTTGTGAAAAGGCACCCAGGCCTATAGATCCCAACCGTATCATTTTGGGGGAAAAAGGCACATCAGATCGAGAGAATCAAATTTTCTAAGGCTGCCTGGAGGTTGCTTTTTGGTTGCAAATTGTGAACAATAGCTGCATGCATCTTATTAATTCCGGGTATGAATGTAATAAGTTACTCTTCTGGATATTGAGAAAATTAATAAATATTTGAGGAGTTAATATTTATCCTAGTTACCTATATTTCTTTATGCTCTGCATTCTGTTTCATTATGTGCAAAAAATCGTAGAAAAAAATAGAAAAACCCTTGTGAGAACATACAAAATTTGCAAAACATAAAATAAAAAAATGGAATGCCAAATCTAGGGCAAGAAGTGTTCTTACACATTGTAAAATGGTTAAAATTCTCAACCAATCCCATGTGATTCCATATGCTAGGACAATTTGAAACCTGAAACCAAGAGCCCACATCTACTAAGATGTAAATTGTTCCCCTTACTTTATCACTTAATTTTGCATGCCTTTCTTGATGATTTTTTTTTTTGTATTTGCATGGAAATAAGCAACAAATCAAAAATTTTAAAATCTTTTCCATACCTTGGGCTACCAACTAAGAGTTCATCCTCCTCTTTGGAATTGATTTCCATAGATATATCACCATGCTTCCATTGTGCTACTCTGAGGTTGAAAACATTTTTATCCACCTTTGCATTAAGAGTCTTTGAATGTATTGTGGAAAGTGCATGTCTCCTTATTTGGAGCTCCTCACATCTGAATTCAATTGGCATGTTGGTTATATACAAATCACTGGATCCCACAACATTATTTTTGAGATATTTAATAATTGAGTAGAATGATTTCCTTTCCACCTTATATCTCTTATTGCTGATTTGTATTTCCTTGATAGATGTACTACATTGCTATAATGCTCAAAATAAAATTTATCAATAGAAAAGGATTCATCTACAACATCCTTCAAGAATTCATGCACATAAATATGGCTGCTTGGTAGATTACCCATTTTCAACATACATCTTCAAAATGCAAAGTTGATTCCTCACTATTTTCCTTGCTAAATTTTTTCTCATCTTTATCTTCATCAATGTTGGATTGAACTAAATGATTTTTCAAAAATTGGATTAAAATTTTCAACCAAGAGATTTTTACCTTCAACTGGGTGAATGCAATCTTTTTGTTCTTCTTGATTTTTGGTATTTGCAGCCTTTTCCATATTAACTCCTTTCTTTGCATTATGATCCTTAGAATTTGCCAAGTCTTCTTCCTTAGAAATATTTGTGGCTCTGATTTTGGCTTACTGATTTCCTCTTGCTCTAGTTCTTCCTTGTCTCTAGCCTATATGAAGAACTCATAAAATGATTCTTTAGTCTTGAAATCTTCAGAAAAAATCTAGAACTCCTCAAAGAATTTTATGATCATCTTATCTCGAGGCATAGTTCTTCCTTTGATTTCTAAATACTCAAAAAAAGTAAGACTTATTTTCATCTTCTATTAGAAATATGTACTCTTTATACAATTTGGAAACCTCTTTTGCATAATCTGACTGTAACAATCTCCCACTCTTAAACATTGATTTGAAGAAGCCCATGGTTCACATCAACCATAAAATAAATTAATTTAACCTACAGGCTGGAAATATCACAGCTTTGATACCACTGTAATGTCCCTTGCTAGAAATAATATTAAATTTTTGCAATTAAATAATATTTCACAAAGATTGTTCAACTTGCAAGAACATTGAAAATCGGGTATGAAATAAACTTTATTAAATTATGCAAATATAACTCAAAAAAGTATGAAACTATCATATGATGTTGTATTGCTATTATTATCATGAAAATTACATCATATTGTTGTCTCCAACAAAAAATAACAAAGAACTACAGCTGCAAAAAATTATAATGGAAAATCTTGAGGCTAGAAGCAAATACATGCACCAAACTGAAATATACTGTTATGAGAAGCAATATATTTTTAAGAACATTAAATAAACTGATTTTTTTTTCAACCTACAGAAAAATCTGAAATCACAACACACTTCTACACTAGCAAACCCTTGCATGCAACTGAAAAACAAAGCTCTAACTGAATCTTTCTGGCACACTGACAATCTTTGGATGAAATTGCTCTTGGAGACCCTCAAAACCATTGTGTTTGAGCCTCAATCCCCTTGGTTTACTAGCCTTGGAGATTATTCTTCCTTGATTTCTTAGCCTTAGAAGATTTTCCACAATCTGTGAGAGAAAACATGAATCAATGAATGAATGGAAAAAGTTGATTTTTCCCATTAAGTATTCCATATGAAAAAATAAAATTTGGGCACCAAGATTTCATGCCAAAAAGAGGGAAATAATTGTGTAACTCCTCTTTCCCAAATGGTTGCCAAAAAAAATATAGCCATTTCCATAATTATTTCTTTTTGACAATTATTGCCATAAGCAATAATTTCCTGCTTTTCTAACCAAAAAAGCACTCCAACAAAATCCATGCCCAAATATGGTGAAAAATCAAATATAATATTTATTTGGTGATTAAATGTTGTTTCTTTAATCAAATCACCAAATAATAATAATAATTTTTTTCGTTCAATCCTATAGTCTCGATTTACTAGTTTTGGACAACCTGACTTATTAAAAATAGAAATTGCTATTTTTAGGAAAAAACTATTTTAAAGAAAGGGGACATACCATATGAAATGTAACACCTTAAAATAATTAAATCCAAACTAAGTTAAAAGACAAGTGAAAAAATGAGGAGAGAACAAAATTATGTAAATTTATACCCTAGTCTATATGTGGGAATTAATGGGTCACTTACCTCATGGTCTAGACATTCATGGAAAATATTCTATCAGAATACTTAGGGTTGTGATTCTATTTACCATCTATATTTAAGGTCTAATTTACATTTTAAGAGTGAGGGATAGGATAAAGGTAGCATGAGGTTCAACAATAGTTTTCAAAATACATCAGACAAAATCTTATGCAAGTATAATATTTATTATTGAAGCTAACCTTGAATTTTAGGTTTAATGAAAAATATTCAAATTTTAATTTTAAATTTCATAAAAAACTTGTAAATACTTGGGACCCTATACAAGAAATATCATAGGATCACTTTTGTGTATAGTTTAACTATTGGAATTTGAACAAGAAGAATTGACACATGCCTAAACTTGACATGATAGAGAACACATATCATGATTGTTCATGACTAATAAAAATAAAAGTGTGAATAAAAATATAGAATTGAAACTAAGGGTCCCTTAATTTAAAAAAATAGGTACATGTGGTGGTCACAACAAACATATGATGCACTACTATCATTAAAATGGATATACTAATCATCACTGCAGAGTAATAATTTAGCTATATTGTGATTTCTATTCTATATGGAGCACCCATTTTAGTGCTCAAATACCTAACATATTTTAGGTCTCAATTAGCATCTTCCCTATACTATTTCTAGTGTTGGTATGCTAAACTTCATCTATCTTTCTATCTATTTTCCACACATGTTTAGGATTATATCAAACTAGGATTTAGTATATTTAAGATAATGTCCTTGTGTTTGTGATAGTTTCCTAGTATGTATTTGATTGTCCAATAATTTATCTTGTGTTTTTATTTTTAAACAACTTTTATGTAACGCCTTGCCACACAACCCTAGAGGAAGTTACAATTAACTACTTAAACGGACTATTTTTTTTGTTTGTTTAAGTACAATTAACATGCAAGTTCACTACCTATTTCCAACAACCTCTAAGGTTACGAGACAAAGGTTATATAGAACATCAACAAAAAACATGAATCTAAACCATAACATTTATTTACTTATGAAATTAAACACATACATTCCAAATAAGATAAATACATCAAAGCATAAGAGCTAACTTTCAATTTCATTATTCACAATTAAACAATAAGATTACATCTCTCATTCCCCGAATGAGGCAAGTCAAATAAATAAGGTTACAATTACAACTTCCACCTCGATAACAAATGAGGGGTAATAAATCACAAGAGCAACTGAAATGATAAAAAAAAAAGAACTGGAACTGAATCCCACGAGCTCTCCAACTAGAAGTCTCGTCCATATGAACATGAAGAAAGAACCCAACGGATTTAGGTGCACGCCACCCAACCAAGTGGAACCCAAAGGCCCACCCCCCATGCTAGGAGATAGTAACAAGGAATCCTAGCCAAGACCATCTACCTCTAGACACTGGCTAACACAAAATTGAACCAAACTGACACAACCAAACACATGTACAACACAAGTACAACTCTATCATGATCACATTGCTTTCAGATATAAAACAGATTAAGTATGTTTAAGAGAACCATACACATAATGAACAAGTACCAACTGTTGTCCTAGACAAAGTGTCATCACACAGTTCGTCATGGGATTACCTCTGAGAATCTTCATAGGCTCCGACCCCCACTAAGGGTTATCCTGGTGGCCTCAACTGAATCCCGATCCCCATACTCACTCATGCGGAATCAAATACCTTTCGTACATAAAAGATAGATGACCTTTCCATTCCAGGCCTTCCCACTCATCCCAAGTCTAAACGAGCCCTTGTGTCTATGAGTGAGGCAAAATTATCTTGATTAGTGAGAAGTTAGTCCTAATCTTCTAAGTATTGTTTTAGTTATCACTTGATTAACCACCTCCGAAGGTTTCTAGTTTACCTCTTTGGGCTCTGATGCCTAACAAAGCCACTCTTCCACTTGACAACACACAATCAAACCAATTACCAAGCGAACCCAAGTGCACACACAATAAATATTACAACCACTCCAACTCTAGGAGGAAACCTAAAAAGAAACTCACTCCAACACTGGAGGTACAAACATACCCAAGCCACTCCTTACAAGGAGTCACAAATCACCTAACCCACTCCTTCCACAGGAGGCACAAAACATCTCCGTTTGAGGAAACCGGGTTAAACACTGACTAGACACCATGCACTACCCAAGGAATTAACATACGGTTGACATCACAGAACGAAAACCCACATATTTAAAACCCTATCATAAAGGCTTAACAACCTTTTCAAACTTTTTCTCTCCCTAATTGATAACATAAGGAATTACATTTAAACAAGCAATTTAATCAGATTTAAACCTACTTCGGATTTCCTAAATCCACTTCTTAATTAATATTATGTACTATATTGCCTTAGTAAAATTGAATTGTATAATGACTCTTTTGGACAAAGATGATATTTAAACCGAATATTTCATTTTCTAATCGTTCTCATTATAAAAAAATAGACGTTTAATTCAACCATTTAGAAAATAATTTTTTTTTTTTATAAAGTAAATGTTTCCTATTTACGGCAAAATCATTTCTAGAACAATTAACTTATCTTAATATCCATATCATTTAAAACAATTATATTGTTTTACCCAAAATATACTACTTTAAAATAAAGTCTGTAATTCACCTAAAAACACAATAATATAGATTTCTTATTTACCTTTAAAACCTATCCTCAATTAAATCAATATTTAATTATATACATGTATATGTATTCAAAATATAAATATATACATATATCTTAACTTAATGCATAACAAGGAAATATATTATATCACCAATATAAATTGATATTTATAAGAACTCTAATTTAAAATATATTATTTTAACCATTTCCTATATCAGTTCAAAACATGACGTTTTAAAATCATTATTTCTCCTTTGCAAGATAAATCATTTTAAGGTCAAAGGGTCTTGTTATTAGAACATGAAATCTTCAAATCTAATATTTATCTTTTCCAAAATAATATTCTACAATAATTAACCAATTTGACTATGAGCACAACATTTAAATTTCCTCAATTATATTTAAATCAAGCCATTTGAAAATTAATATTTTCCATACATATTAAATTTATGCTCATAGGAATAAACATATATTTTATTATAATACTTATAATAATATTTTAATATTATAACTTATAATATAAAATATTATTTACCAATATTTTTATATTATAATATATAATATTAACCTTAATATTAATATATATATAATTTTTCATTTCAGAAATTTAATATTTAAATATTATGAAAACCTAATATTTAAATATAAAAAAATATCTTATTTTATTATTTTATTTTTTATTATCCTTTTAAAGTAGGGCAACCCTAAATCATGCCTCGAGCCACGTGCTTAAGGCCAGGCGGTTAGGGCTGGGCGACCGCATTTTTCCTTAGGCCGCGGTTTCCTCATAGTGGGTGGCGACGGTTTACTAGTTGCCTCCTAGCGGCGGCAGCAGCACTACGCACAGCCGGCCACCACCGGTGGCGGCGACGGTGGCGGTGCTACACATAGCCGGCCACCACCAGTGGTGGCGGCGGCGGTGCTACGCACAACCGGCCACCACTGGTGGTGGTGACTCTGTTAACAACGACTGCGGGTGGGAGTGGTGGTGGCGGGGGTGTGGGGAGTGCGCTAGGCATGACCCTCTCCGCCCGCCTCCCATGGAGGCGTGGTGGGGGTGAGCCCCCAATGACCTCCCCAATTTTTATTTTTATTTTTTAAATCAAACAACGTCTGCGGATTTTTTTGAAATCCGAGCACCTCTTAGGGGTTTTTCTTAAGAATTTTAGACAACATACTCCTTGAGATGAAAATTTAAAGGAAAAGAACAGGTATTTATATAAATATATATATAACCAAATATATATTTATATATGTATATACATGGATTCAACATCTTTTTTTTTTATTATAAGAAATTGAGCAATTAAAATTGAAATTATAGCCAAGACCATTTTCTTTGTTTTGAGAAATTTAACTTTCAAACACAAGTTTCAAGATGGGTTTTCTTTGCAATCAACATAGTTTATAACCATTTTTTAAACAAGTAAAATTCTGTGACTATTTACAAAATGAAAATGATTTAGTGAAAAAAAAACCTGATTCCACCAAGCTTGATAGGTTGTCAACGGTGCTCTGAAACCTCTCCCCGATTCCAGCTCCTCCAAGAAATCCAACCTGTTTCTCCAAATTCCCAAAACCCCCAAATCAAAATCCTTTCCTCCTTTTGTTTTTTTTCACTTTTTCATCCTCCCCCAAAAACTCCATGAAATTCCATAATAACCAAAAAAAATGAAAAATATCTATACAACCACCATAATCAATTTTCAGAAACAAAACCAGAAAATATCTCAAAATATCTTTCTTTTTCAATTTTTTTTGAATTCAAAATTTTCAATAAAAATTTATTTTCTTTAATTTATCAATTTCAACAATATATCCATAACTTTAAAATGAATAACATAACCTATTTCAACATAATCAATTTAATTAATTAATAAAATAAATCTAATACAAGATTAAATTATTTATTAATTAAATTAAATTAATTAATAAATTAAATCACATTTCTAACATATAACCAGATAAATTCACTTACCAACTTAACTATACAAACCTATATTTTAACATTTTTCTAACTTGTAATTTAAATAAGATCAAGGCAAATAGAACAATGTTAACTCAACTGAACTAGACTAAAACCTGACAACACACTATGACTAGGGTGATGACTTGGCATGGAAAACCTAGCTACTATCTCCCAATCGAATATTGTTGGGCAATGGACACGCTCAAACCTGTGAAACTAGGTGGAGTTGATGTCATGTACCTGTTAACCTACGAACAAAGAGTATATCAATATGTACATATATATCATAATGAGGCACACTGTGAAGAGGAAGTCGCGAAATCGCAGGGCACTTGCAAGCGAGTGATGCGATGTCATCTCCTTCACCAATACAGTGTAACTAACTGACAAATCTAACATACTAATATAATCCAAAGCATAAAACATCATTGATTCAAACATCCATAATGCTAATCCCAAAACATGCCATAATGATAACATCATATTAAAGTGTCATCACATCAAAATATAATATTAACGTCGCTTTATAGATAGTGAACAAATAGAAGCCGAGTACCATAGTCAAGGTGCTAACATAAAGTACAACATAAAAGAGAAGAACATTTTATCTAAATTTCGTTTCTATTTTTTTCCATTTTTTATTTTTGATGATTATAAATTAATAAATTTTAATATTATAATTTTTAAGAAAGTATTTTAATTTATTTTATATATTTTTTGAATTATATATAAAAAATTGGTAGACCTTTTAAGAAACTTTTATTTTATTCTTATTTTCAACCATTTGAGAGTATCCTTTGGGGACTACATTCTCCACCATTCTATTTATTGATAGCTTCATCCATTTACAATAATATTCTTGCAAATTCTTAGTAATATGCTACAACTTATTTTTGGTTTTTGTAGTTAACTATATTTTCATTTATTTTATTGAAAAAACTATATATATTGTTATTTTTATTTGATCCCAAGAATATATTTTATGAAACTTTTTTTCTCTTTTATTTATTGTGGCTTACAAAATATTTCTTTAAGACCCTCTTTCTAGTCTTGAAACCCTTATTCTATTAGCCCCTTTTTACCTCTTTCCATCTAATACTTATACTTTATTATTTCTTTTCTACACAGAGAATAACCTCACATATAATATAATATTTTGGGTTCCTTTATCATATCTTTTGTAGATGTTTATCTACCTTCCTAGTACATAGCACATCAAGATGTATTTATATAATTTATTAAGATTGAAACAAAAAAATAGAGATTTAGTTGATTAACATTTCTAAACGCTCCTTAAAAATCTTCTATCCCAAAAATATATTTGAAGTTATATTACTCATTAAAACATCTTTTTTAATTTTTTAATTCTCATTTGGTACCTATATTTTTCAAGATTCTAATAGAAAAAATATGAAGACCACTAAATGCAAGGATGTGGTCATAATTATTGTGGAGGTATTCTCTATATCTATTTTTGACACGACAAGATCTTTGTTGTTTCCAATTATGTAATTTTTTTTGCATCCACATCATCAACTATTCAAAATAATGATGCAAATTCTTGCTTTCTCTATATTTCATCACACTTTGCATATATTAATTTAACAATTTTATAAAAGTAGTTTTTTTTCAACATAGAAAAGCATTAGTATTTAATTAAATCAATTAAATTAAATTTATTTTCTTAAATAATTAATTTGAATTATGTTCCAACAAGTAATTTAACCACTACAATTTTTGTTAGTTTGTCTAATAGGCAGTGAAAAAATAATATAATATTGAATAGATAATCATTCATAAGATGATTTTCCCTCTATTTTTAAGAGGATAATTCCCTTGTATGATGAGATAATTTAGGGTTTTTTTTAAACAAGAAGTACTTTGAAAAACAAAAATAGGAAGAATGAATGAAATCAAATGAAAAAGAAATGGACAAAATTAGAATGAAAAGAGAACTGATGGAAAAACCTTTCGATATAGTAAATTTTAGAAATAAATATTTTATTGATCATAGAAATAAATATTATGAAAAATAATAAATATATTATTAATAGCACAAAATATTTTAACATCATTTTCATCCATATAATTTAAAGACATAAGATGAATACTTTGTCAACAAGAAATAAAAATAAATTTAATTATTAATTTAGAAAAAATATATTAATATACCTTATATATATGTGACACAAAGCTCATTGTGATTCCATAGAAAATAAAATCGAGGAAGGAAAAGTTTATTTCTTATCACAAAAGTATAGCTACCCCTATCTACATACAGGTAATGCAATAAAATAAAATATATGTTGCATTTGAGCATGAGGAGGGAAACCTTTTTCATCATAAATGATCTTCTTTTTAACATTTACGTTTTCATAAGTAGGTACACAACTACTTGTAAATTATTGTTTACCTAACTCCCACAGTGATTTAAAAATATTATTTCACCAAGATCAATTTTACAAAATCACATGTAATATATTTAATAAATAAATTTAAATTATTTGATAATTTTATTTAAATGAGTTAAATCAGAAGAAATAATATAATTTATTATTATAAAATCAATGAAATTCTATGTAACTTAATCATGTCATGATTATTTGCTTTTGGTTCCTCAATTGATCAAAAGATTTATACTACTTTTTATTTCTTAATTTTAGGTAGATAAAATTTTGGATAGCAATCAAATCTTATAGAAGACCCCTTTCACTAATAGAATATAGGACAACCCTATAATCTTATCTACCTAGATTGATGTCTTATTTATTGTGCTTATTCTAACCTTCATCTTTAATATTTTTTTAATTAATCCATTTAATTTAGTAAATTATCATTGTCACAAAGTACCTTGTTCAATCATGAGAACATGAATTTTGTTGGTATTAATATCCTATTTGTGGAGTGACATTATAGAAAAGCATGCAAATTGTATGATAAAATGTTTTAATTATAATTTATTTTTGTGGAACCACTTGCTTGATATTTTCTTAATTCATATCATATTCTCAAAGCAAAAACAATTAATATTGATGAATCTTTTTTATTGTCTCTTCCTCTTCATTATCACATTTTGTAGCACTTTTTCTTTATCATCTTCATCATTTTTATTTTTATCATCACTAGATTCTTAGAATTACATGAACTTTTGGATTCAACTATGTATATTTTTATCATCACTAGATTCTCCTCTTCTTGATGACGGATCACTGAGTGTGATCTGGAACGTCAATATAAAAATATACACAATTGAATCCAAAAACTCACGTAGTTCTGATTGATAAGCTGTGGAAAACTAATACCTACTATCACTAGATTCTATCAATTCTATTTTTACAACCTCTTTAATGCATTTTCACTCATCATGTTTGTTAAAATAAAAAATGTAAAAATAATCCAAGCTCACTTGGTAATCAGTAATGTCCATCATGCCACCATATAGATAGACATATCGTTCCTTCATAATAAAATTTACCAATTACATTTGCTTGAAATATCTTTAACAACTTTAATGGGAGGCACAAATTATTTGAGAAAGTTCTCGAGAGAAATTTAGTTTTCTTAAAAAGATTCACGATTTGACATAAGGATAACATGTTAGTTTGGTAGACTGTGAAACTTATAAACTTTGTAATATATAATGCCCATTGACAAGCCATATTTAATAGTCCTAAAGGTGATCTGATTACATCAACAAGACCTAATTTTCTCTTCGAATTTGATTGGTTTGGATAAAAGTATGATCTCAAGTACTTTTGGAAGGCCAACTTGATGTGGAAGCAATTATGTGCCACCAAAACTATGGATAAATTCTAGTTGGAGTTTAGGTATTTTAGGTTCAGTTCATTACTAGCCATTGCAATTTCATGTCCACCACCAAAAGTGAGACTACATATAGTAGCGATTAAAGGTTTTCTTGAATCTTCTAATCATTTGGTTATGAGTTCAATTGAAATATTCTTCCCTTTATATAATCAGAATTTACCACTTGAATTAATGATAACTATTTCTTTCACATCACATCTTCACCTAGATTTTTCATATTTCTCTTTCAATTTCAGAGATAATTTGTATTTAGATTAGTGATAGTAATAAGAAACATTTCGTAAAGGAAGATAATTGACTAGAAAATTATACCACTTTAATTTAATCTAGTCTTTTTTTATTTTAATAAAATTATTTTGAATGATCTATCTTAATTTTAAAATACTATTATTTAATGTAGATGTAATACATTCTATTGTAGATAATGCTTCATGCCACATCTTAATAAATTCATTTTCTTTTTCATTCATTTCTAGTGTAGAAGAATATTTGAGGGTGAAATATACTACTTCTTTCTCAATGATTCATATGCTTCCCACTTCAATCTATAGTGTCATTTCTTATAATAGGTATTGCATAGAAAGGTGTGTAAAAATTTGTGAAACATAGAGTGATTCTTATAAAATAATTTAAGCATTTGCAAGAGAGTTGCTTGGGTCTAGGTATTTGGAAATTGATTTATTATTACATTAATGAATTCATTTTTTGTTTACTACCAAGCATGGTTTCAATGTACAATTCTAACCTTATACAACTCTAGCATTTCAACAAGGCAATTTGTTACACTCTTAACCCATTGATTGTATTGGCATAAGTATAATTGACTTGTAGCTCTAACATATACATTGATTAAGTTATGTAATCATTTATATAGTCTTATAAAGGTATTTAAGTAATCTTGGGTGAAATCCAAGGCATAAATATGGTATATAGGAACTAGCACATAGTTTATGATCATCATAAATTGTCAATTGTATTCCTATTGGAGAATTTTGGAGGTTTCCACCCTTAATGTATCTTGTTATTCTTGTTGAAAACATTTTAGTGCTGAGAGGAGGGGGTGAATCAACATATATTAAATTTAACCATTCATTTGCAGATTAAATTTCACATCACATTACATCAAAGAACAATAGAAGAGAAAAATATGAACCACACAAGGACATCAATATTTTTATGTGGAAAACCTAATGAGGGAAAAACCATGGTGAGAGTTAACTCACAATAAATGGAGCTCACTTCTTACAAATATTACAAATTTTTTTTAGGCTCATTGCTTATGGACTTGCGGACTAAGGTGTACAACCTTAGGGCAAGATACAAAGGACCTAATGATACTCATTGTCTCAAAGCAAGATACATGAAAAATATAATGAGAAATATGAATATGAACCGCTATGAAGAAGAATCCAACATATGCTAATGTTGTAGTCTATTTTTCGTACAATTAGCCCTTCAAACTGACTTCACACACTTCATCTTCAATATACTACTCAGTGGAAATTTATTCACGTTCAACCTTCATAAATGAATTTGATCTTCTATATATATCCTCTACAATAACTCAAAGCATGCATGATATCACACTAACTAGCTCCAAGCATGCATAATATTTGCAAGAGAAATAGTTGTGGATCAACATGATATTAAATGAACCAAATACATCATAACACATTCACCAAAACAATATTGATTAACCAGAATCAACTGTAGATGAAGGAAACAAGTTCACCAACCCAAATAATGACACCACCACCACCAAAAATACCATCTTTTCATCTTTACACCATCGAGGAGAGATAAGAAACATAATACATACCAAGATGTTAACAATTTAGTTCAAGCATAATATCTCCTCAACCTTTTCTTGAAGTTTTTGATCATCATATGCTAGTGCAACTAAAGAAACTCATTGAAAACACACAAACATAGCAGTCCAAACAAATTATAACAATTTTTCATTTGAAAGTTGATCTTGTGAACCACCAAAACACTTGAGACTTGCAAGGAAGAATCCATATACCTTTTTGAACATATGATCCCTAAGTTTGAAAAGTCACATTTGTCTCACTAGAGGAATACGAAGCATCCCAATAGTCCCACATCAACTCTTTATATTGCCAAAGCATAAATCAAAACACTATCACTTATAAATTTCATGATAGGAGTGATGACTTGAATCCTTGGATATAACACCTTCACATCTAAACCATATTATATTTTGAGCCACAAGACAAAATATTGGATTGTAGAGGGATGCAAACTATAATATACACTATAAATGCCTTGCATGATTTTTGCAACTTATCTAAATGTGTGGTACACCAAATAGGAATAATGGACCAATGCAGGTATATTGTAAACATATCAAAACTTGTGTACCTACCTATGCAACATACTTAGACTCCAGACTGAATACCATGTCAACCTTATACAATGCTACTGATATATACTCTACATGTTCCAACAATTTCTAGAGTATGTACATCCTTCATCATACACTTTTGGCATCAATGGAAACAAATATTGAGTTGAAATCAATGAAAACACATATTACCAACAATCTCCCCATTTTTCATTGATGTCAACATTCATTTATCTAAAAGTCTTCTCTCCCCTTTGACATCAAGGGAAAAGGGTACAACACCTACTTTTATTAGCCCAAAAACTATATAAAATTCCCCCTTACTACATGATTTATACAAACTATAGTGTAGGAAAAGTATCCATTTTTCACACTTAATTTGGGAATAATTAATGTTAAAATGATCCTAATGTGGCCTTGATTTGGTGTTGTAATGTGTTTTATACATTCACATTAAGTTTAGTGCCCTTTAAAGCTAAATAGACCTAATTTTGTGTTGTAAAGTGTATTTATTTACACCTTCACACTAAGTTTTGGGCCCTCTTGAATTTATGACCTTCACATCATCATTACTAGTCCATTAAGACCCTTTATTATGCATCTTGAGGCTTATTTCAATTGAAATCCCAATATAGTCAATAAATACACTTAATATTCTAATCCCCTAATATTTCCTCAACCCAAAAAGCTATGGTGGGACCCATATGCCACCTTGGGCATATGAGCTACCCCTAGATGGGACCTATACACCACATTGGGTGTATGAGTCTCATTTTTCCCCTTTTTAGGGTTTTGAGCAAGAAATCGAGGTTTTGAATTCAAATTTTATGAGTGTTGGCATTTGTGATCTAATAAACAATAAATTAGATGGAATGTCTATATAAATAAGGTTTCAAATCATTATTTCACCTAGCCATAAAGAGTCAAGCATCCTAAGACTTCACAAGAGCATTATAGAGTATTCAAGAGAATTTATAAGGCATTCAAGGGGAAATTTATTCATCATTTGTTGCAGAAATCAAGATCCATTATCATGTCAAAGGCTTGATGCATCATGCATGTGGTTTTGAGCTGATGTTGTGATGTATATTGTTTAAGATAAATTCCAGTATTCAAAGGAATTATCTTTCATCAAGAATCATGATCAAGATCAGGGAAAACTTTAGTGGTGAATCTTCACCAATTGACGAATAATTGAAATTGAGACCTCCATAAATGATGAATAGTACAAGCTAAAAAAGATTCTGAATTGCTAGGTTTTTACAAAAAAATAATTTTGTCTCGATTAATTCGTCTATGCATTATTTTTTAAACAATGCATCATTGGAACTGATTCGCCAATAGTTTATAATGTAATTACAAATATTAATTATATTCGCTAGTAATATTATATTCCTACCATTAATTTTGGGGCAATATCACCACTAATAATAAATTACCATTTCATTTTAGGGATATTATAGCCTTGAATAAGTTTTTTATTTATTGCCATCGATTAACTTTTTAATCGGATGGCTACAGGTTGATTTCGTGACTTTATATGCACGTGCATTTTAAAAGGCTTGTTGAGGCCCGAAATTTGTTTTGGGCCACACGATTAGATTTAATCATGTGGCCCAAAACAAATTCTGGGCCTCAACAAGCCTTTTAAAAGGCACGTGCATATAAAGTCACGAAACTAACCCACAACCATTTGATTAAAAAACTAATCGATGGTAACAATTTCACTTTTCATATAGCCTTTTTTTTAAAGTGAGAATTCTAAAAAATGCTTAATCCGTGTGTACTCCAATGCATTTTTGATAGTGAATTTATGCTTTGTGGCGAGGGGCTTTTCCCCTCGAGGCCGCCTATATCATGAAGGAGTGCGTTAGGGTTGTTGTCCCCAAACCCTGCGAGGGGGCATTGCCCCCTCGACCCCCATAAGGGGGCTCTGCCCCCTTGACCCCACCGATGGCTACCGTCCCCAAGCCCCTACTTCAATATTACAAAAAACAAAATAATATGGGGGAACTGTGCTAACCAACTATGCAAATCTTTAAAGGAGAGATTCACCATTGTAATTAATATTTTTCGTGATTATTCACTAGGATTCGCCATTGTGATTATTATTTTTACCAATTTTTCATTAAGATTCACTAGGATTTTAATTTTTGTTTTAATATTGTGCATAGATATGCCAAGAATTTTTTTTTTTTCAAATAAAAGGAAAGATTTGCTAGGATTTTACACCTTCACTGAGGGGGTGGCTTCTTAAAGTTATCCCTGATCAAGATCTACATCCATTGAGGCCACTTCATGCTTGTTTGTAGTTCCACAAGGTTCCAAACAAGGTTCTATTGTTTCATCTTATATTTCATGCTTCATTTATCATTAAGGTTTGATTACCAAAATAGGGTTTGACCAAGGCAAACCCCCATTCCCTAACAAAAAAATATTTTTCTCTCTCTTTCTACATGTGTGACTATAGATCTAGGTGTTTTGGAGCTTGAAAGTCCTTTGAAGACTAAATTACAAGATTAAAGAAATTTGTCATAGTTGTCAAGTAGTTTCCATCTTCATGAAAAGTCACCTACATGCCAAAATTCAGGCTTTTAGACTCAGAGATCTAGAAGGAGAGAAGCTACAACAAACCACTGGAGGATACTCGAGTTTCAACCAAACCCTAATACTGGGACTAAATCACCACCTTGGGCATATGCATCCCAATACAACACTTTTGCTAGTTTTTAGAAGACCCAGATCAATCATTTAAGAGATTCTAGTTCCTGCCCAGAAACCCTAGACTGGGACTAAATCACCCAGTCTAGCATATGAGTCATAGTGAGCTTTCAAAAATAAAATTTTAGGGTTTCAGAGCTTGTTTTGACCACATCTTTCTTCCAAGTACCTTTCTGTATCTTTTTGTTTAGTTATCTAAATTCAAGTTTCATTTTATAGGTCATTTAGTTAGATTTGCATAGTACTTTCATCGCTTTCTTTCTAAGAACTTGCTTAGTGATGAACCCCCTTTAATCCTTAATCACACCCAAGGATACCTTACATCAGATCTCTTTCACTAACTCGATCACTAGGTTGAGATCTCTATGGTTTCCTTGAATGAACTAGAGTGAAATAGGTCTTAAACCCTAGTTCCATCTCCTAGAAGGTGGAACCCTATTTTATTGTGTTCACAAACAATACTCCCCTAAGATGGAGATACCCAAAAATAGATGCTATGTACAAGAGTATTTTCAACAAAGACCCAAAAAGATAAAACAAACCTCTACAAAATTTATACAAAGACCAAAATTTTCTTAATTATACCTTTGCACCTTCCTTAGAAGGTAGGATATTCTTGTAAATTTATTTAAGTTGCACCACAATTGCAATCGAGCCTACTTTGGTTGAAGAGAGAATATGATCCTGACATTCAAACTTCATGCATAGATCTTGAGCCTCCTCCACATTGCTTGGAGTCTTCTTTTTTGTTCAACCTTTTTTGCCTCATCAAGAAATCTAGATAATGAAGCAAGTTTCACATTAACTACTTCCCTTATATGACCAAACCGCTTCATTATTTTTCTCTCTGGTTTTGAATCAATGACAATTATATGTGAATATTTTCAATTTGAGCTCTAGTTTCCCTATCCTTGTCCTTTGATTGATCATATATTCTTACCATTTGAGTGATCTATGACTCAATGGAGTCAATCTAATCCTTCATTCTTTTAGTGGAACAAGGCCATTTTAAACAAAATTGATACAAAGCAGTAACTTCATTCACACACTCTTTGAACATTTTCATTTTTTCTTGCAATTTATTATGTGTAATAGCACATTGGTCAGATACTTCTATCATTATTTTATCAATTACCTTTCTCAAAGCCTCTTGCTCTGCCTTTTTCTCAATGTGTGAAGAATAATCCTCAAAAGAATCAATAAACAACCTCAACTTCTATTCTAGAGGTAAGGAAGGCTCTATTTTTACCTCTCTTGTAGAAGTATGAAAAATATCACCAAGTTGTAGCTTATGGATGGGAGAAATTAAAAAAAAAAAACTACCCTTCATGAGTGGGAATTTGCAGAAGTTGGGGTGTTACGACAAGGTGAAACTACATTTGCATCCCAAGTAGGTCCTTGAAGGAATTTGATGAAGAAGAACCTTAACCTACAAAAGAATGTTTCTTCTCAACTACCTTTTCTTTCACATCTTGAACTATCTCAGGATTATCTTACTCATTATTCCCAAAATTCTCTGAAGGAGCAACATTATGTTCCAGAGGATGGATGCCAAATTCACCTTAAATTTTTGCACCTTGTGTATTATTATTCACTAGAGGAGTAGTCTCCTCATTTTTCTTATCATATTTTTCATTTTCATCACCATCTATCACATTACCCTCAAAAACTAATAGATCTATGTCTTGAGTAGACACATAAGGTATATTTTGCAAAATATTATCATCCAGAGGAACTTGATCCTCAAAAGTCACCTTAGCCATCTTCATTTCTTCAAGTATCTTGGATGTATTTTCATCTAGCTCTTTCTCTTCTTCTTTCTCTATTATTCTCTTATGCAAGTTATATCATTACACAATCAATGACTATTGTTGAACTTAAGTAGCCAATGCGCATTTTTTAAACAATATTCTAAGAGGATGAGTATAAAAATTCTCTAACTATAGGAAGAATAGAAAAAAAAGTACTAATTCCATCTCATAAATTGTTTCAAATTATTTCCTTGATCCAAAAATTTAACAAAACAAGATTGACAAAACCATGGTTAGCAATATAATTCTTTATATTTTTTATACAAAAAACTTGCATAAAATTTAAACTAGAAACAATAATGATCTATAATATGGATTATGGTAATATGATATCATTAATAGAATGTTTCTCTATCATATAATATTGAGGTAAGTTTTCATAGTATTACATTCCCAATAGAGTTTGGATTCTTCAATATAATCGGTTTTCCTTTAATATTTGACTATATTCCATATCTTTAATTGTATAGGTAGTGAAAGACCTTTGTACCAAAAATTTTAGGTAATGGTTTCAAACTTGACTCATTAGGTAGGGTTACCTATACAGATTCATTTATCAATATTAGACATTTTTGTATGGCACTTATAGTTGGGCAATAATATAGTAGTACTCCAGTAATTCTTCCTTGATCAAGAAAAAATGACAACCATATTGCTAAGAATTCTTGAAAATGATGTTTAATAATGAATATGGGATTAAAATACATTCTAAGTAGAAATTGAGAGACAATAAACTTGGTAAATGGAGGAAAAACTAAACATGATAATATATAGGTTGAGAAAAATATGAGCCTTTTATTTTATTTTTACATATTTATGATTACATTTTGAAAGGACATTAGCAACAATAAAATAATGATTTCAATTACACCCATAGGAAAGACATGAGTCATGGGTAGGAAAAAATATGGACTCAAATGTTTGACTATGAATAATAGGGACATAAATACTACTTGTTTTCACCATAGGATGTATAATAGATAATTTTTCATCATGAAGCTAAGGAGTATGTTTAAATTTATATTTGGGATTTTAAATTACATGAGACATAAATTCAAAAAAAACTTGGTGGTTGTGTTAGAAATCTGAAATAGATTGAATAACCCAAGGAAATTTTTAAGAGAAAATCAAAGTTACTTAAATTGGAAAAACATAAGAATGCAAACCAAGACACTGAGAGATTATGCAATGTTGATGTAACAAAATTGCATTAAGATCTTCCAAGCTGAAAAGATAAAATTCAAAGATGCATGCAAAAAGATATAAATACAAGATAGGTATTGAGTTTATATAGAACTTAGGAGAGGAGGTAGGTGGAAAATCCAACCAATAGGAATCAACCAAAAAAGTGGAGAATGCCACCAAAAGTGGAAAGTGTTCCACCCTTTAATGAAAGGGACACTACCCACTTATCTCTTAGTAATAAACTCACTTTATTATCTGAAGAAAGTTTAAGAAAAGTGTAGGAGAAAACTAGGACTAAGGGAAAATGAATTAAACCACTTGGAAAATAAAAACCTAAACCAATAACCCCCCTTATGCATACCTTAGGAGGATGTAAAAGATGATGGGTCCCAAAAAATGAGGCCATGTTAGGTACCCATGTACATATCAAATTACCCCCCAAGGAAGAAGAAGCACCCCACAAATAGAGAGAGAACACCCATGCAGAATAGAGAGAGAAGAAAATAAGACTAAGTAGCCCCCCCAAAGATGACACCAACCACAACCCAGGAAAAACTCATAAGTGAAGGAACTTGCTCACAGTGAAGGGTTTGGTGAAGATGTCTATAGTTTGATTTGATGTCGGATAGTACTTTGAGATCAATGATCTTTAATTTTGTCAAAGGCTAGATCTTGGGAAATTTTCTTATGCCCTACAATATTATTGACCATCACTAACATATTTGATTTATTATCCCCTCAAAGGGTTCTATCCAAGGATAGTGCATTCACCAATCCTTCTTTAGAGGCTACAACCCCATCGACCTGGATCACATTATTCTCTTTTATTCTTTAGAACATGCATCAGTAAATCCATTTCTATTAAACCATCAAGAAATTCAATTATACTAGAACATACATAAGAAAATTATATTATATTAAACCATTTACTTATCATATTGTTAGTGGTATTGTATTTGAATATTGCACCCACATAGCATCAAGTAAAATCAACATCGTTGACTTATTTTGAGGTTTACAATTCATTTTTTAGACTAGGATTTGAGGTTGATTTTTTTTTGCACACTTTCAAGTTCATTTTATTTCTTGGTTTTCAAATTTTATTCCCTTACTTATTGGTGAACCTAATGCTTACATTTTTCTTTCTTTTCCTCTTTTGTCTCGTTAGTTATAGGTGCTTTGAATTGGTTCAAAAAATTAAAATTTTATACATTTTTTTTGTGGTCAAGCCAACACCATAGTTGCATTTGGGTAGGTTGAGATATAAAAAATGACACATAGCACATTATTTTTTTGACAGAATTTTTTTGAACTTTTGAAGGGGTGTGAAAATTAGTATCATATGTAATCTATACAAACATACAATAGGGACTACACTATACAAGTAATCATTTTTCTTATGTTTTGAAATTGGTGTGAAATTTGTAGGTATATGATGTAATATCAAAAAATTATGTCCTTCTATTGTTGTATACATAATACCTTATTATGCATCCCCTTCTTGAAAAATTGTGTATCCTTCCTCCATTACCACCTACCAATATGTACTCGCTATATATCCTACAAAAAACCTTGTGGTATAAACACAAAACTCTATGTATTTCCTCACACAAATATGTTCTTGTCTAGTATTGCAATATACACTTAGATCACTACCAAATCCTTTTTTAGTATACATAGTTAATCTAAAGATACAAACCATTGTGTCATTTACACATAAATATCTATTTAGCTACTCAAGTATCACCATATATTAATTGTACCTATGTATATATTTTCCTTAGAATAGATATATACATGCCTATGCAACATATATTTTCTCACCCAAGCTTTTAGTGGATATAAACAAAACATAGTGGAAATATATATAAAAAATTAACTAGATATATATTTGTCAATATACACAATATACTCACAGTACATACCCTTGTGTTACATACATATTCTTGCCAATGTGTAATGTTAGCCAAACTTGGTCCTATATTTTTTATTTTTTATTTTTAAATTTCATTAGCTCCTAGTCACATGAGTGACTTGGAGCTTTGAATTTAAGTATCTTATCATAGTATTCCATAGTGATTTGGTGGCATAGGGTTTATCCCTTGTGGCCATATTCCTATCACCTGCTCTATTATTGGCCACATTTGTTACCAAGAACCAATCCTAAGGGGCTAAAATCCCTCAGTGATTACCTATGAAATCTCTTGAAAAACCTAGCTTTGGTTAAACACACATTACTTTCACCAAACTAATCTATTTTTAGGCTTCTTATAAGCACTGAAAAGATGATTTTGAGATGGATAGTTTGGATGAACAATTTTGTCACATAAATTACCTAACATAAGGTAATTCACTTGAAAGTGATTATTTAATTTCAAACTTAAAGTGAGTGTAACTTTTGCATGATTTATCCTCTATTGATGATTTTGACTTTAAAATTTATCAAAATTTCATAAGGATTTTAAAAATGTTTTAATTTTAATTTTAAGTCTTCTCACTTTTTCTCTAACCATTGAACAAAAATTTCATATATTTTTGAAGACCAAAATACAAAAACAATTATTTTCACAAGAAAAAGTAAAAATTTCAAACTTCTAATAGATTTTTGTTGTAGGATGATTGTGAGAAGACTTATTTTATTGATATTTTTCATTTTTGAGTTCCTTATCTTTTATATGCATTTTCAAAAAATGTGATGTTGGATTAAAAATAACACCAAATTACATTTTGGTTAATAAAAAGATATTTGACTCTTAACCATGAAGGTTGTGTGTATTCTCTTCTCATGTTTACTTGATAGTGAGAATAAAAACACAAATTATTCTTTTCATTTTTAGGAGGTCTACCTTTCATAACCAAGAGGATGAACTAAACAATATTTTTAATGTGGTATATCTATTTGGGATAATGAAATTTGTACCCCAATGTAGTCACATAATATTTGGTACATCCTTGGGAGGCCTGGTGATATAGGACACAAGGTGAAGGGTTGGTCCAATATTTTTTTTGAATCTTAATAGATCGTTGTAGATAGTTAAGCATTCATGAAATTTTCCCTAAAATATTTTAGATGCAAGCCTAATTCCTTTGGCCATATTTTTTTGTTGTGCATCGAATACATATTATACCCTTGTTGGGATTAAGGTGTGCCAACCTTAGAGTCCTAACATTGATTTAATTGATGTAATTTATTGTATTTATTTGTATTATTTAATTGCCTATGGTGTCATGTCACTAATTGGGACCCATCGACTGGGTGGCATCCCCGTTGGAGGTGACTGGATGACACATCATCATCCCAAGTGGACATAGGCATCCCACTTTGGAATCTATGAAATATGACATATTCTATGAAATGTCATAAGGCATATTTGAATGCATAGGTGAAAGTTGGAACCCAAGTTGGGTTTTATGATAGGATGCAAGAGAATCAACTATTTTCAGTTAGTTATGACATATTCTCTTACAATTATAAGTGCTGTCAGCTATGATAGATTATATGATAGCTGTAAGATGTGCAAGGCATATGTTATAGCCCAGTTTTAGCATATTCTAGGCATACAAGCTTGGAAGAAGACTATTTGCATGTTTGACCCTTGGAAGTCTGGGTGTAAGGGAATATGTTACATGTGTCCAAATGCATGTCTAAGGTGTTGAATATTGTGGCTTTTAGATTTGGAAGACCCTCACCTTATAGATGCTTCTTGAAGCTTGTAACACTCTATTTAGTGAGTGCCTTGAGTTGTAGAATGCATAGTTTATTTGCAGGTAATGAAGTGCTGTCGGTATTACTCCAAAATAGGTATTGGTGTTGAAGCACTTGTAGAAGAAGGCTATGCACTTGTTGATGTATTGTAACTCTTATTTGAAATAATATAATAGAATTGTACTTTTGGAGGGTGGGTTTTTTTACCCAAAAGGGTTTTCCCCACGGTATCTTTGGTGTCACTGTTTATGCATTATTTTTGTTCTATTCATCTATTCTCTATGTTCTTCTCTTGTTGTAATTGTTAAAAGGTGTTAATTTTTTTTTTTTGTAACTCTCCCTACTTAAATTGGTGTAGAAAGCTATTTCTGCTCACTTGACTTCCTTTTAGTTGGTATCAGAGCATGGCTAGCCTTGGTTCCTTTGTTGTGTAGAAGGGGTTTTTAGCTAATCTCTGTAGTGGGCATTTTGTAGAAAGTGTATATTTCATAACCTTGTTGTAGGAAAGACATGGTAGACACATCTAGGAGGATTGAGATGGAAAACTTTAACGGTGGTAATTTTGAGTTGTGGAAGCTCAAAATGGAAGAAATGTTAGTGGACTAAGACTTATGGCTTGCAATTTCTAGAACCAAACCTTTAGGCATGAATTAAGAGGATTGGGATCTCAGGGATAGGAAAGCCAAGGGTCTTATTAGACTCTATTTTGGTTGATTCCATTTTCTTGAATGTCCATGAAGATACAACTTCAGCTTCTTTGTGGAAGAAGATTGGCGATGTCTACCAGGATAAGTCCTTGGTAAA
The DNA here is from genome assembly GCA_007115665.2 of Sequoiadendron giganteum. Lineage (NCBI taxonomy): Eukaryota > Viridiplantae > Streptophyta > Pinopsida > Cupressales > Cupressaceae > Sequoiadendron > Sequoiadendron giganteum. The sequence continues at coordinate 160,221,428 of CM021104.1, read as the reverse complement.
CAAGATTTTCTTGAGAAAGAAGATGTATTCTCTTAAAATGGAAGATGGAGTATTCATTGCAAATCACCCAAATTATTTTAACATGTTGGTTGCACAACTAGGTTCTGTTAGAGATAAAATAGATGAAGAAGATCGTTGCATGATCCTTTTATGTTCATTGCTAGACTCTTGGGATAACCTGGTAATGTCTATTCGAAGCACTACTTCCATCTTCAAGATGGATGAGGTTGTTTCCTCATTACTATCCAAGGAGATGTAAAGGAAGTCTTTTGAGACGACCAAGGAGTCCCTTGTAGTCTATGGTAGAACACAAGAGAGAAGCAAAAAGAAAGACAAGAAATCTAAGTCAAAGTCTCCTGGTAAAAATTCCAAGGAAAAATGTTGGAATTGTGGTGAAGCTAGTCATATTCGAAAAGATTACAAGAAGGAGGAGAAGAAGAAAAAAAAGTATTTCTTCGATTTTGAATATGAGAAATCATCCCAAGATGATGGAGAAGAATTTATTACAGCCTTGGCAGCCCATGCATCAAATGATGTATGGTTGATAGATTCAGGTGCATCCTTTCACATGACTTCTCATATAGATTGGTTCTCAAAGTATGAGGAGTTCAATGGCAGAGAGGTGTACTTGGGTGATGACTCACCTAAATATTGTTGGTCATGGAAGAGTCAAAATTAGATTTCCTGATGGAAGAGTGAAAGGGATTAATGGTGTCTTGCATATCCCAAGTTTTGCATGAAACCTTCTTTCTGTAAGTAAACTGAATGATTCGGGAGTGCAAGCTATTTTATCTGGTGGAGGATGCAAGATGACTAGAGGAGCTATGGTGGTAGCTAAGATAATTTGTATTAGAACTCCATTTTATCTTGATGCATGTACTGCACAGTACAAAAGTTCTTCTGATGTACCGACGAAAACTTTGGATTCTTCATCGTCACCATCAGATTGTGTAGAGAAAAAGCATGTTGCAACTAAAACCAATGGTCATGCATTTTGGGTACCTAAGGGTGCTCATTCCATGGAAATGAAGCTTCTTATAGAGAAGAAAATGTTATGGCACCAACGACTTGGTCACATTGGTGAGAAGGGTCTTAAAACCTGTGTCACCAAAAAGTGTAGCCTTGACACTTTTTGCTCATTTGGACCCTTGCCTATGGATTTTAGACCTTTCTCAACCTCGCTTTACCCCTTTCCAAGCCTTGTGCCAAAGTTTTGTAATTTTTTTTCATACTTTCCTAAGCTTGTTATCACTAAATCAACCCTTTCTTATGCTATAATGATGCCTTAATGCAAACACATGCCTTATTTTAGTGTGTTTTGTGAGACAATCCTAAAAAACAACAATAATAACACTTTAATCCTTGAAAACCAATGAAAAATGTCTAGGTGGACTAGGTCACTACCTTGGGTGACCTAGTCCCATGTGGCACAAAATTCAAATTTAACTGAATATTCTTTTGGGATTTTATCTGTAAAACCTTAAGGTTGGCCTGTATGGTGTTATTTTTGGAAAATAAGGGCATAATTTCCATAAATAAGGGTTTTTCCCTTCATTTTTCACCTAACAAGTCTCATTTTTCCCCATCCCATTTACTCATTCACTCTTCACTCCTCATCCACTATTCTTCTCAAGCAAGCTAGGGTTTCTATATTCTAAGTCATTGAGACATCTCTCCAAGGCATTCAAGGGATGATTACTGCAACAACACAAGATCATTCATCATGACAAGGTATTGAATCCATCATTCTATGTTTCACGCTTTATTATCTTGTCTCTTCATTTTATTTAACTATCTACAAAGGGGTTTGCCTTGACCAAGGCAAACCCCTATACTTTAACAATCAACATTTGTTCTTCCTTGTTTGTGTGTTTGTAGATTTAGGTATCTTGGAAGCTTGGAGATCATTTAAGTGTGGATTAAAATATTTTTGAATACAACTCCTTGTGGGCTAGGGAAAAAAATCCATTAAAAGTCTCTTACAAGGCGAGAATCAAAGTTTTAGATTTGGGTACCTCAGGAAGCAGAAAGTGCAGACCGAGACCTCCAGATTTGACTTTTAGACTTCTCAAAAGGATGAAAGGGACTGGGTTTCCATTAGTGGTGACCTATTCCCACCATACATGTATTTTAGGGTTTTTTGTAGATTTGAGTACCCTTTTGGCAGAAATGAGTTTCGACAGATTTTCCCAAAAAAAGGACCAGGTCGCCCAAAATGGTGTAAGTGTCCTTATAAGCTTTTGGATCAATTTATTTAGGTTTCTATATCTTCATGTCATCCCTCTTCAGCCTCCAAGTGCACACCTTTAATTTAATAAGTTTCTGTTACAGTTTGTTTACATTTCTTAGGCCATTTGCATATCATAGCGTGTTTTCCAACATCTTTTACATTCCAATAGTTACATTCTTGAGATTTTACATTAGTGGTTAGTTTCTAATTTCCATTTCCAACATATTTTACATTCCAATAGTTAAATTCTTGAGATTTTAAATTAGTGGTTAGTTTCTATTTTCCATTTCCAACATTTAGGGCATCTCACACACATCACTTTAAGCCCCCAACCCCTTTGAATGAACCCTAAAATGAAAATATGTGAAAGAGAGTTCATTTATCACTAGATTTTAGGTGAAAAACCTTAGAGGCTCATTGGAGAATCCTCTTTCCCTAGTTCATTTTGGTGAACCCGACCTTCGAACACCCTTTCTTTCTAGTTTAGAGTCATTCATCATCCTAGGTTTGCATTGCATTGCATTCTAGTGTTTAAATTTTGCATTAGTGAAAGTGCATATAGGTTGCATTTGCGCATCTTAGAACATTACACATATTTGAAATTTTTCATTTTCATGTTACGTCTGTATCATTCCATACAAAAACCACTTGAATCCATTCAAATATTCTATAAAATCTTAAAAAAATCACCAGCAGGACTAAGTTGCCACTCTCGGTGACCTAGTCCCTTTAGGCCTCTAAAACTACCTTTTATAGAGTTGAAAACCCTATTTTTATACTTCTATTTTGTACCATTGCCTATCTGTATCAGTTGTTTGAGTTTCAGTAGCATGCATTTCATTAAATCTAGCATAAATTATCTCATTTCATGCATTGTACATTTTCAATTTTGTAATTACAACATGTCATTTTCAGATCAAATTGCATAGTGTAATCAATTAATTATCTTCTTTGAACTCTGAAAATTGCATTTCATCCTATATCTTTACATTGCATTTTAAATTTACATAGCTTTTGTTTTATTTTAAATAGAATTTTATGGTACTTGTAGATAGAATTAAAATTTTGTAATTTTCATTTTCTACATTAGTTCCTAGATCATTTAAATCAGATTCTTTAGAAAATTAAAACAACACTTTAACAACATCACATGCACCCACTCACACCCTTCATAATCCCTTTAGTATCAATGACTTGGACATATTATATGAAGCCCTTGATGACTTCATCTCCCCTAGCTCATCCACTAAAGAATTGACCAATGAGGATACAAACAATGATAATCATGATAGTCATAATTGTTCTTCTCCTAATATCTCTCACATTGGTGACAAAGGTATCTTAGTGAAAGGAGACACAACCATTGGAGATCATGATGGTATTGCTTGTTTTCCTCCTCCATATTCCCCTTGGAAAAACACTAAAAGACAAGAAGATGAAAACATCATTCCCTTACAGAGTCTCTAACCATGACCCTACAACTTGTTCTTCTCATATCCCTCCTCGACACAAAGAGGATAGGCTGGTGTTAGAAGATACACCTATTACAAGTCATGAGCCTCTTGACCCTCCCTTCCCTAATGCTCCTCCCCTTTGGGAAAATATATTTGAAAACCATAGTGGTCCTTCTCTTGATGCCTCCCCCCTTGTGATAAAGCATGTGATGAACCTCTTCCAAGCTCTCCTACTAGGGTAGGTTTAATGGAACAAGAGAATGAGACCTTTGATAGTCAAATAGACTCCTCTCCTCATCATCCCACTAGTGATATTCCCATCATTGATCATTCACCTGATAATATTATGTCCTTGCAAGAAGCTCCAGAGCCTATGTTAGAATATCCTTCCCAAGGGTATGTTAATATTGTTCAACCTCAACTCATCCTCTACCCCCCCTTAACCAAACCTAAAAATGAATTCAACCTCTACCCACCTAAGAATAATGTGTCATGACAATTGAGGCATAATAAAATTTCTCATACACATTACACAAGAAAAAACCCGTGATCCCAACCATCAACCTCAACACACTTACCTTCATCCACTCCCATTCTTCCTACTACTCCTCGCTTGAATTCCATCCCTAGGGAGTATGACCTTGTTGACCAACTAAGGAATACTCTTGCTAAAATATCTTTATGGGACCTTACTCAAGCTTCCCCTCACTATCACAACATGATGCAGGATGCCTTACAAAAAATTCCCATCCCTTCTAATACGCAAACAAATGACATAACTATGATTCAAGGTTTGAACACTGACATTATTTTCCACCAAAGTGAGCTCCCTCCTTTGGATGTGCAACAACGAGCTAAAGCCTTCATGATCATCTCTCAATAAAAATGCATAGGGATCAAGCAAAATCTTGTAGATACTGGCTCTGCTCTTGGATAGGCTTGGAATTGATAGATCCCACATCAAACTTAATTCTCTATCTATTAGAGGATTTGACAACATCACTAAGCAATCGATCGGTGTGATCACTATACCTCTTACAGTTGGAGTGGTCACATTGTAAATGAAAATCCATGTTATGCCTCATGAAATTTTATACAATATTCTCTTAGGTAGGCCGTGGATTCATGCTATGAATGGAGTGCCTTCCACTCTTCATCGTAAGATGAAGTAAATTTACAACAATAAAATGTACACACTTGAAGCCGACCCTGAACCTAACAGTTTATTAAACATAGAAAATCCCAAAGAGAATAATTTCAATACCTTAACACCAACCACCCAAGCAGAACCCGTACCTAGATGATGATTGGGGTTCCTTAGACTTCACACTTCCTTTACTAGGAGAATCCAAGATCACAAACAAAGACTCTACAAAGGGAAACACAGTCTTGTCAACACAAGACTTGGATAATCCTTCGGAAGAATCCACCTCGACTACCTTAACCAATGAAGCCAACAACGAACCCTTACCTAATCCAAAAGTGTTGGTGTAATTAAATGTTTTGTACCTTGTCCTAGGTCATAATTACACCTTAGTTAAGTTTAATTAGGGACCACATAGGAGTTGTTGGAGAATTTCCACCTTTGGTGGAATTATCATGTTATCACTCTATCACCTCCACCTTTCATGGACATATCATATGATTAGGTTTCCACCTTTTGTGGTGGTTATCACATTATCACCTTTCCACTTTAGGTGGAGTGATAGATTTTCATTGTTGTCTCATGTCATAAGATTACAACACTTGTCATAATCTTATGCACTCCTATGTTCTCACCTTGGCTATATAACCAAGGGGTCTCTCATTATAAAATCAATCACATTAAGCAATTCCATTATCATTGACATTGAATACAATTTATTCTTGTCATATTATTTTCTCTCTTCTTTGTGCTTTCTATTTGGTCCATAGATCTTGGCATCCATAGCCAATTCTAACATGGTATCGGAGCGGGTTGGGTGCCATTGGAGAGTCTTTTTCTGAAGAGAAGTACCAGATTTGGGGAGGTTCCATTTTTAGCTCTTTATTGCAGGTTTATATTGGAGCTTGCTGGTGCAAATCTAAGCTCACCATTGCGTCCGGAAGGTTCGAGAAAGTCAATTTTGGCTTTTGTTTCGTCCAAATCAGACATACGAGGCCAAATCTAAGAGGGTTTGAAGGTGCATTGTGGTTGCTAGATGTAGAAGGTAATTGCATTTTTGGAGCATTTTGGGTCAAATCCGACCCTGCCATCACATTCAGAAGGGCCAAAAACCCTTAGATCGACTGTCCAATAGTCCAAATCGGAGCAAATCATTTGGTGAGGCAAATTTTTTTTGCTCAAAGAACCGTACGGCCCCCAGATCGTCATAATTATAGTCGGTACGATTTTTTTTTTTTTTTTTAAATCGAAAATCTTTTGAAATTTTTTTAGAAAAATTCATTTTCAAAAGTTTTGTATTAAATTTTTTTATTTCAAAAAGATTTTAAAAATCAAAAATTAAAAAAAAAATAAAAAAGCAGAAAAAGAATTTATGCGGACTGTGTAAGGTATAGTGTACCCGCGGGTACAGTCTCGTCTGCAGGTACACGTGGCGGCTCCTCCGCCCCCATCCTACACGTGGTAGATCCTCTCTCACCGCGGGCCCCGCCTCCATCTATCCCAGGAAACCGGCTGTCACCGGTCGGTCTTGCTATTCTGGTGACTTTTTTCCGGCAAAAGATTTCGTTTATCATAGGAGAATATTCCGGATTTACAGCGCATATTTTGACTATCGGAAAAATTTCCCAGCAGGAGGACTAATAGCAAATTTGACGGGCCCCAGGCTGTCAAATTTAATGCTTTGTAATGATGATGTCAGCATGACATCAGCGTGACATCAGCACCTATTTGAAATTTTCTGCACCCTCTCCGTTTGCATTTTCAGTTTTGCAGGAGATTTTCAAAGGCTCATAACTCGGTCATTTTGGCTCCTTTTTTTGAGCAATTTTTTTTGATTTGGGATAATTTTTCGAGATCTTCATAGTGGTGCAATTATCTTTTGGTTTTGGCTTCTGGTTTTTCCAGAAATTTCAGATTCTCACAGGTGTTGCTGCTTTGTCCTCATTTTGGGAACTTTGGGAGCCCATAACTTGCTCCTACGATAACATTTTTCAGTGCAGTTTTTTTTGAAAGTGCATGATTTTTCCTATAATTTCTAGTGGTGTAATCATATTTATCTCATCTACTATAATTTTTTCACTGTGAGTTTGTGGTCTATTTTGGCAATTTACATGTACCAAAATCAAAGTCCACTTTGCTATTTTTGGCAGTGGAAATTGTAAACGCACTAAGTATAAAGTGAAAAATTAGATATTGCTTGGAGGTTTCATGATTGAGTGATTTGGGGGGGGTCTCTTGGTGCATATTTTTGATCTGTTTGCTTGTGGTCTCTCATTTTCATGGATCATTCTAAGGTTCCTTTTCTCACATCATATAATTATTCAACATGGCATCAAAATGCATGGAGTATTCTAATGACAGAAGGTCACTCTCTATATGTTGAAAATAAGGTACCTGAACCTACAGATGCAGATAAAAAGTTAAAATGGATGATCAAACATACCAAAGCTCTTGGATGTCTTCATAGACTTGTTTCTCAAGATTTGTTGTTTTAGATTGAATCATGTAATAATTTTCATGATGCTTGGGAAAAATTGAAAATATTGTATGGTACTACAGATGAAGTAAGAGGCTATCAAATTGATAATGACCTGATGAGCCTTGATCCTAAGAACTTTGACAACATCCAAGACTACATCACTAAGGTTAATGATCTAAGAGAGAAATGTAAAGCATGTGGAATTGATAAGGACATTCAGTTGGTCTACAATACAATGAAAAAACTTGGTCCTGATTATGCTTCCTTTGTTTCTAGCTTTCATACTCATAGATTGACTATGGGGTCTACATATACTACACCTTCATTTGAATCATTTTTTGAGATGTTGATACATGAGTAACAAAAGCTTATCTCAATGGGTTTCATCAAGACTACTAAATCTCAGGTATTGTTGGTTAATCAAGTGAAGGAATCAGAATCAAATAAGAAACATAAGAAAGCAAAGAATAATCCACATTCAGATCAAACAAAGAAAAAATCCTCTTTCAAAGGGGAATTATCTAAGAAGGAGAGGCATTTTTGTGCATATTGCAAGAAGGATGGACATGAAGAACACTATTGTTATAAGAAGGACATTGATGAGTTGAAGAATCTTCTCAAAAAGAATCAAATTGATTTGCCTTCTAGAATGTCTGAGTCACCTTCTTCTCCTTCTTCAAAACAGTCTAAGGGAAAAGTTCATTTGGCATCTACATCAGGAAATCAAGGTCAAGCTCTTTGTGCTTATTCAAGTCCAGGATCAGGTAGATGGCTTCTAGATTCAGGAGCATCACATCATATGGTATCTTCGCAGTCTATATTCTCTTCATTTCAGCCTTGTTCTATCTCTCCTATCTTGATGGGAAACAATACATACATGAGTGTAATTGGGAAGGGATCTATTAGTTTTGGGGACAACACTTTCCAGGATGTTTTGTGTGTTCCTCATTTGATGAATAATCTTCTTTCCATATATCAGATTACACATGGTGGAGATGGGAGAACTATGGAGTTTACACCTGATTCAGTCATCATCTGAGACTTGGAGAGTAGAGTGATTATTGCTACTGGGGTGGTTGATCATTCATCTTGGTTGTATACCTTTGCAGATTTTGCTTCTAATGGTGACATTATTCCTTCGGCTATTCATCACACTTCTAGTGTGAACCATAATTCAGAGGAGACATATGGCTACTTGAACTTGGGAGTTCTCACATCAGATCTAGTACTTGAGCCATGCATTTCATCTCCTCCATCTACTGTTGCAGTTGATGATGCTTCTGATTCCATAGTTTGGGTTCCTTGTGATTCAGTGCAGCGGGATATACATTGTCTTCCAGATATGTCTACTTTAGATGGCTTCTTGACAGGTATTTCAGACTTGTTTGTGGAGTCTCATCTTGCAGATTTGGGGGACATCATTGATCACATTCATCTTCTCTTTGATGAAGATGATCCTTCTTCAATTGTTGTGAGGGAACACGCTGACCCTCTTGTTCATTCTCTACATGATCATTCTTTGCAGTTTGACATGAGTGTGGATACTTTTGGACAACATTTGAAGGAGGCTTCTTTGTCTTTGGAGGGGATATCTTTCTCTTTGGATCATGTTCTACATTCTTCTCTACTAGATGTTGGATTGTACTCTTCAGCAGTGTGGCCTAGAATGCCTATTTGGAGTGTGCTAGCTTTCGACATCGACATGGAGACACTTGGGCATGCTTCAGAGACATCATACATCCTACATACATTATTGGTTTTGTTTCTTTCTAAGGGGAGGAATGTTGTTCGACGAGATTGGATCATCTTCAACATTCAATGTCGAGATTCTACCATCATTGCAGGAGACTCAACATTGAGGGGGGGCTGCCTTGTCTCTCTTCTACTTCTCTCTTATGGGGGGGTCTTTTTCCTCACATGGGGTTTTTACCTTCTCATTCATGATTGAGAGCATTTCATCTATTGTATCTCATCTCTCTTTTAAGGAGGAGTTTTGTCCCACTGGGTTTTCTCCTTTTCTCGGTTTGTGAGAGATTACGATGCATTTGTACATGGGTACCTAACATGGCCTAGTTGTTGGGACCCATCTTGCATTGTTTGCATTTGTGTACATTCTCCCTAAGTTGCACTTAAGGGGGGGTGCTGGTGTAATTAAATGTTTTGTACCTTGTCCTAGGTCATAATTACACCTTAGTTAAGTTTACTTAGGGACCACATAGGAGTTGTTGGAGAATTTCCACCTTTGGTGGACTTATCATGTTATCACTCTATCACCTCCACCTTTCATGGACATATCATGTGATTAGGGTTCCACCTTTTGTGGTAGATCCACTATTTGTGGTGGTTATCACATTATCACCTTTCCACTTTAGGTGGAGTGATAGCTTTTCATTGTTGTCTCATGTCATAAGATTACGACACTTGTCATAATCTTATGCACTCATATGTTCTCACCTTGGCTATATAACCGAGGGGTCTCTCATTGTAAAATCAATCACATTAAGCAATTCCATTATCATTGACATTGAATACAGTTTATTCTTGTCATATTATTTTCTCTCTTCTTTGTGCTTTCTATTTGGTCCATAGATCTTGGCATTCATAGCCAATTCTAACAAAAAGTGTTGAAAAAGCTCTATGGAAAAGGTTATGAGCTTATGAAACAACTTGGCTATGTTGGAAAAGGTTGTGGTGCTAATGAAAAAGGTATCTACAATCCTTTCAAGCCTCAAACAAAAACAACTAATCAAGTTCTTGGATTTTGTCCCTTCATCAAAATTATCAAGCCTTCTTCCAACATCAACACCATTCCAAATCACCCTTCTAGACAACCTTAGAAATTTCTCCTTTGACACTAACAACTTAGGAATATTTTCTTAATGTCAATGTCATCTCACAACCCACTACTAATTTAGATTTTACACACTCCTCCAAGAGAGTGTACAAAATATCACAATCTATAGAGGCTTGCATAAGTATGACATCCTATATTAAGAAAGACTCTTCTTTGTCGCAAACCAAAGGAACACCTTCTCCCCTTGATCAAGAGGGAATCTTGTTGAGACTCCTCTAAGATCACTTGATTTCCCTTGCTCCACAAACTCAAAAGAAATTTTCCAACAAACATTCATTTTGTGCCTACCACTGAGTTCATGGTCATCATACTAATGAGTGTAAGGCCTTGAGTAGAAAAATTCAACATCTTAAGGAGCTTGGTGCTTTCCCCTCTGTGGAGGTACCTAATTCCTCTAATTGATACTAATTTTCACCGAACCTTACATTCCATCAATCCTTTTGGCCCACTCTTTTCCTGCACTAAGTGGGGGCAAGGGGTTAGGTAGCCTCTTCCCTTGTATGCCACTTTTCGTTGTCTCTTTTGGTTACTCGTTAACCTTTCATGAACATATAAGAGGAAGATTGGGATGTGGATGACATGTATTAAGTTGAATCATATGTGACATACTCTCCCCTTTCATGACGTAGATTATCAGAAACATATGACTCAACATAGGGATTTTCGAACAAGCTCTCATGTCCTCTTCCTCTCCTTCTTCTACTTTATTGCAATTTCTTAGAGTACGGTGTTTCACAATTCCTTTAAAGTGGGGGCATACATCACCACTCCCATTTCATTGTGCAATTTTATTTTTCTTGAGATTCCCTCTCTTGGAAACATTAGGTACAATGTTGCTCAGGATGAGACATTTTCATTTTTCCTCTATTGCATACAAGATGAGTCTTTTCATCTCTTGGATACAAGATGAGTCCATTTGCACTTTTCCTCTCTTGGAGACATTACACATAATGTTCCTTAAGGTGAGACATTGCATGAAAAAATAAAAATCCCTTTGAAAAAATTCATTCTCTCTTGTGGTGCCTTATTAATGTTATCAAGAGGTATAAATTTGATATAGTTTGAGTGGGAAGCCCAAGCAGCATGACTTTCCCTATAGCCACTTATGTTTTTCAACTTTTGGGCCTTCTCACCCAATGGACAACCAAAAGTCTTTTCACCCCAGAGTGATTACACATCATCTTTTTAGACAAACAACCTAGATCTCATCCAAAACTAGCTAGACAACCGGTCGAAGCTTGATCCAACCTTTTCATCTTTTTTACTTTCCTCTCTTCTCTTCTAGTCCTTGTCATCGCATGATCATGTATCTTACTTTTCTACATATAATTCACCCTTGAATGTGTCCTCTTGCATTGATGTATTTTTGAGTTAGAATCTCGAATCTTGGGGGCTTGACTACCTTCTTTGTCTTTGTCATTCTTCACCATCTCCATTGGGCTACTTCAGTGTGAGTTTGAAGCAAGTTCATCCTCTCACTAAAGTGGGGGCTAAATGTGTGACCAAAAAGTGTAGCCTTGACACTTGTCACTCATTTGGATTCTTTCCTATGGATTTTGGACCCTTTTCAACCTCTTTTTACCCCTTTCCAAGCCTTGTGCCAAAGTTTTGTAAAACATTTTCACACTTTCCTAGGCTTGTCATCACTAAATCAACCCTTTCTTATGCTTTAACGACCCCTTAATGCACATACATGCCTTATTTTATTGTGTTTTGTGAGACAATCTCGATAAAAAACAATGATCACACTTTAATCCCCAACAACCAATGAAAAATTCCTAGGTGGACTAGGTCGCCACCTTGGACAGCCTAGTCCCATGTGGCATAAAATTCAAATTTAACTTAATATTCTTTCAGGATTTTGTCTCTAAAACCCCAGGTCGTCTTGTATGGAGTTAGTTTGGGAAAATTAGGGCATAAATTCTATAAATAAGGGGTTTCCCCCTCATTTTGAACCTAAAATGTTTCATTTTTCCCCATCCCATTCACTCTTCAATCCTCATCCATTATTCTTCTCAAGCAAGCTAGGGTTTCTACATTCTAAGTCATCAAGACATCTTTCCAAGGCATTCAAGGGTTGAGTGCTGCAACAACACAAGATCATTCATCGTGACAAGGTATTGAATCCATAATTCCATGTTTCGTGCTTTATTATCTTGTCTCTTCATTTGATTTAACTATCTACAAAGGGGTTTGACCAAGGCAAACCCCTATACTCCAACAATCAACATCTCTTCTTCCTTATTTGTGTGTTTGTAGATTTAGGTATCTTGGAAGCTTGGAGATCATTTCAGAGTGGATTAAAATATTGTTGAAGACAACTCCTTGTGGGCTAGGGAAAAAAATCCATTAAAAGTCTCTTATAGGCCGAGAATCAAAGTTTCAGATCTGAGTACCTTAGGAAGCAGAAAGTGTAGACCGAGATCTGTTGATTCCACTTTCAGAATTCACAAAAGGTTGAAAGGGACTGGGTTTCCATTGTTGACACCTATTCCCACCATACATAAATTTTAGGGTTTCTGTAGATCTATGTACCCTTTTGGTAGAAACGGGTTGTAATAAATTTTCACAAAAAAAGGACTAGGTCACCTAGAATGGCGTAACTGTCCTTCTCAACTTCTGCATTAGTTTATTTAGGTTTCCAGATCTTCATGCCATCCCTCTTTAGCCTCCAGGTATACACCTTTAATTTAATATGTTCTTGTTACAGTTTGTTTACATTTCTTAGGTTATTTGCATATCATAGCGTGTTTTCTAGCATCTTTTACATTCCAATAGTTACATTCTTGAGATTTTACATCAATGGTTAGATTATATTTTCAATTTATAGATTTTAGGGTATCCCACAAACATAACTTTAAGCCCCCAACCCCTTTGAATGAACCCTAAAATGAAAAGGTGTGAAAGAGAGTTCATTTCTCACTAGCTTCTAGGTGAAAAACATTAGAGGCTAATTGGGAATCCTCTTTCCCTAGTTCATTTTTGGTGGTTCAAAACCCTAAAAAATAAGAGCCTTGTTGAAGGTCTTGATGACTGTAATCTCGATTTTGAATTTTGTGAACATTGTGTATATAGAAAACAACATCGTGTTTCTTTTTACTCTAGTTCTCACAAGTCTTTTAGGGTTTTGCATTATGTACATTTAGATGTTTTTGGTCCTGTAAATGTTCCTTCATTATCAAAATCTGTATATTTTTTTCTTTCATAGGTTATTATAGTAGGACATTTATTTATTTCCTCATAAGTAAAGCTCAAGTGTTTAGTTGGTTTAAGGAGTTTAAGGCCCTGGTATAAAATTAGACTACCATAAAGATTAAGTGTTTGAGAATTGATAATGGTGGTGAGTTTTGTTCCATAGAGTTTGACAAGTTTTGTAAAGAGAACATGATTGAAAGACATAAGACAACTCTCTACACTCCACAAAAAAATGGAGTTGTAGATAGAATGAATAGAACGTTGATGGAGATGGCTAGGAGTATGCTGAGTGGTGCTAGAATTGAACATAAATTTTGGGTTGAAGTGGTAGCCATTGCATGTTATTTGATCAATAGATCTCCTACATCAACAATTTTTGGAAAGACACTCATGGAGGTGTGGTTTGGTAAAAATACTTCAATGAGACATCTCAGAGTATTTTGTTGTGAAGCTTACACTCATGTTCCAATTGATAAGAGGTCTAAGTTGAAGAACAAGGTTGTTAAGTGTATCTTTATTGACTATGGTGTCGTTGTGAAAAGGTACAAGCTTTGGGATCTAGAAGCACAAAAGGTTCTCTACAATAGAAGTGTGATCCATAGAGAGATGACACCATCCTTTGTTGAGTTGCAACTAGAGAAAGAGGAGAAATAGAAGAAGGAGGTGGTTCAAATTTCACCTACTTTGAAGAAAGAAGAACAAAGTACTCCTATTGGACCTGATGATGAGGAGAGCTCAAGTAGCTTTGAAAGTTATAAAGAAGAAGGAGAACCTCAACTTTAGCCTTTGAGGAGGTCTACATGAGTTACGTGATAACCAAAAAGGTTTGGTTATTCATTATTGGATTTGGTTTACTGATCAGCCTAGGACTATTAGAGAGGCATTGGGTATGAATGATTTAGATTATTGGATGCAAGCCATGGATTAGGAGATGAATTCATTGAAGAAAAATAAGACTTGGGATTTGGTACCTTTGCCTACTAGACATAAACCTATTGGTTGTAAATGGGTCTTCCAAAAAAAGTGTGGTCCTAATGGCAATGTTGAGAAGTATAAGGCACAATTGGTCACTAAGGGAATTTACCAGGTGGACGGAATTGATTATGGAGATATATTCTCCCCTGTAGAAAAGCTGACATCTCTCTAGATTTTGTTATCACTTGCAACAACATATAAATTTGAAGTGGGATAGATGGATGTGAAGATAGCGTTGCTTCGTTGTGATTTGGAGGAAGAGATTTACATGTCACAACTAGAGCATTTCATTGAAAAAGGTAAATAAAATTTGGTTTGCAAACTAAAGAAGTCTCATTATGGTTTGAAACAACTTCCTAGAATGTGGTATTAGAAGTTCGATACCTATGTGTCGTCATCAAGATTTTAGGGATTTAAATCTGACCATTATGTATACTTTAAAATTGATAATGGTCAGATTCTCATTATTGTTCTATATGTAGATGACATTTATTTATTGGGAATGGTAAAAGTATGATTTCAAATTTGAAGTTTTAGTTGTCAACATAGTTTGAGATGAAAGACCTAAGTGCAGATAGGTACATCTAGGAATTGAAATCACTAGAGACAGAGCTAACAAAAGTTTTGGTTAAGCCAGAGCAAGTATGTGAACTCTGTGTTGGAGAGATTCAACATGATATATTTTAGACAACTAGTTGTTCCTGTGATGCAAGGGACAAATATTTTTGTGATTGATTGTCAAAATTATCCTACTAAGATGGACGACATGACCAAAGTACCTTATGAAAGTGTAGTTGGCAGTTTGATGTATGCGATGGTGTGTACGAGACCATACATTTCCCAAGCAATGAGAGTCCTTAGCCATTTTATGAATAATCTTGGATAGGTGCATTGGGATGCAATTAAGAGGGTGTTTAGATATTTACAAGGAACTTCTGAGTATGCCTTGTGTTTTCATAGTTATCCTATTGGACCTCAAAATTCTATGAGCATTTGAGTATATGTGGATCCAGATTGACAGTAGAAGATGCACCAGTGGTTATGTGTTTATGATGTTTGGTGGTGCTAACAGTTGGATGAGTAAGCGACATGCTATAGTCATGTTTTCCATGATAGAGATAGAGTATATGGAAGCCACTCATGTGTGTAAGGAAGCAATTTGGCTTAAGATATGATGTTTTGATATTGGTTTAGATGTAGGACATATTACTGTTTGTTGTGACAGTCAAAGTGCGATTTTCCTAGCAAAAAGTCCTACCTTCCATGCCAAAACAAAGCACATCAATGTTCAATATCATTTTGTTTGTGATATGGTAGAAGATGAAAAGGTGAACCTAGAGAAGGTTGACACTTTGGTGAATTTTGTAGATGCATTGAAAAAACTAGTGAACATAGAGAAATTCAGATGGTGTTTTGATTCCATGAGCCTTGGGGACCTGAGCAGATGATTCCGTATGACTCTCAGAAGGTCTTCGATAAGGGGGAGAATGTTGGGATTAATGTGTATCAACCTTAGAGTCCTAACATTGATTTAATTGATGTAGTTTAATATATTTATTTGTATTATTTAATTGCCTATGGTTTCATGTCACTAATTGGAACGTACCGGCTGGGTGGCATCACTATTGGAGGTGATTGGATGGGATATCATCATCCCAAGTGGACATAGGTATCCCACTTTGGAATCTAAGATATATAACATATTCTATGACACATCATAAGGCATATTTGAATGCATGGGTGAAAGTGGGCATCCAAGTTGGGTTATGATAGGATGTAAGAAAATCAACTATTTTTAGCCAGTTACAATAGATTCTCTTACAACTATAAGTGTTGTCATCTATGATAGATTCTATGGAAGTTGGAAGAAGACTATTTGCATGTTTGACACTTGGAAGGGGTGTAAGGGAACATGTTACATGTGTCCAAATGCATGTCTAAGGCATTGAATATTATGGCTTTTAGATTTGGATAAACCTCACCTTCTATATGCTTCTTGAAGTTTGTAACACTCTATTTATTGAATGCCTTGAGTTGTAGAATGCATAGTTTGTTTGTAGGTAATGAAGTGCTACCAATATTACTCCAAAATAGGTGTTGGTGTTTAAGCACTTCTAGAAAAAGGCTATGTACTTGGTGATGTATTGTAACTCCTATTTGAAGGAATACAATAATACTATGATTTTGGAGGGTGGGGTTTTTTACCCAAAAGGGTTTTCCCATGGTATCTTTGGTGTCACTATTTATGCATTGTTGTTGTTCTATTCATGTATTCTTTATGTGCTTCTCTTGTTGTAATTATTAAAAGGTGTTAATTTTTTTTTTTGTAACTCTCCCT
The DNA here is from genome assembly GCA_007115665.2 of Sequoiadendron giganteum. Taxonomy (NCBI): domain Eukaryota; kingdom Viridiplantae; phylum Streptophyta; class Pinopsida; order Cupressales; family Cupressaceae; genus Sequoiadendron; species Sequoiadendron giganteum. Next base: position 160,204,759 of record CM021104.1, on the reverse strand, counting down.
TACTTAGATTGGTGTAGGAAGCTATTTCCGCTTACCCGACTTCCTTTCAACCCAAAAGTTATTCACAACATACTCCCCATGTGATGAGATAGAGATAACCAAGGTAACACTTTTATAAACTATTGGTTAGTTATCCTTCACAATCTGAGTTTTTAATTCCTACATATTCATTCATTAGTACATAGTAGTACTATGGGCCCACACTAAGAGTCTCTCCCACTTGATAAATTTTAGGATTATTGATGTTTCTATTGTATTTATTATTTTTTGACTGTACACTCCTATTTCAAAACCCAATGGGGCCATTTTTATTCTTCAACCTTATATTTTTAATACTCTATCTTTTCCATTGTATAGACTTTCAAAACTAAAAAAAAGTTAAAAATTAAAAAGTTCTAAAAACCAAAAAATATAAAATACAAAAGCCAAAATGAAAATAGAATTTACAACTCTATGCCACCCCTTACTATGTTGAGAGAAAATAAAAAATGGAACAAATTATTACAAACCAATTTACAACTGATCAATATAGTCAAATCGATAATGTATACATTAACATTAGAGTTGATGAACAATATATGATAAAATAACCTTAATACTCCCCTTTGTTTATTATTGTTTTTCAATATTAGCTTAACTAAACCTTCCTATATCATTTCATAGTTACAATAAAAATTCTTCCTAGAGAAACTTATAGACAATAGCGCTACACTCTCCTCTAATTTTGACAAATCTAGGTTGAGTAAGATTATTAGGAACCAAAATTTAGTTAGATACAATATTGATAATCCCTTGTATGACATGCCTCAAAAAGTAACCATAGTTGTCCCCAAACTCAATGATGGTAGAAAAAATAATTTGAACATGAAAAATTTCATAATTACTTTAAATGTCAAAAATCTATCACTAGGAGACTTGCAACAAGTGACCACCAACCCTCTTAACACTTATATTCAAATAGAAGAAGTGTCTCCTACTTTTTTTAGTTTGACATTGTCTAACACTATTAACAAAACCATGGCTCTGCCTATCCTATGAAAAAACACACTATCTAATCCCACTTCCATTAGGATTGAACTTAATAGAGCTAATCAAAATAAATCTCAAAGTCAAATCTCATTCCCTTGTATGCTACCCTTAATCCAATTGCTACCAAGACCTACCTATTTGGATACAATCTTATCTTACACTTCACCACAAAAATCTTTAACATATTAAATTCAACCTCTAACATAATAATCTAACTACTAATAAACCTCATCAATACAATACTAACATACATACAACCCCCCAAAAAATCACAATTTATTTGCTATCAATCAATTATCCAAAAACCTTTAACATCTAATATTACACATTTAACAAATAAACCACCCTTAAACGCATAAAAACCACCAATATATCAAGAAAAAATATTTATTCCACAACAAAAATATATACTATCTCCCATTTATAAATATTAATCACCCTCACAACAACAATTATATGTATACAATCGCAAGCATGTCATAAACAATTTCCTAACTACCAACAACCACCACCACATGTGGTAAACTCAACTCCTAGAAATCCATTCACCCAAAAGTGACAAGAGATGAAGGACAAAATTAAGAGGATACAATTAGGGACCTTACAACAAATCAAAACATACAAGTTCATAGAAATATTTCCCTATCCCTTTGATAAATTGATAACATTAATTCCTTTCCTTCAAAATTTTGAAGTTCCTAAATGAGAAAAATATAATGGGAAAGGAGATCGACATGACCATATTAAATAATTTTATATGACATGTCATGAAGTGGATTGCAATGAAACATAAATGTTGATATGTTTTATGAAAAGTTTACAAGGACTAGATATTGAGTGGTTCATGCACCTACCTCATGGGTGCATTGCCACTTTTACATAATTAGTGGATGAACTGGAGGTTACCGCCACCTCGCAGAAAGGGATTAGGTCACCTGTGATATTGTTGTGGGTAGTTGATGTGACTGGTACAAGTTAACTACCACCCTGCAGGCATTCATAACTGGTGTGGTGGGACTGTAGTGTAATATTGTAACTGCAGATCTTCTCTAGGATCAAGGGCTAGAAATCAAATGGACATAATAAAATTCCAACATGCATACAAGATTGGAATTTAGTAGAGGAAAAAGGAGACGAGGGGGGTAGAGGGTAGGGAGGAAGGAGGAGAGAAGGAGAGGGTTGAACAAAATGGTGAGGAGCAAACTTGAGAAAAATAGAGATGGGGAATTAGCAGTGACCGAATATAAGATTACCTATGTGGAAGACAAGACGTTAGAAGTTATTGTTCCCAGAAAGGATAACGCCATGAATGGACAATTATTATAATTTGTAATTGAATTAATGAAATTAAAGTTTGTTTGTACTTTTTATTTTGTTGAATGAAGAATTGAAGCAATTTTTGTTTTTGTGAATTAGTGTTATATTTTTAGTGGGTGTGTAGAGGGGAGTACCCTCCTACATCAATTAGTATCAGAGCTAGTAATCCTGAGAGTGGAGAGTATCCACCATGATCGTGGGTAAAGAGTTTCTAAAGAGTGAAGAAGCCTTGAGAGGCCATTGGTTTCATGGGAATTATGTTGACTATCCTTTGACAGAAATGAGGCTAGGTAGAAGGTGTGAAAATATCTTTCACTAAGAGGAAGTGGGTAGAAGAGATCATGAGAGTGCATCTTCTAGAATATTTTTGGGTAGAGGATGGTGGTAAGAGTTTGTTGCAGGGGAACCTATAGAGGTAGTGAGTGTCGATTCTATTTTACTAGAGGTTGTAGATAAAGAGCGATTGTAGCAGACTTGTAAGATGGGTTGGGTCATGAGGAGACCCACTCAGATATAGTTTTGGGAGTAATATTGGGAGAAAGTGGAGGACACAATGTTTGAGAAGTTTAGATAGGTCAATTGTGAAGAAGTGGGAAATATGGTTCAAGAAGAAGTAGGGAAGTGTGTTGGAAAGAGTGAGAGAAAATTGGTGAAGAAGATTGAGATGAAGAAAGAAGATAGTGGTAAAGAGTGTTGCAACTTGAGTTCGATGGTTAAATATGAAAGAGCAGCTCTTGTGGAAGAAGTTGCAATAGAGACATGACCTAAGGAAGGCATGAAGAGATAAAAAGAAAGAACTAAGGTGAGAAGCGACAAATATTTCACAGTGAAAGGAAAAGAGCCAAAGGTTGTTGTTGGTGAGGAACTGGAAGATGTTGTAGTGGAGTTCAATGTTGCAACTGCGAATGTGGATGAGGTAATTTTTTTTTATGATGTTACATTAGTTTTAGATGAAAAGATAGAAGGGATGGATATAAAACTAGAGCATGTAGTATATGTTGCAGATGGTTGTAGATGTTGCAGGGTTTTTTGGTGGAGAAGGTCAGCTAGAGGTGGGCTTGAACCCATGAAGGAGGAGAAGAGAAGTATGGAAGGTATTTGGTGGAGGAGTTTGGGCTTGGGTGGACATGAGTCCATAAGGGGAAAAAAGAGGAAGTTGTAGTGTTGCTAGAGGGAGGTAGTGCGTGTTTCAACATGATGTTGGAAGAGGTGAAAGAAAGATTGATTTTTAGCACTTGGATAGTGAAGGAGTTCATTTTAGGTTGATGTCAACCTAAAAGGGTGATTCTATCACTCAACTCCGCTATTTTGAGACTATGATCATAATATTTCTACCTTACATGTTTGATGCAGGAGCATCTGGGTGAGTTAGCAATTGATATCACCCAAAATTTGTAGATATTTTTCTAGTTTTTCATTCTTACCTAGTGGGTAGATTCAATGTTGATGTTAAATTTGCATGCTCTGGGAGCCTTTACTGCACTCTTGTGGTAGGTTGTGTGAGTACCTATGATAGTGCAAGGAACCCACTACCCCACGTTGGAAATTGTTAGTGGTTGCAATAGTGCAGGGATACTGCTACCCCACATTGGGTTTTATCAGTGGCTATGGTAGTGTGGGGATACTGCTACCCCATGAAGAGTTGTGTCACCTTCTTGCAGTTTCACGAGGAAATCACACCCCCGCATTCAATAGTTGGGAGGTTGACAGTGTTGTGGGATGAACTGGAGGTTACCGCCACTTCGTGGACAAGGATTGGTCACTTGTGACATTGTGATGGGTAGTTGGTGTGACCAATATAGGTTAACTTCCACCCCACGGGTGCTAGTAACTGGTATGGTGGGATTGTGGTGTAATATTGCAACCATAGATCTTCTTTGGGATCAAGGGCCAACATTCAAATAGACATAAAAAAATTCCAACAGTCATACAAGATTTGAATTTAGCAGAGGAAACATGGAGACAAGGGGGGATGGCAGGGAGGAAGGAGGAGAGAAGGAGAGGGCCAGATAGAATGGTGAGGAGAGAACTTGAGCAAAAAAAAGATGAGAAATTAGCAAGAAACAAGTAGAATATTTCTTGTGTGGAGGGAAAGAGATTAGAAGTTGTTGTTCCTGGGAAGGATAAGGCCACAAACGACCAATTATTTTAATTTGTAATTGAATTAATGAAATTAAAGTTTGTATTTTTTATTCATTGAATAAAGAATTAAAGCAATGTTGTGTCTATGAATTAGTGTTATATTTTGAGTGGGTGTGCATAGGGGAGTATCCTCTTGCATTAGTATTGGTTAAAATCTATAGTAAAGATAAGGATAACACTATTGAAAATGAAGGTTATAATGTAGCTTAAAACTTGTAAAACTATATGATTGTAGATCTAATTAAGTGTTCTTTGTTCCAATTCTTTGTGTATGATTAATCTGTTTAGATCAATTGTACCAATTGTAGAAAGAGATAGAAGATTGTATAAGAATGAGACACGAAGATAAAAGTGACAGATTATATACGTGGAGAAACCATTTCAGGAAAAAGCTCCACCAAAATCAATAGTTCTTGTGTTATTTAACCTTAGAACAAGATTACAATAATACTGTATCAATACTTGATTGATATTCTTCTTTGACTTAAAAAATCCTTCTTCACAACCTACACAAAACTTTCATACACTTTCCACAACACAATCTATCCATGCATTCCAGGTGACCAAGCATGCATCCACACATCCCATGCCATGCTTCAAACCCTCACACATGCACAATCTCAACCTTCTAGCCTCCTACAAAATTTGATGCAATTTTTGCAATAAATAGACAATTAATGAGCATGTAAACTCATAAGAGTTATGAAATACAAGATCATAAAGCTCATAAAAAAAACCACACCTAGATTGTGCAAGTAGAGTTCCACACTGTAACATTAAATCAAAACCAAAGTCTCCTCAGTTTAGGTGCCCCAAATTGAACATTTAATTGATTGTTGGTCACAAAAATCATTACCTCAAAGTTGGCACCCAAGAATAGGTCCACTTAACTAAGCCTTGTAAATATCTTCTCATGAAAAAGGTGTTAACTCAAAGATGACAACTTGGGTGCCTAAGGTGGGTCCAAGTAAAACTTAGTTAACTGAAACATATCTCTCCACCAATTTATGCAAACATCATGCATGATTGATCATTTCCACTTAATTGAAAGTATCCACCTATTATCTGTCATGAAACTCAAGTCAACTAACATGAAACTCAAGTCAACTAGCATGCAACTCAAAGTAACTACATGCAAATCAAGTCAACTAGCATGCAACTCAAAATAACTACATACAACTGAAGATAACTGAACCATAACTAAACTAAACTGAATTAAACTGAACTAAACTGAACTGAGTTGAACTAAATTGAATTGAATTGAATTGATATTGAACTGATAGTGCCACTCCACTCATGTAAATATCAGTCCATTTTTTGTAGGAACAAAACATGCATTATTGAAGTATTACCAATCCTCCAAACAATTAACTGAAGCAAGTTGAGTTCCACCTTCCATGTGGGCACCCTATGCACTCCTATTATTGAGGAACTCATCTTGGACATCCTCACATGTTCCTATTATTTTGGAATAATTAAAAATACCAATTTACATGTTCATTTCATTCGAATTTAATCTCTTTCTAATCCTAGTGTTGGTGAACACTTTCCAAGGACTTAGGAAATACATGAAATATGTTTAGGATTGCAATTAAATGGAATCCTATTCCCAACATTCTCCCACTTGACATTTGTAGACATGCAAAATTAACATCATGCATTCCTCATATTAAATCATATTGACCAATCAATTAAATAAATCAAGTTTATTTGATTAATCTCCTAAAGTTACCTCCTTAATTGAATAAATCAAATTATTTAATTAATCTCCTAAAGTTCTTCCACTTAATTAAATAAATCCAAATTTTTAATTAAACCTCTAAATGATCTTTATCTTCTCATTCAATTTAAATAAATCCAAAAATTCAAGTTGAATGTCACAATCACCTAATCATCGACTTAATTAATCAAATCCATGATTAAAATTAAGCCTAACCCATGTCCCATCCTCTAGCTTTTCTCCACTTGCACAATAAATCATTTATTTTGATTTATTAAAACTCTATTTTCCTCGCAAAGCATATTTCCAAAAAATATGCCCCCATTAACTCCATTTGTTTGACATTTTTGTCCAAACAAATTTCCCCTCCAAATCTCTCAACCATATGCATTTAATGCATTTTTCAAATTTTAAACTCACCTAATTGCATTTATCTTGCACAAAGACCAAAATGTGCTTAAGCTTTCTCCTCTCACATGATGACAAGTGGCTTCTTCCTATTGGTTGAGGATTAGTCCCACATTCCTCCACTTTTCCTCTTCTTCTCTCAATCTCACCTATAAATCCAAGGCTTTCCTTCATCATTTGCACACACAACTTAGAGCAAAGTTACTCTCTTCACATTGAGAGATAATTTTGTCCACTCCATTGTCATTTACATCTTAAGAAATTTTCATCATTATTTAGCTTATCAAGGGTTGGGAAAGGGCTAATTTCCACACAAAGAGCAGCACCAATCCACTATGGGATAGGTATACATTGTGCCTTTTTTATGCTTTCAATTAGTTTATTTTGTTATTTTGTTTATGAGGTATAATGTATTATTTCATAAGAGCATTAGTTTATTTGCTTAGTTTTGAACTCACCATACTAACAAGTGTTGAGGTTTAAGCTATTTGTAGATTTACTATGCTCACATGTGGTGGTAGGAGGAGGGCCTTTGGGGCTCTATGAAACCTTGTTTTCATGTTGTCTCATTTGGGTTCATATTTTATATCAGTTTGGATTTATTCTTTAAATAAGATTTGGTTATGTATTTTGTACGAGATATTTAAAGGAATCAAGGTAATGACTGTTGTTCAGTCAGCTGTTTCAGCATGATTTGTTTCATTTGTATAACATACATTTAATGGTAGATGAAAATCATTCATTATTTTGTGCTTCTGAAGAATCATCTTTGTGAAGATCTGATAGTGCATTTGAAGGTTGCTTATCATAATGTTTAAATTGTGATTGCTATCGATATTAATGCATTTGCATTGATTTCACCTGTTCTCATGTGGAAAGTTGTGGTTGTATTACTGGCACGAGTAAGTTATGGGCCTGTTAGTATATAAAATCAAATAGTTAATTAAGTTGATGTTTTGAGAGCTTATTAACTCCATCTGTTTGCTTATTCACTACTTTGCAGTCAGGTACGTAGATACATCAAGGGAAAAAAAAGTTTATTAAGCTGGTGTTTTTGTTAAACAATTTGCATGCATGTGAATATGAAAGGATTTTGAACAATGATCCTTATGATATTGAATCTACCTTTCATGACACAATATTTAGGAGTCAAAATACTCAAAGACATGAAAATTACAATCTCTTGTTGAGAACAACAACATACAAGAGACAACAGATAAAAATCCGACGTTAAATAATCAGAAGCGATAAGGTTTAATGGTTGTAACTTCAATCTAGGAATCTCAACGCCACCTAAAATGAATTTTTAGGCATATTAACGACATCGCCCAGCTTGCTAGATAGTTGCAAAGCATGTCTGATAAGTTTCTTGTTATTTGCTTGAATGTTCTCTGGACTCTTGGTGTTGTTTCCTCATCATCCATAGTGCTATTTCCTTATCAATATATATGTTAGATTTTCCACCCCGCAATTTAAACTGGTTCAACCATTATCAAATTTTCTTTTTACCCACCAAGATCGAACTTTCATTGGCATTGCAAAATTCTTGACTTGGCAGATGAGAAACTGGGTCGAAATTTCAAAGATGAGAAAATGGAAATGCTTATGAAAGAAGAGTGGCCATACGATTACTCTGTTATTGTGCTCCATTAAGTTTCACTCTGCCCATCGCTGTCCACATGTGGTTTCCTCTACAAAGCAGAACAAATCAAACTCTCAAGTGGCCTTTCACATCGTACCTAATTGTTCCTGCCACCACCATTGGCTGAGTGCAATCTAGTGTCTTTTAAACACATTTATTTCTCACACTGATAAATTCCTTGTTTAAAATGAATGACATGCTCTATGGTTTTTTTTTTGCATTTGGCTCCAGAGCGCAAGATGGCCTTAGTTCTATAAGTGGTTTTGATTCACTCGAGTGGTCTTAAATGGAGCTCTCATTGTCTAATCGAGTAATTTGCGTAATACATAGGCCATCTATTACAAATTTGATAGATTTGATTTTTTTTAATTTCAGCTTATTGTTCCTTCAGATTTTTTATGCACGATCCACGAAAGAGGGTTTTTAGTGCTCAACTAAAATCAAAGATCAGCCGCATACTCTCTCTGCTCTCGCCTATGTACTACCGCCACCTTCTAATCTCTCCTAATACTCTATTTTATCTTTTGCGCCCAATCGTGATGACCTCCTTTTTTTTTTACACTCAAGAATTAGTTCTTTCTCCTGTTCATTATTGGGATTGCACTTCTGAAGGCCTTTTTGTTGAAGTCCCTTAAATGATGTACATGTGAAAAGATCATTTTAAAATAGAGGTCAATGCCTTGGGCTCCCAATGAGTTAGTATGTGGAGTTAATAGGCTCACTGCAGAAAGCACGATTCCATCGTATTTATTTCATCTGACATATGATTACGATATCTAAGTTGTGTGACAACTGTTCGCTAAATTGGAAAGTAAAAGAGAAAAAAGATTTACAAATCTGTATTTTTGTCTTTTGCATGTGATTGAGTCTATCTCAAGGTTCCTTTTTTGCAAGTTATGATTATCCCATTAATGTTGACGCTTTTCTTTATGTTCTTTGTGTTAATAATACATTTAAGTACAATTTCTAAATACTTGATGAATTTGAATAGCGTCCGTTGACTATGGATAACCTTTCCCTAATGCTACTACAATGGGATAAGCCTAACTTGATTTGGCGAAGTAATGTTGTGAGACTATAATTTGGTGAAGTGACCTTTAAAGATTTGTTTTTTGTTTATTTTTTACATAGTCAATTATTTTGGCCTTACCAACTTGGAAGTGCATAGAATATGACCTTTTAGCATTATAACCATTTTTGTTTTACGAGACTTTGCATGAAAAATGCAATTTTTTATGAAAATGTTAAGGTATTTTTGCCTTAAAATTGTGCATGTGGAATACTGATGCAACACTTTTTGGGACATCACTTTTAGACTGGCGACATTAGTTTTCTAAATTAGTGTTTCATTTGGTGTAATTTGATCTTAAACATAGTAGTGATTTTGAAGAAAATCTAATATTTTGTTCCTACTTTATAGGTCAAGGTTGGCGTTGGAGTTGGGCATCAGAGTTAAATAAAGGAAAACAAATTGGAGTTGGAAAAATTTCAAAATTAAGACTTGAAAAAAAAAGTGTTTTTTAATGCTTATGGTTATAATCCGAGGCTCCAATTCCTGCTTTCATTTTCTATTTTAAACCAACTCATCTTTAAATTTGGCTTAAAATCAATCATTGATTTGATCTTTTCAAAGTTGGATTAAAATTGAACCTTAGAAACTTTACTAAAGTTCAATTTGGGTTTTAAAAATTTGACAAAACAATTCTCACATTTCAAAGTTGGTGCTTAAAAAGAACTCATTTTCTTCTTTGAAGATTAAAATGAACATGTGATTTTGTGTCTTGTAATATTTTTTGCAAAGTAATCTCATTTAAAAAGGCGTATGCAATTCTCTCATGCTTCACAACGATCTTGAGAATCAAAAGTTTTTTTAGTGACATTAAGTTGCATAAAATATTTCCTCCACATTTCAATTTGGGTACTTAAAAATTGAACAAAACTTGCGAGTGTGAGTGGAGGATATTGCGTACATTCTCTCTCTTTGTATTGCAACAAAGATTGATCAAGTTACAGATATTGCTTACTCACTTTTTTTTTATCTTAGAGGGCCTACCTTGTGGGAGAAAGTAATCACCCAAGGGAATGACCTAACTAGGAACACGCTAAAGCCAAGCGACTTCCACCCGAGATATAAGTGTGGATATTGGAACAAAGGCCAATATCATGAGGATTATTCCGATGAGAAGGGCAGCAATGGTCTTTCGTTGAATGGATGGTCCCCCACGAATGGAATGCTTGCATTAAAACCCCTTGTTTAGAAAAAGCCAAAATCCTCATCTATTTGTTGGTGCAAAAGGTCATGTTCTTTGAAGCCACCCCACATATAAATGTGATTCTATTGTAGAGATGAAAAATGTACCATGGGAGATTCATGGGTACTGATGCTTGGCTGACCTGAGAAGCGAGTGCACTATAAAGGGGAGCATGTGTGGTCAAGCATCTAATCATCCACATTGAATATGCGCAGCTAGATTTATCCAAGTGGGAACCCAACAAATACTGTCTTTTCATCCTAGGATTGTGCATGTTATTGGAATTGAAAACACTTTTCTTGGATCCAAAACACTTGAAAACAAACATTCATGAAGTCTTCAAAATTTTAGACCCTTTGGAGGAGGCAAATACCTTTGACGAATTCAAGTGCTCTTGCTCGCCCTAGGGATTTTATCCTTAGAGGCTTCTAAGTATTTGGGTTCAATCATAATTTTCTCTCTCTAAAGTTAACTTAAGAAACTATGTTCTTGAAACCTTGATTTTCACATAATGGACCTTGTGGAATGAAAATGAATTGAGACATAGACATTTAGTTTGAAACTTTAATCAAATAATTGTTTGTGGTAAAAAGGACTCATTAAGCAAAGTAAAGAATAATTGGCCCCACACATGAGCTCTTTCAAATGATTTACTGCAAAATCAAAGTCTGGAAACCCAAGTTCAAAAGTTAGTCCAAAAGCTTGTGAGGAGCATCTTGAAAGACTTCTTGAAGTTAGAGAAATATTGGTTTACAAATTCTACAAGAAATCTTCAAGAAACAACCCTAACTTTTATGAGTTTTATTTTCAACAAAGTCCAACTCTTTTTCAAAGGTTTTCTTTTCTCACATAGGAAGTATCAAGCGTGTTCTTCAAAACCGAGGTCTTATAAGAAGGATTTTTATCTAGGTCAAGTCTAGGATCAAAATCAATCACTCTCATCAATCCCTCAACCATCAAAATCAAAGATCATCTCACCAACAACTCTTGGAAACTTTGAAAATATCATTCATGCTAAAATTCTAGGAAAAATCCAAAATCACTTTGTTTGACTTAACACACTTAGTCAAATTATCCTCTTGTGCACGAGTTCACTCTAGGATAACACAACTTCCTAGGGTTTACAAGTTCATTATCACTTTGTTTGGCTTAACACACTTAGTGAAATTATCCAATCCATTATCACCTTGTTTGACTTAGCACAATTAGTCAAATTATCCTCTTGTGTATAAGTTCACTATAGGAAAACACAACTTTCTAGAGTTTACAAGTGCATTATCACTTTGTTTGACTTAACACACTTATTCAAACTATCCTCAATCAAAATCAAATCAAATCAAGTCCTAAAGTTTAGCATCTCCCTCAAGATTCCTCAAGAGTTTCATCATCTGTATCATCCATCTTTCGTTTATCTCATCCTCATCATCACTTTGATCCTTAATTCATCCTAGTTCTTCTCTTTTTGTGCCTAAATATTAGATCAATCGATCTCTATTTTATGGTTCGAACTCAATCTCAACACAAGAAGAATATGGAGGAAAACAAAGAAACATGAACTTCGAGCGATCTAAGTCAAACTAAAACAACATTCAATCCTATGATAACCATTGACCTCCCAATAAATCCTCCTCAAATACCTCAAAATTCTCAAGAGGAAGGTCAAATGGAAGACATCACCGACAACGTCTTAGGGATGACACAAAATGAAATCCTTGAGATGGTGCAAAATCTTGAAAATCATCGAATTGTCAATGCTATGATGAAGTTATATCCCTCCTAATATATGCTTGAGTTAGTGAAAGAAGGGGCTAAACTCTCTTCCGACTATGACCTAAGAACTATTGTGGAAAAACCTCTTGGGATCATGCCCTCAACTTCAGCCACGCTTTCGCTTTAAAGTGTCACTCAATACATTCCGCAAATCATATCATCTATCGCTTCAACCCCACCAATTACTAACAAGGGAAGTGCAATGCTTCGTGAACTCCAAAAAAATCACCTAGTGAGTAACAAAGAATTGGATACAAGCACAATACCGGATCCATTTGTCTCGATAAATCCATTACACCCTTATGTCCTGCTCATGTTTCATAATCATACCAATTCATCCTCATTTTATGCAACACCAGATTATCCTGTAGACACACAAACCTCCCTCCCCATCTCACAAGGAGAAGGTGACTTTTTTGGAGTAGGGGGCAGCTTTGATCCCTCATTGTCACTTGAAGGGATTGCACCGCCCGTCTTTCTGCCATTTCCACCCCTACCACTTACATCTACATCATCCCTCAGGTTGGGTCTTCCCATTTTACTTGCCATCAATCAACCAAGCTAAAGCATCATAATGAATCCTCCAGCTGTTCCATTGGTATCATAATAATATATGGTGTCCATCCAAACAACCCCCATGATCAACACATCCACCATTCCCCAAGTATCTCAAAGTATGGTTTCCCAAGGACCAAGCATCTTGATCCCACCATCCACAAATCAAACTCCAATCATCAACATGACCATTCTACTCATCAAAAGGGTCCAAACCCTTCCTAATCCATTGCCATTTCCACCAAGGCACAACATGGACAATTCATTCACCATGAAATTGCAAGCTGCTTGACAGGCTGCCCATCAAAAGGCAATCCAAAATCAAGAAGCGGCACAACTAGCTGCTCAACAAGCACAATAGGTACAATAGGCTGCACAAGCCCAAGCCTCACTACAACAACAAGCCACACAAGCTGCCCAAGCTACACAAGAAGATTAATCCTCACAATCCGCACAAGCCACTCAAATTGCACAAGCAATCCAACAAGTGCATACTCAGGCACATGTCCAATTTCAAGCTCAACAAGCACAAGCGCAAGCACAATACCAAGCACAATTGCAAGATAACAAGAAGCCTATTACTAAGCCTTGCAGGACTATCAAATATAGAAGTAATACGACCAAAAATAAGCGTTGTTGGAAAAACAACACGACCAACAACATGACCAACAACAAGCGTTCTTGGATCAACAACAAAGACAGGTATTACTCATTCAATAAAGCTTGGAAAAAACTCACACCAACATCCTGTGCATCAATCCTATGCCTCAAAAAAATTTCACCCCACCTCTTGATCCACAAGATGATGTGATAGCACAAATCAAATTGCTCTTGCAGAAAGTGCTTGATCTTCAATCAGGAAAAAACAACAAGGATACCTAGAAATTTGTGTCCCTATCCATTCAATAGGAGCTGAGTAATGGTACCATTCCCGAAGGGATTCAAAATCCCTAAATTTGAAAAATATCATGGGATAGGAAACCATGAAGATCACATCAGGGAGTTCTAGGTACATTTTATGGAAGTCACATACAATGACACATATTTGATGCAATTATTCCCTCGAAGTCTAGCCAGTGCCTCCATGGAGTGGTTCTCTCATCTACCCACTGTCATCAAAACATTCCAAGAAATCAAAGATGCCTTTCTTCAGAACTATGCATTCAACATTACCATAGATGTCAGTCTAGAGGAACTATCAACACTCAAATAAGGAAAGGGGGAATCATTCACCTCCTTCCTGCAACGATGGTGATCTAAGGCCAATCAGAACAAATTTTCCATACTAGAGGAACAAAAGGTATGCACTATCATTGCTAATTTGGACAAGACCTTGGCCTTTTATCTAAAGATGCAATGTATCAAAACCTACGACCAATTGATCCCCAAAGTGGTCAACATAAAAAAGGCCCTTATAACACAAGGGGGTACACCTACTTATCCTGAACATCAGGACAATCTCCCATCTAACAACTACAATGATAGAACTCGCACATGGGCGAAGAACCGAAATGTCACCAATGATGGAGTAGTGGATGCCAAGGTCATCATCAGTGGTCCAAAGAAAAATACCCAAACACATCATCAACCGCATAACAACTACCAAAATAGCACACAAAAAAATGTGGTGAACCAATAACCACCCCCCAATAAGATCAATAATCTCAATAATCAAGGAGGACCACCTCAATGAAACAATTATCTCCCCAAACAAAATTTCACAGCCCTTGGGGAGTCAATTGAATCTATCATGAAAAAGCTGGTTAATGAGAGTCTCATCAAGGTCCCCACCCATGATAAGTACAGTGAACCCAAATGAAGCCACCTTGGTACAATGAAAATCACCTTTGTGATTTTCATAAGATCAATGGACACACAAGCACCAACTGTATGAAGTTGAAGAACATCATCCAAGATCTCATTGATGAAAAAATCATAAATGTTGAGCAACTGATTGGTAATCAAGATTTGAAGATATACACGAATCCGATGCCCAACCACAATCAAGGAAACAATAAAGGTAAGCAAAATTCTGGCAAAGTGAACCATGTATACAAAGGAGTTGTCGCATGCCTTGATGAATTTGTTACTATTGTCAATATCAAAGAAGCCAACGCTGATTGTGAAGTCACCACATGTGGCAACAAAGTCACTATTTCCAGGGCATTGCAACCATCTAAGAACCACACCAAAAAATCCATCCCTAATGGTTACAACCTCCTTGACCAGTTAAAAAGAACCCTTGCTTAGATCTCCATCATGGAGTTATTGAAAATTTCAGTTGCCCATAGAAAAATCCTTGAGGAAGAATTGGCTTCATCCACTATCTCCGCTAACCTTGATATGAAGCAGTTTCAAGCTATGGCCAGTAACATCAATAGTCCAAATCTCCTCACCTTCTTTGATCAGGATTTCCCCACCCAACCATCTCACAACTGTGCATTACACCTCGAGGTCCTGGTTCACAAGAAAAAGGTCAAAAGGGTCTTGGTCGATGGAGGTGCAAGCCTTAAAATTTTCTCACTAAAGCTCATAAAGAATTTGGGAATCTCTGAAGATTCCATTAAGAAAGACAAAGGAATTACAATCAGAGTGTATGATGATCAGGAAAGAGTGTCTCAAGGCACTATCAAAATTCCAATCCAAGTAGGGCTAGCTACTATGGAAACCACATGTTAAGTCTTTGACCTTGATTTTCCCTACAATATCCTCCTGGGACGCCCATGGATCCATGGGATGAAGGCAATTGCCTCAACATTCCACCAATGCATCAAATTATCGTGCCAAAATGAAGAGGTCACAATTCATGGTGATCCTGAACCTTTCATCTATTGCAAGAATCTGGAAGCCAAGTTCTACAAAGTTCCCCAGGTCCCAAAAAATGATGAAGGTCCCTCCACTTTATACACAGACCCATCCAAAATCACCTCCACTTTTGCGACAAATACACCTTTCATTCCCAACATATCCGACATCAAGCTCATGATCCAAGACAATGGGTGCATAGAATACCGAATGAAGAAGAATGCTTTTGTTGTAGGAGAGTTACCTCAATCTCCTAGGTCACATGGGCAATCCCATCAGCTCAAATACCCTCTCACACTTTTAGGGTAAATCCTTCTAGATTATGATGTTGGGGGATCTAAGTTGGGAGGACGTAGATGAAAGAGATATTTCAAGCTCACTATATCAAGATGAAAGGCCCGTGCCTAATCGTCCCATGGATGAACGAAGCAAGGGGCTACAATAGAAATGAAAGCCTCGAAAGAAACAACAATGGCCGTCTAGAACCCACATTGTTGAAAAATGCATGAAAAATCTTGGCCTTGTTTGTACCCCTCCAAGTGTAACCATATATGTGGTTGAGGTCCTCTGGTTAATCTAGTCAGGACTCCCCATGAGTTATCAGCAACCGTCCTACCAGTATCCACAGGTCTACCTCTAGACAACTTCACCTTTGATATAATTGATATCTGTAGTAGTAGTGATGATGAGGACACCATAGCTAGCTTACCCATGCTTTTTGAAGTCTCCTCCCTACTCATGATTAGTGCCTCATCCATTGAGTCAGACCACCAAACTCACAAAATAAACTTGGTTTACCCCCAACTCATCGATTATGACCAATGAGGACCACTGATTCTAGACACATTAAAAAATGATGAGGCGCTCTTGGAATTCATGGAACTAAGGGATACGGTACCATGTAGAGATCATAAAGTGGGATTTAACATCACACTAGACACATAGGCATATTATAGGGAGACGATTGAGTCCTTCAGTTGTAAAAGTAAAAGAATGAGAATAAGCTGGAGGTATTTGAGTGAAAACCACACTATGGCACTCTCTGACCACAAAATAGTAAAATTAAAGGACACATCCAACGATGAAAACCTCTCCGAGGTGCTAGAGGATGAAGGATTCAATCTTCCCCTTTGCACTTCATCAAGAAAAATCAACATTTCTAGAAGAATAGTTTAACCCCATTAATTTGGGAATAGAAGCAACCCATCACATCACGTTCTATGATAAATCACTTCTCACAGAAGAACAATAACTCTTAGCGGAATTCCTAAGAGAAAGAAAGGTGAACTTCACATGGACTTAGCTTGACATGCGGGGTCTTGATCCAGAAGTCGTGGTTCATCACTTAGCTGTGTATCCAAGAGTAGTATGATAGAAGCTGAGAAAGATGCACCCCCAGATAGCCTTGTTAGTCAAAGTGGAATTGTAGAAGCTCTTGGATTCGGGATTCATAAGGCCAATTGATTATCCTGAATGGGTGTCAAATCTTTTACCTATTTCAAAGACAAATGGGGGCATCTGTATCTACACCAATTTTAGAGACTTAAACAAAGTGTGTCCTAAGGATGAATTTCACTACCCAAGATCGACATGATAGTGGATATTATGGTCGAACATGAAATTATATCAATAATGGACGGGTTTTATGGATATAATCAGATTATGATAGAAAAGGAGGATCAACACAAGACAACGTTCACATGTCCGTGGGGGACCTACTGCTGGAACATGATGCCTTTCAAGTTAAGGAATGTAGGTGCAACATACCAAAGAGCCATAACACTGATATTGCACAACATGATTCATAAGACAGTGGAAGACTATGCAGATGACATATTGGCTAAATCCAAAAAAAGACAAGACCACATAACAACCTTGAGTGCTATTTTTGATAGATTGGAAAATATAAGGTCCTTCTCAATCCAAAGAAATGCATCTTTGGTGTGAAATTAGGAAATCTCTTAGGATATATAGTATCAATGAGAGGAATCGAGGTGGATCTTGCCAAAGTCAAGGTGATCTCCGATATGGAAGCACCCAGGACACTAAAGCAACTGAGAGGTCTACAAGGCAGGCTCCAGTCCATCCGTAGATTCATAGCGCAATTAGCAGATAAATAGATCCCATACTCTCATCTACTCCACAAATGGGTAGCATACAAATGGGATGAAAAATGCGACCAAAAAATTATCAAAATCAAAGAAAACTTACTCACGCCATCGATTTTGATGCCGCCAATCCTAGGAAAACCACTAATCTTCTACATTTCAGCAACAATGGTAGCTCTTGGTTACTCTATTAGCTCAACATGATGAAAACAAAAGAGAGAGAGAAATATACTATATCTGAAGAACCATGGTGGGACACGAGCTAAATTATAATCCTATTGAAAAATATTGTTTGGCAGTTGTGTTTTCAGCCCAAAAATTTAGACACTATATGCTAGCTCATCAAATCAAGCTAATTGTGAAGATCGATCAACTCAAGTACCTGCTTTCTAAAGCCACTCTCACAGGGAGAACAACCAAGTGGGTCATGATATTGAAAAAACATGACATTGAGTATGTGGAGTGAAAAGCCATTAAGGGACAAGCAATTGCAGATCAATTAGTAGAGGCTCCTATATATGTAGAAAACCCACTCATTTCAAAATTCCCGATGAATCAATTTTCAGCCTAAGTGTTGCAAACCATTGGAAGATGTACTTTGATAGATCTTACATGCAACATGGATTAGGAGCAAGGATTTTCTTCATAACTCCCCAAGGAGACTGCATACCCAAATCTTACAAGCTATCATTACCATGGACAAATAACATAGCAGAGTATGAGGCTCTCGTCATAGACTTAAGGATTGCAGTACAAGGGCAGATCATGGCTTTAAAGGTATATGTGGACTCTCAGCTCATTATCAATCAGGTAAACAATGAATATCATACAAAGGATGATAAAATGACTCCATATAAGAATTTGGTCGAGAGCCTCAAAGAGTCATTCATTAAAATCACATTTGAACAACATCCTAGAGAAAAGAACAAAGCAACAAATGCAATGGCTACAATTGGATGACTCTTGGAAATCTCGCGCAATGTCCCAAAGCAAGAATTCCCAGTAGAGAAACTTCTTGTACTAGGATTCAAGGTACCGAAGTCTAAATTCGTGTGTAAACTTGTTGGTCCCGGTGATCCCTGGTATCACGATGTTTACACCTACTTAAGAATAGGAGTATTTCCTACCAATATAACCCCAAACCTTAAACAAGCCTTCATAAAATAGTCAACCCGCTTTGTCATCCTAGGAGAAACCCTTTATTGTAGGAACATTGAAGGAACCCTGTTGTGTTGCCTAAACACTGAGGAAGCCTTGACTACATTAACTAAGGTACACAACAAAATTTGTGGATTGCACTCAAGTGGTATGACCTTGGCTAAGAAATTGTTGAGAACCGGATACTACTGGCCCACAATGGAGTGGGACGCATATGACTTCGTCAAAAGATGTTTATAGTGCCAACAACATGGGGACCTTATCCATGCACCAACTCAAGAGCTTCACCCTATTGCTACACCTTGGCCCTTTTCACAATGGGGGCTCAATCTCATCAAAAAAATCACCCCCACCTCATCCAACAGTCACAAATTCATCATCACCACCACAAAGTACTTTACAAAGTGGGTCGAAGCCATTTCCATGACCTACATAATGGGAAAATAGATATCCGAGTTCATCCTGAACTACCTCATTTTCTGATACAATGTCCCCCAAGCTATTATCTTAGATAATGGGACACCTTTCAAAAACCAAGATGTTCATGAATTATGCAAAAAAATTCAATATCCAACATCACTTTTCCACTCCGTACTATCCCCAAGGTAGTGGCCAAGTAGAAGCTACAAACAAAGCCATCTTGAAAATCCTTAAGAAAACTATCAATGATGCTAGTTGTGATTGGCATCTATAGTTAAATCTCACCTTATGGGCCTATCATACTAACATTCACTCACCAATAGGTGCCACCCCATTCTCCCTAGTCTATGGATCAAAAGCTATCCTACCCATTGAGATCGAGCTCCCATCCCTGAGAATATCATTGCAAAACCTCATCATAGATGAAGAATACAGGGTCTCACGACTGAATGAGATAAAGTTATTGGATGAGCGATGTATGGACACCCTAAACCATCTACAAATGTATCAGAATTGACTTAAGTGGAGTTATAAAAAGAAGATCAGGAGGCAAAGCTTCCAAGTCGGTGAACTTGTGCTAAAGGAGAACCAAACGAACATACCAAACTCAGATAGGAAAGGTAAATTTGAGCCCAAATGGTTGGGACCTTTCTTCATCATGACAAGTTATAAATCAGGGGCATATTAGTTATCAAAACCAAAAGGTGAACCCCTATAGGAGCCCATGAACAACTCCCACCTCAAAAAAATTTATGCCTAAAATCTTGCAAGGTATAAAATCAAAAAATACAAAAAAATTAAAAAATGTCTCGAAAAAATGGTCACTTTGATGAAAAATTGGTAAACGGGCATTTGAGTGACAACAAAAAAATAAAAAAAATACAAAGATCAAAAAAGAAAAGAAAAAAAGATTGAAAACAGTAAAGAAAAATATCATCCTCTAGTGAAAACCACTTCGGTGGTGCTTTGGACAATACCTTGGTGAAAACTTGGCAAACAGGCGCCAAGTGTAAATAAAGCATTCTCCATCCACCAAGATCTGCATGATTCACTTATCCATTACATTCCATCCTTCCATCATCCATCCGTGTCTGTACCATATCTTGATCTTATGTTTGTATCAAGATCCACCCTAGTACTACTTGGCATATTACCAAGGTCAGTTTGTCCTGCTTGTATCAAAGTAGTCTATCACATCACATTGGGGGCATGTTCTTGTACTTGCATTGGATTAGATTCGTGTATGTTCTTGTGATCTTTGTAAACATCAAAATCCCAAAAATATTCAAAAAATCCATCAAAAATCCAAAAACATTCAGAAAATCCATCAAAAAATCCACAAATCATGTCAAAATCCAAAACATGTCAAAAATCTAAAAAAACCAAAAATGGAGTTATCAATTGAACTACGTTGTCTCTAAGCTTGAACGTAGGCAAGGTTGATCTTTGATCATCCCCCAAGACATTTAGGTCAGTCCTTTAGGCACTTGTCACAATGACAATCCATTTGCCCATCTATCTCCTCATTGAGTCAGGTCAATTGTTAGTCAAACTACGTAGTCTCTGCGTGTATAACATAGGCAAGTATAATCTATTGATAAGCTCCCAAGACCCCTAGGATAGGTCTTTAAGTTAGTCTCTTGGTCATAAATCTCGAAAATACCAAAAAATTGAAAAATTTCAAAAATACCAAAAACAACCTCAATTTTTTTGAAAAAACCCAAAATGGTGCATTTGTCTGATCTCGCTTTCACCCGCAATAATCTCACGCATAATAAATCAACCGTAGTCTTCACTGTTTGGCAAATCAGCCAGAATAAAGTCTACTAGTTTAAAAAGTGAACGCCTAATCGTCAAAGTCTTAAGTCTAGGTTAGTAAGTCAACAAGTTGATCAACTCAGAGTATCAATAGATTATCATCCAATCAAAATCTCATTATCACCTAATCACAACATGTCCTAGGAATTCGACCTTCCTACGATGGACATCAACATTAGGCATCACCGTAGTTTAGTCTTGGCTAGCGGTATGAAGAACATTAGCTTGTCTGTTTACTTTATCTTGGTCTTTTCGACTTATCTTATTTTGTGCTCATTCCAAGGACCTCTCAATGATGTCTAAACATAAATATTTAGAGAGAAAGGAATGGGGAAACAATCATTATCTTTTTATTTGTTGTGCTTGTTGGATATTCTTGTAAAATAACTTCGTCATGTGTGCTTTGTTTTGTTTGTAGGTAGGATGTTTTAGGTGTCTTGTTGACCACATAAGAAGGCTTCCCCTTTTATGTTTTGATCCCATATGTCTAGCATATCTGAACTACATTCTGAATAAGGTTCTATTTTTCAAGTGTGAACAAGAGTACTCCTATCTGATTGTCGAGTCAAAGTCCATCACACTAAGTGCAACACCATCCTGGTTCCTTATACCTTGATGCATCATACCTATGTGTTTTATCAAACATAAAGAAGGTTATGGTCTTTATCTCTCTGATCCTTGGATAAGCAATACATCATCATCATCATTCATCATTATATTTAATAAAGTCTTGACAACTAATGGACTTGCTGGACTTCTACATCTTCTTGGATTTAAGGGTTGATTCCTCTCATTCTTCTATACTCTTTCATGCTAACATAGTATCATTTCATCAATGCATCCATCCTACATCCACGCTTTCATCCTGTACAATCACATCATATCATCATAGGAAAATATCACCCATCTCATCCATCTCACATGCATTTTCATAATCATTTAATTTGTTTAGAATAATATAGATTTTTTATTCTAAGCATCTTATAAAAATTTCATTTACATCATCATTATCATATAGATTAGTTAGTCTAACCATCCATACATCCATTTTGAACCTCTTTGTCGCGAGATCAACCTCAAGTTGAGCTTTTCGCTCAATCTCTCAAGGGGGCAATGTACTAACATATTTCTTTCCGCTGGGGCATCCAAAAAAATGGATTTTTTTTTAAATTTTGATGTTGGCAACATCATTCTTTGAACCAATGAAACAAGTACATTGCTTCAAAGAGGGGCAAAATGTAGACATGCGAAATTAACATCATGCATTCCTCATATTAAATCATATTTTCCAATCAATTAAATAAATCAAGTTTATTTGATTAATCTCCTAAGGTTACCTCCTTAATTAAATAAATCAAATTATTTAATCAATCTCCTAAAGTTCTTCCATTTAATTATATAAATCCAAATGTTTAATTAAATATCGAAATGATGTTTATCTTCTCATTCAATTTAAATAAATCCAAAAATTCAAGTTGAATGTCACAATCACCTAATCATCAGCTTAATTTACCAAATCCATGATTAAAACTAAGCCTAACCCATGTCCCATCCTCTAGATTTTCCCACTTACACAATAAATCATTTATTTTGATTTATTAAAACTCTATTTTACTCACAAAGCATATGCCCTCATTAACTCCATTTGTTTGACTTTTTTGTCTAAACAAATTTCCCCCCTGAAATCTCTCAACCATATGCATTTAATATATTTTTCAAATTTCAAACTCACCTAATTGCGTTTATCTTGCACAAAGACCAAAATGTGCTCAAGATTTCTCCTCTCACATGATGACAAGTGGCTTATTTCTATTGGTTGAGGATTAGTCCCACATTCCTCCACTTTGTCTCTTCTTCTCTCAATGTCACCTATAAATCCAAGGCTTTCCTTCATCATTTACACACACAACTTAGAGAAAATTTACTCTCTTCACATTGAGAGCTATTTTTTTCCACTCCATTGTCATTTGCATCTTAAGGCATTTTCATCATTATTTAGCTTATTAAGGGTTGGGAAAGGGCTACTTTCCACACAAAGAGTAGCACTAATCCACTATGGGATAGGTTTACATTGTGCCTCTTTTATGCTTTCAATTAGTTTGTTTTGTTATTTTGTTTATGAGGCATAATGTATTATTTCATAGGATCATTAGTTTATTTGCTTAGTTTTTAACTCACCATACTAATAAGTGTTGAGGTTTAAGCTATATTTGTAGATTTACTATGCTCACAACATTATACATTCCAATTATTCTAAACAAGGAATCATTATTATAAATCAAGTACAAGACTCAAGGCCAATGGCCTTCCTGCACCAAGATAACTTATCTACAACATTGATCAAAGTGTCAACTTTCTCAATCAATACCTTTCCCAACTCTCTGTAACCAAACTATCATAGGTAGAACTTCATGCTATCAACATAACAAACCAAATCTGCAAACAAGTTCTTCTATATCCACCATCCTGCAAAATAAGACTTCAAGGTAATAACACACATAGACATGAGATAAAAAACCTTTGAAGTAACTCACTGTAGTAAAGTGTAACTAGTCCAAGAGAGGTGCCCCTCTCATACAAAACACATATACCTTCTAGAACTCCCACTGCATAGGTGATGTCAAATCTGAAAATAAGATCACAACATTAACAAGTCCTCTTATAACACTTCACATAGAGGATGTGGATAAATCCTCTATCATAATGTCAATGAAGCATACAATGATATGAAAAATAAATCTCTCTTAACACAAGAACCTTCAAGAAGAAGACTATATTCCCATAAAGAGAGAACCTACAAATAAAACCATGTTCTTATACCACACTAACATGTTCCAAAATATGTAAACTAAGATCTCCTTTGACACTCCCAAATTGAAAGGATATCAACATCTAACCATTCAACTTATAATGAAACATGGCAGAACTTAGATATAAACCTCTCACAAAAAGTAGATCAAACTTAGCCAAACATTCCCACAACAAAAGGGAATATGCCCAAAGCCACTAACTATCTCCCATGCCTCTCCTACTCAAATCCTCAAAACTAAATCAAGTTAAGATTGCAAGGAGAACAATGGAAATACATAAAATCATGCATCTACTTTTCAACAATCCTGTAGAACTCAATTTTCAAGACTAATGCATAAGATAAGTCAAGATACATATAAATAATGCATCTAATAATCAAGCAAGCGACACCTCTTAGATCATTTACTTGTCGAGTAGACCAAGAGTGGGATACAAGATTGTCCTATGTATACAACACCAAGCAATATAGGATTTCAATATAGACAACCTTCTCATCAGGTCTATGATGGACTGCCATCCATTTCGAGGCATAGGTTCTTTGGTCTTTACTATTGATTTTTTTATTATAAAAAGTAACCATTCCAACACACATCTCTTAACATAAGAAATATCTATCCTAACACAAGTCTCTTTAGTATCCATGAGAACCCACCAATCAATCCATGCCAACCTCAAATGCAACCTGCATAATCATGAAGCTCCAAGCAAATGATCAATACTCAAAACCGAAAATATCTATAATCCTCTCCAAACGAAGAACAATAACACCTTTACCAAAGACTCTAAGGGTCCTGCATGAAACAAAATGTTAAAACCTCTTCAAATTACATGAAGATAAACATATCCTACCAAAGCTCCCACTGAACTATGATACCGAGCTATACATGGCAACAAGATAAAAATCAAACCATCACTATCAAAAACTCCCACTAAAACATGTAACCAAGCTATCTATGACATCGTGATAACAATCTCCTAAATGAAGATAATCCATGGCTTCAACACAATCAAAGAATCTGCTGTTAACGACACAACTCCAAAAAGGTCAAGCATAACCATAATCTCTAAACTAAGAAGATTAAAACACACTTTTACAAATCTGTAATATCACAATAGTACAAGCTCCCACTACACCCAAAAAACCTTCAAAATTTTAAGAGAAAGGTGTCCCAAAATCTACCCAACTGTTAGGTGTGATACCAAATGTTGAAAATGAAGGTAATAATACAGCTTAAAACTTGTAAAACTATGTGACTATAGATCTAATTAAGTGTTCTTTGTTCCAATTCTTTATGTATGATTAATCTATTTAGATCAATTTTATCAATTGTAGAAAAAGAAAGAAGATTGTAGAGGAATGAGATAAGAAGATAGAAGTGACACAACATATACATGGAGAAACCCTTTCAAGAAAAAACTCCAGTAGAATCAGTAGTGCTTGTATTATTTAACCTTAGAACAAGATTACAATAATATTATATCAATCCTTGATTGATATGCTTCTTTGCCTTCAACAATACTTCTTCACAACCTGCACAAAATCTCATACACTTTCTGCAGCATAATCTATCCATGCATTCCATGAGACCAAGCATGAATCCACACATCCCATGCCATGCTTCAAACCCTCACACATGCAAAAGCTCAACCTGTTAACCTCCTACAAAATATGATGCAATTGCTGCAATAAATAGATAATTAATGAGCATGTAAACTCATAAGAGTTATCAAATACAAGAGCATAAAGATCCTCACAAAAAACCACACCTATATTGTGCAAGTAGAGTTCCACACTATAACATGAAGTCAAAACCAAAGTCTCCTCAATTTAGGTACCCCAAACTAAACACTTAACTAATCGTTGGTCAAGAAAATATCTTGCAAGCATCACCTCAAAGTTGGTGCCCAAGAATGGGCCCACTTAACTAAGCCTTGTAAATATCTTCTCATGCAAAAGGTGTTAACTCAAAGATGTGAACTTGGGTGCCCAAGGTGGGTCCAAGTCAATCTTAGTTAACTAAAACATATCTCTCCACCAATTCATGCAAACATCATGCATGATTGATCATCCCCACTTAACTAAAAGTATCAACCTATTATCTATCATGCAACTAAAGTCATTAGTCATCCAACTCAAGTCAACTAACATGCAACTCAAGTCAACTAGCATGCGACTCAAAGTAACTACATGCAACTCAAGTAAAATAGCATGCAACTGAAAATAACTACATGCAATTGAAGATAACTGAACTATAATTAAACTTAACTGAAATGAACTTAACTTAACTTAAATTAACTGATACTGAACTGATAGTGCCAGTCCACTCATGTAAATATCAATCCCTATTTTGTAGGAACAAAACATGGATTACTGAAGTGTTACCAATCCTCCAAATAGTTAACTGAAGCAAGGTGGGTTCCACCTTCCATGTGGGCACCCCATGTGCTCCTATTATTTAGGAACTCATCTTGGACGTCCCCACATGTTCATATTATTTAGGAACAATTACAAATGTCATTTTACATGTTCATTTCATTTGAATTTAATCTCTTTCTAATCCTAGTGTTGGTGAACACTTTCCAAGGACTTAGGAGATACATGAAATATGTTTAGGATTGTAATTAAATGACACCCTATTCCCAACAAACACAACTCAAAATAAAGATAAAATCTAGATTTCAACCCAAAAAATAAAATTCGAGAGGTGATGGGATCAGTAATACAAAAGTTGTTCAAATTGCACAAAAAATGTCAGAAAAACTGGAGCACGAAAATTGAGAATATTCAATTGAAATATATTATTACCACACAACAAGGAGCATAAATACCCCCTACAAATCAAAGATGTAAATACACCCCTTTAGGGGAATCAATAGAAATAGTTTTCCATAAACTTGTTAAAGGAAATATGATAAGATAACATTACATTAAAACTTTTCACAAAATCAAACAAAAAATGACATGGTATAGAGATGATGAATATTATAAATACCATTGTGTTAAAGTTCATAACCTTTTAAAGTACATGAAACTCGAAAGTATTATCCAATATTTTATTGATTGGGATACATTTTTTATGGAAGGTCATTAATCCTCTTCAGCTAATGATAAATTAGGTATCTATCAAGACCCATTCCCTAAGAATGACAAAAATAGCCCCCATCATATAATAAAAGTCAAAACTAGGGTAACCAAACAAATAATTTCCATACTACATCCTCCTCATATGATTCATTATTAAAACATATTAAATAACTCAATCCTAATTATGCAATTGTAATGTTGAAAAAGGGATCCCATGTTTAATGCTTAGATTACTAACATAAATAATTTTTCAAATAACATTAGGATGCAAATCGACAAGGACATTAGATTGAATTCAAACCTTAAAGGTGAGTCAATCGACCTTGGATCTAATCCTCTAATGCCTTAAAAAAATGATTAGAATTAACTTGAGTTGATTGACCTAATTGGACTAGGAGAGATAATTTGAAAAATGTATTGTTTCTATAATAGCGAAAGTGTAAAGCCAAATTTCAATAGCATATCTTGAAAGAGTAGAGAACTTTGCACTTGATATGTAAATTTGAGTTGGATTTCATTGGACAAGGCCACCTTGGGCTCCCTTATCTGATTTGACTTTTCTCATATCTATAAAACTAGTCTTATAACTCTGTGTCTTCCTTCTACTTCCTCACTCTATGATCTCCCTCTTTAGATCTCAAACTACATAAATCTAGAAAAGAGATGGGGGTTGGCTATATAGGAGTTTTCCTCAGTCAAACTACTATTTTTTTTAATTCTACCTCCATAAATAGCCAACGAATTGACTGATGAAATGTGTGTGCTGCTAACCCGAGTGTGTCTAAGGTTATAATGAGCTAAAATGAATAAAAACCCACTCAAGTATATAAAATAAGGATTCCTAACTGAAAATGACAAGATCAACCTAAGAGAAATTCAAATACCCCTAGGAAAATCTAAAACACAATGATACCTCACTTTGGGAAATGAGTAATTGAAAGATTGAAGATGAGAACACTTTAAAAAAATTCATTAGGTTGTAGAAAATGGACAAAGAGAACTTTCTAAACTTATATTTTGTCATGTCCTTCTATTGGAATAAAACTCTAATTATTGAATAAAAATTGATCAAATATGAAAAATATCCTTGAAAAGTTGTAAATTCAAATATATTTTGACAAAATGCAATCATCTCAATATTATTTTTCTTGTTCTTCTTGTCCTATTTTTTAAATGATGAAATGACTAGGTATATATATGCAATTAAAGTAATTTACCAAAAAATAAATCTTGATAGCAGATATTTAGTATTTAAAATTCAAATAATAAATTGCCAACACTAGCATATATTAAAATTTGGGGCCAAATTGAAGGGATGGTGATCAAATAGAGAGAATGTAATGAATTTTACCATGTTCCCACTATCAATTTGGTTGAAACAACAAAAGTTTCTATTGGCATAAAAACTATCAAGCCTAAAATATATTCTTTTTATTCCTAATTATGAGTTACACCATGTGAACCAAAAGATCTCCGAGTCGTATGATATATATTATGAGCTCCTGTATGGATGTTTAATAGCTATCAAATAGATGAAATCCAAAAAATATTAAATCAATTTTTGTGGTCTAATGAAAAAGGTACAAATAAAAAGCATGTTATTAAATGGGAATGGTATTGTATTGAAAAGTGAAATGGGGGATTAGGATTAAAGGACTTAAAAAAAAGGTACATTTCTCTCACTATAAAATGGATATGCAATAGCCTAAAAGGCAATGAACCATGGAAAATTATAGTTAGAAACAATATAAAGAATGTAGTGCCCAAAAAAGATAAAACTTGGAAGAACCTACCTCTATGTGATCTTTTTTTTTGAATTTTTTGTGTCTCCCTGATTCAATGAAATGTCTTTAAGAGTTTGTGGAAATGTTGAGAGCTTAACAAGGAAGCCATCGTAATTAAATTTCCAATAGATAAAGGTTTAAATAAAATTATCCTAATAAAATCAATATTGTGGAATATATTTCATAATAATAAATCATCGGCCCTAATTCAAGGGTACTTAGCCAAATATTGGATTAAAAATGGAATTTTATTATTCAAAAACCTAATAAGTAATTGTAACCTAAAAATCTAGAAACTCCTCAGTTAAGTGTTTAACCTTCCTCAAACACAAAGAAGAACATATGAAAGATTAAAAATGAAAAAATAGAATTGGAAAAACACCATAAATATAAAATAGAAGAAAACCAAGACTTATTATGGCTGGAAAATGAAAAAATGATCAACTTAAAGGCAAAAGAAATATGTTGTATTCTTGCAAAACCCCCTAACTTATATGAATAGATGAACTCAATTTGGAAGCTCAATTCAAATAAAAATAATGGAATATGAATTTCAAAGACTTATGGAACAATATTTTGGAGTTAAAAAAAGCTAGATTCAAATGGATGGTGCTATTACAAAAACTGCTAAATTTTGAACCAAAAGGAAATCCAAATATATGTGATATCTGTAAGAAATATGAATCTAGATTTCTCATATCCTTGTTTGTTTTTTTCCAAAGAAATTTGGAACTTATTTCTAATTGATTGATCATGATTGGGGGATTTAGTACTGAAAGGAATAATTTTATTGTTGGGTTTCTATGCTTGGGAGATAGTATAACAAAACTCAAACACTCTCCTTCAAGGATAACCCTAGAGATCTCAATCAAATGAAGAAGGGAGAAAGAAATATGACAATAGGGCTATCCTAGGGGATGATTTTAAACTAATGAGGGGTTCACCACCAAGATAGGGATTGGAAAGATAAATGAAATGCAAAATGTTATGATGAAACCTAATGTAATGCAATCTTTCACTAATTGACCTAAAAATGTATGCAAAACAAAACATAAAGTTGCAAGATGAAATGTGCGCACCTAAAAATTTGAAGGACATTGAATGAAGCTCTGAAATGATGGAGACACTGATTTTAAGGCCTACTAGGACTCATATTCCAGATTGGGTGATTTAGTCCCAGATCTGGGTTTCTGTGCAAAAAATGGAATCTGAAAAATGGCTATCTAAAATTGCAAGGATTTAAAAAATGACCTAAACTAGAACTCATACGCCATAATTGACGTATTAGTCTAGTTAGGATTTTTTGAAACTTCAAAGCTTGAATCTAGCCTTCAAGGTTTGCTTTGGGCTTCATACTTGATTTTTGGATTTGAAACCTTGATTTGCAACCTATAGAAGTCTTCCAAGAATCTCTAATGCAAGGTGACAAGTTTGACAACTTTGACAAGTTTCTCCAGACTTTCTCTTCAATGTGTCTTTAACCTAAACCTCTAAATCACACACTAAACAGAGGGAAATATGTTGTTTTGTTAGTGGAAAGGGGTTTTCCTTGGTCAAACCCCATTTTGGTAATCAAACCTTGTAATAAAATGGAATAGGAATGAAGAATGATGATTGAACAAAATAAGATGTTGCAACTCACCAAACTCTAACAATAAAGTGTTGTGAAAATTTAGGAAGTGGCTCCAATGGATGTAGATCTTGAATCTTTCTTGAATATGATAGTTCTTGAATGAAATTCTAGCTTGAATAATAAAACATTACATCATAATTGTTAGCTCAAAAATAAACATGATGCATGAAGACTATGACATGATCCTTGATGCTTGAATAATGCTCTAAAAAACTTGATAATTTGACCTTGAATTCTCTTGTGAACACTTGAATTCTCTTGTGAACACTTGAATTCTCTTGTGAACTCAAAATTGCGATTATGAATGCTCTCACAAAAGTCTTGGATGAAAATGAGTGAAAGAACCATGTATTTATACTTAATTATGCCAAATTTTTCAAAATTGCAACACTACAAGCCGACATCGGATCTAGGAGAATAAAATCAACCAGGAATTTGAATTAATTTTAATTTTGGGTCACACATAACTCATATGCTGAAGGTGGCATATGAGTCCCATTACACATAATTTATGGGACAAATTTCAAAAATGCATAAAAAGGTGTGAAATCAGGATCGAGACCGAAAACCCTAGGTGGGACCCATATGCCCAAGGTGGTGTATGAGTCCGAGACCACAAAATCTCGGCCACATAACCTAAAAAAACCTATATTATGATTGGATGTTGATTTATGTCAAGATTATCCTCGAAAAGATGTATTAAATGAAGCTTGTGGATGTAAAATAACGCCAATTAAAGCATAAAAAAGCCTAATTATTAATGACAACCTTTAGAAAAGTGTGAAAGTGTGTTACAATGCTTTAAAACACCTAAAATAAGGTAGGATTAGTTTTATTTAATTCACAAGGGCCCAAAACTTAATGTGAATGTGTTAAACACATTACAACACTAAATCACAACAACATTAAGCTCAATTTTATAAGAAGGGCCCAAACAAGTGTGAAAATGTCACTGATGATATTTTTTGATACTACATTTTGCCCCCACTTTAGTTTCAGGATGAACTTGCTTCAAACTCACACTAAAGTAGACCAACACACATCAAGAGGGGTTCAATGTACACATGTTAGTAAGATAGGATGACAAAAATCAAGTGGGGTGATCAAGCCCCCAAGATCAAGATCCCATGGTCAACCAACATAGGCACAAAAGAACACACATGAAAGTGATATAAAGAGCATCATAAATGCACAAGCATACTTTGTCAAAGAAAAAAATAAGAAAATAAAAAGGGTGGATCAAGCTTTGACTGCTTGTCCATCACGATGTGGGTCAGATCTAGGCTGTTTGTCCATGTCATGACTTCTATTTTTTAATAAATAATTTATAATTCAATAATACTCTTTTGATGCATTAGTATTTAATTTAGTGAATGATTATATTGTTTATACTTCTAAATAGTTAATTAAGTTAATTCGTAGGAGAATAAAAATACAAAGAAATAAAATAAATAAATTATATTTTAATTAGAGAATTCATTTTTCAATTAAATGATAATGCTTGTTATTTAGAATAATTAATTTAACTGCAATTAAATGAAAATACCTTGTTATTTAAGAAAATTATTTTATGTGCAAGTAAGTGATATTTTGTTAATATTTATTTAGAATAAATATTTAAAATTGAAAAAATTAAAAAGACATTATTTTGTGAGGATAAATACTTCGTAGGTAATAAAAATAGGAATTCGATATATCATTACTATTGAAGGATAAATATTGTGCATGAAAATATTTTTTTTTATTTTTATTTTCAAGATTAGATTTGTTTCTGGAAAATTAAAAAGAAAAACTTTAAAAGAAGGAAAATCATTAATGAAAGCATATAGCTGTTCTCAAAATCTTCTTTATTTTCTTTGCAAAAGATAACTGAAAAATGGCTGCGAGGAAGATGGTTTTCTCAAGCACATAAACTAAAAACAATGGATGAAAAGGAAAAATAATATAGGGGTAAAGGGGAAACATCTACAAAAAGAGATTTCCAGCAAATAAGAATGGAAAAGAGAGGAGCAAGAAGAGGAAATTCAACCATAAAGCATTTTTCAGGTTTTTGAATCATCTTTCCAATTTATTTTAGTTTCCAATGTGAAAATTGATGAATTGCCTATAAAAAGATTAATTCTTCTCTTGAAACCTCTGAGTGTTCTATTTACTGTATGTGAATCAGCCTCTTGTCTATATCTTTCTTGTTTCCTTTATAATGTATACAAATATATATATATATATATATATATACCCAACTATATATATATATTGTAATATCCATTGTTTCACATTGTATTTTGTACAAAAATCACAAATTATTTTTTAGCTTTCTTTTATATTTGTACCAAATGGTTGTATTTACCATCAATTAATATAATAATAATGTATATATATATATATATATATATATATATATGAGTATATATACATATATATATTACATTGCACATATAATATATATACACATATATATATTGTTGTCATAAATTTCTATATATATATTGAAATAATGTTGAACCCTTGCTGTGATCGAATTCCCCAAATGGTGAATCGTGGGTTTTTTTCTTATTTTGTTTGCTGGAGAATAATTTTAAAATCGCAGCTATATGAATATGTATATATACATATATATATAAATATATATAAGTATATATGTATATATGCATGTAGTTATATGTAAGTGTGTATATATTATGATGATTATTTATAGATGAATTTGTTTATGTATATATTGTTGTTCACAATCATGTTGTGCTAGAAAATTTAATGATAAATTGTATATATATATTATATGTATATAAATATTTGTGTATATATTTGTATGAAACATGCTGAGAATTAGATCATAAAGGACTAAATATATATTTGGCTGTAATTGTTTATTTTATTTCATTACAAAATTAATTTTCTAGAAGGGTAAATATATATATATATATATATATATATATATATATAAAATAAAAATAAATAAATAAATAAATGTATATATGCTAGTGTATATACATGGGTATATTAAAAGAAACAAGCTATGGATTAGTTGTCTGCGAAATTTAATAGAACATATTTTCATGGCTGTAACTATATGCATTTCATTTCGATGTAAATGTAATTCTTGGAAATATATATATATATATATATATATATACACACACACATGTTTAATTAAATGTATGTAAATTTTTGTTTAAATATGTCAAAATGTAGATTACTTCAGTTGAAGATGTAAAATTTTATATTTTAAAAATGAATACAAATATATAATATGCATGAGAGCAAATGGTAATTTTTGAAAAGAATAAATATTGAAATTTGATTTAGAAGGATTACAATTTCTGTTTTAAAAAGTAATAAGTATTGTGTATTAGATTGTTTAATTCTGAACATATATATGCATGTATGAATATACATATGTGTTTATGTGAATGGGAAAGTTTTTAATCTTCAAAATGTATATAATTGGAGAGTATTTCTTTCAAATTGATGCAAACCTATTATCTAAAAACCATTTAATTTGGAAGTGGCTTATTGGATATTTTGAATCAAGTAGATAGATACGCATTTGAGTTTAATTTTTAATGTCCTTTGAAATGATAGAAAATTGACTAAACCAAATCAATGTGAAATGTAAAACCAGATGTAGAGTTTATTTCTTGTGAACTAATCTCTTATGTAATCAGATAGCGAACCTTGGGATTATAAGAGTACTTTAGAAAGAATAAATATATAACAAAGTAAAGAAATAAAATTAAGTTATTATATTTATTTTAAAAATAATATTTAACATATCCCATTGAAGAAAAATACTCTAAGTATGAGATTCATATAAAAGGACAAAAAATTAAGATTTGTATATGAAATTTGAGATGTTTTATTTAACACTTGATCAATATATATATAGATGTAGATTGCAATTAATATACACATATTATGTAATGCGAATCAATTGAGGATTTTATAAAAAGATAAATAAATGTTAAATCGAACCTTGCCTTATTAAAGTCTAAGTTTAATGATGACATTCTTCTCATGCATCATGGTTTATCATGCACATACACATATCATAGGAATTCCCTCATTTAATTGATCTTAAGTTTTATTTGCATAAAAATGTATACTCATATATATTCATTAGCTTATATATGTATTCTCATACATACATGAGCTATACCTTCTTAACTCTTTTATAGTATTATTCTCTTATTGTTGAAACCTCTATGAATCAATGCTTTTAGAAGTAAGCATTCTTGTTATAATAGCATAGGCATGTGTACATTCTAGCAAGCTTAGGATTACTTTCATGAAGCTTTATGTGATTGGCTTATGGTTTTCAATGTACTTGTGTGATATTTGAGAGGTCATTGGAGGTAGAATTGTCTTATATGCAATACTTGGGAGAAATTCATGATAGATTGGCATTACCTTAATTTTATATGCAAGGATGATGCATTGGTGAAACTTTAAAATGTTGCTTGTAGACTTATGTAACTTGTAAAAGAACTTCCTTATGCTCCTTGTTATGTGTGATACTTATGATATCCAGAAATATGGAATG
Organism: Sequoiadendron giganteum; assembly: GCA_007115665.2. Taxonomy (NCBI): domain Eukaryota; kingdom Viridiplantae; phylum Streptophyta; class Pinopsida; order Cupressales; family Cupressaceae; genus Sequoiadendron; species Sequoiadendron giganteum. The sequence continues at coordinate 160,169,765 of CM021104.1, read as the reverse complement.
AATGGTCATGTCAATGAGATAGTATGATCATTGCTAGTGAGGCATCTTGTAACCATTGAGAATTTGTATCCAGTAAGGCTTTGCCAGTGAGGCATTTCATTAAGCCAGTGAGACACTTTTACGAGTGGTTTTTCATCTCTATGAGGGTTTTCCACTCACGAAAATCTATGTGTTATGATTCTTTTGTGGATGCATTTATGATCTTGGTATTTCCTTAATTTTGATTATAGTATTTGAATTTACATGTATTGTTGAGATGATAATTCTTGTGTAATCCTACATGGCTAAATGTAGTGAAGGCACGACCTTGTTTTGATATACCTTGATTCATTGATGCATATTATTTCATTTGAATATAGTGAGGAAAGTAATTTAATCATTCCTCTTATTTTGCACTTTTTTATATTTATTTTATTCTATTAAGTTATTTTGGAAACTAAAGGACATAATTAGTAAATGTGTTTTTCTGGTCCTTACAATCCAAAAAATGCATGCTCACTTTGAGGCAATGAAACTTCAAGCTGTCTGTTGGGTGAGTAATCCAAGAAGGTGAGAAAAATACACACATGACTGGTATGCGCTCACACACACATGTGAGTGGCTAAGGGAAATTCATGCCTTGGTCAGGCTTCCCGCCAAACCATACCAAAGCTATACCTCTTGATAACTTTGATAAGGGGCCACACAAAAGTGAACTTAAAGCTTCATGAGGAAATACAAGATTCATATGCTTAGAGCTCATGAACAACAAGATGGATCCACAAGCATTCAAGATGTGTTATGCAAGGTGGCCATATAACTAAAATTTTGTAAATGAAAAATGTAAATAATGTTCAAAGGAGTCTTGCTTAGTTCATGCAAGGTCTTTAACTTAGGTAACATTACGTGAAAGTGTGTTACAACACTTTACAACACCTAAAATAAGGTAAGATTAGGTTTATTTAATTCACAAGGGCCCAAGACCTAATGTGAATGTGTTAAACACATTACAACACTAAATCAAGACAATATTACCCTCAATTTTATAAGGAGGGCCCAAACAAGTGTGAAAATGTCACTAACAACATTTTTCAACATTACAGGTAGAAATAAAGAAAGAAAGAAATATTATTGGGGAAAAATGAAGGGATAGGAAAGTGAATAAATATTTATTGGATTATTCTTACTATAGAAATCCTTTGGCTTCTATGGAAATCTATAAATACCGAGGCATTAGGAGGGTGCTTACCAAGTCTAATAGAAGACTCACAACTCATAATGTTTTTATGTAAGTCTCCATCGTTGTAAAAGTTTCTAAAGATAAGTTCCAAAAGTTGATGAAGAATGCTAAGATTGAAATAAAAAAGGAACAAATAACCAACACAAACCAATGACTATATTGCAAACCTGGGCTAAAATATATCATGAAGGAGGACCCAAATAGCTGGAAAGAAAATCCAAAGGAGAAAGAAAAAGAAAAAGTGGATTAATTCCCTAACCCATACTGATGATATAAATATGTATATAGATGTTTTGTAACTAGATAGATAATATAATCTGTTAAAGATATATACAGTTCCCCTACAAGGAATGCACTATAGAATAAATGCTATTTTACAGCATAACTCTTTTTATTAATAATGGTGTTGTATAAATTGAAATTGTATGTTTGATCTCTATGCTCAACATTTTTGTAAGCTATCTTGAATACAAAAATAACCCATCTAGAGGATCAAATTGATTGAGATATTCTTCATTCTAGGCTAAAATTACTTCTCATTTCCTTTCCACTCCATTTATATACTACCAATTTTATCATCACTTCTCTCAATCATATTGAAGTTCCCTCTCATAATCTATGGGATATCTTGTAGATTATACATCCAGTTCCACATATCAATTATTTCTCTATACTCATTAGGGGCATATATTGAGTAGAGACCAAATTTCCTACTCTCTTTTTCCATAGTAACCCACACTACCCTATTTCATAGAGAAAATCCACAATCAATCACATATTGTGCCCACTTATTAGACAATAAGATATCTAATATACCTATCCCTTTATAGTGCTTTTTAAAAAGTTGAGTAAAATATTTCCAAATGAATATGAGGTTAGTTTCAAAACTAAAATTAATATCTTTTACTTCTTGTAGAAAAAACATGTTTAATTTTGTCCAAATTTAGGTATCTCAGGTAACAATATGTGAGGCCCAACCCTATGCTACATCTAGTACTTGGATTATTTTGAAATTGGTTATTGTCTATGCCTATTTATACCATTGAATGAAAGGATATTTAAATGTTTAAGTTCATATGATGATTTGATTTTGATTATGCTGCATGCTTAGTAATTTGATTATGATGATTGATCTAATTTATGTTGGTTATTGAGTTTGTTTAATTTTAATCTGGAAACTTAATGATGAATGAATGAAACAAGTGATGTGAACCAATCATGTTGCAATTAGATGAGTATGAAAATTATGGCTAATGAAAATGGGATAAGATAGGTGGCTAATGATTTTTCAATTATGTTATTGGATCTTTATGCTATGTAAATTATGAAACTTGTTTGAATGCAATGGTTTAATTTTATATGAATATGATTTACTTGGATGGATTAAAATTTTCATCAAGTGAGCAGGTAAACTTTCCATGGCCAATGGAAATTGGAGGTGACCCTTGAGAATGCTAAGTAATTTAACCAGTGAAACCAAATTGTATTCCATTTCGAAGGACTATAGTTTCATTCTATGATGTATTTTATTTGTGATGTAAAGTGTGAGTGTTATTAAATTTATTTTTATTTCTATGCCATTCCATCTAGGAGGCGAGTTGTTCATCCAAGTGGACAAACTCGGATTTGAACTTTTAGGAATTTTTTGGGGATTAAAAAGTGATATTTTTATGTGTTTTTATGGGTTTAAGGTCCCAAGGGAAGGTACCTTTTTAGCTCAAAATCTTGGGTCGATCTCAAGATTGAGCACTCTTTTTGAGACTTTTAAAATCTTTGACGAAAATAATGTTTTGGGAAGTGCGATGGGACTAGTCTCTTTCCATTTGTAGTTCTCCAAATTGCCTTAGAAGGATCCGAAGATCTCACATATATGTCAGCACACATGGGTGAGTGTGCTTGGGAGAGTGAATGAGAGATTGAAAAATGTCAACTCCCTATTCAAAGGAATTCAAACTTGAGTTCCTATAAAACAAACTCAAAAACAAGGGTTAGGGGATTCCTTTTGCATTCTTGATTTTGGTTGAATTTTGGGGGTTGAGGAGATTGAAGCAAAATATTGGAAGAAGTGGAGTTGTGTGGATCCTCAACTCATCCTTCCCTAAGCTTTATTTTGACGTAGATTCATGAATTTCTCTATTTCTTTATGTTTTATTCGAAAGATTATATGTGTATGTAAAAATGTGTTTGGTATTTCATCTCTTGTGTTTTGCTTGTATGTTTATTTCAAAATACTTTTTGTGCTTATTTTCTTGTGTTGTTGAATGTGGTTAATGTGATGGGAAAAGGGTTGTATAGGGATAGGCTCACCCAAAATTTGGGTAGAGCATTCCTCATTGGGGATGGTATGGAGTAGGAACCTCCATGGGGAAATATAATCTCTCCTTGAGAGGAGAGGCTCAAAAAGGGTATGAGTACCCATATGTAATTTTAAAATGGTAGAAATGGTGTTGGTGGTATGGGTTTTGGAAAAAGAAGAGGTATTAAAAGAAGGGTTGCATGTGAAATGATGGGAGTATGGTGGATGCTGGCAAGAAGTTGAATCCACTTTTTGGTCAAAAAGTGGAAGTGTTTTCCTTGATTTTCAGAATTTGACACTTTGACCTTAAAATTTGAAGCACTTAGAGACAGAATCTTCAAAAAAGTCACTAATCATAAAATTTAGTAATTGGTGTCTAGTTTCCAAATATGTAATTTATTTCAATACCTAGATTGTACGAATTGAGTTTCAATAAGCATTCCTAAAAACTACTGTTTAAAAGTCATTTTTTTTTACCATACCATGCACATGTACAACATCCATATTTTGACCTAAATTATTGTATTTTTCTAAATACTTTTGGGAAAAGATTTGTGACTCATTGAAGCTTGCCTTTGATTTTTTTTGTAATTTTTAATTGAATATTTTTTTATTGTTAAATTTTTATCAGGCATATTTGTCATTTTGAAAAATCATCGTGTACGACATGCATAAGATGACGTAAACTTATGATTTTTTAATTTTTTAAAAAAATTGAAAAGAATTATCTGAATTTTTCACTCATGCAACCTGTTCATAAAAATGTTATGTTGATAAAAAGTTATTAAAATATTAAAACACACTGATAATTCAAGTTTATGGACCTATTTAATTAGAAATTAAATGAAAAATAAAAAAAAATCCAATTGTAAAAAAATTTACATATTTGGAATCTACACTATCTAATCTATAATGGGTTTTAATTTCATCAAAAAAATCTACAAATAAAGCCTTCAGACGTATGCCCAAAGTCAGTATTTTTTTGTAACATTGCTAGGACCTTCAACTTGTAGGTCAAACCAGGTCCATGGCTTAGGTTTGAATCCCCAAACCATTTCCCGAACCTATAAACAAAGCAAAAACCCGACCTACATTTGAAATTTTAAAAAACGGAATCCCGTTTTGAAAATTGTCGAAAACTGCCATTTTTGGAATTTTTGAAAACGAGATCCGTTTTGAAAATTTTCCAAAAAAAATTTAAAAAATGGATAGTTTCCAAAACAGAAACTTTACAAAACAGGATCCTATTTTCAAAAGTTACCAAAAATGGAAATTTTCACTTTTGGAAAGTTTTCAAAATAGGATCCCGTTTTGAAAACTTTCAAAAATGGATTTAAAAAAAAAAAACGGGATCCCGTTTTTTAATTTTTGGCTCGGGATCCCGTTTATTAAAAACAAAATCCCATTTTTGCTTAGTCGATTTCATTTTTTCGGCTAAGGCAAAAACTTCCATGTTTCGTGGACCCAACTTTGTGCATTTACCCTGATATTGACTTGTTCTTGCTACTATTATTATGAGCCCATATGGAGTACGTAGTCCACCCTCCATTCCCCACTTTGGATTCTTGATGGAATCCTAAAGTTATGTGAAAATCGCTTTGACGAGTGTGAAAATAATCTTGTGTGTATCATGTGGGTGTAAATATTTTTTTGCTTGGTTTTGTTTGTACCTAGTTCCCATAGTTGCCTCCTAGCTTGGGGGTGGTTGGTCTTTCCAACCAAAGGTTGGTAGGTGAGCACTACCTTATCTATGGAGAATATGTTTGTGTTTTGTGTAGGTTGGAGAAAGTTACAAAGATTATCTCAAGATTGAAGAGGGTCACTTATTTTGTCATTTCCTTATGTTTATGAGGTGAAGATAATCTCAAAAAAAATGTAACTAACTTTATTGGTAGATGTGGGAAAAAGCATGGGTGTAATAGTGGTGTATATTTGCATGACGTTGCGACTCTATAACTAGGGGCGAAAAGAAACACTTGTTAAATCAATTTCATTATCCTTTCATCTAAGAAAATATGCATTTCATTTTGAATGAGTAAATGTTAATTTGAAAATAAAGTTAGTTGGCTTAAAGGAGTATGAAATATTCTATGGTGAAACATATATGAGTAGCTTGGTAGGTTTCATGTTGCTGAATTGTAAATGACATATCTTTTGTTTTCTAGGAATAATGCACTTATCTTGCAAGAAAGATAAAAGAGGTTATTCTAAATTTAGAGATTACAACTTAATATTTTGTCAAAAAGAAAAGTAAATCAATAAGTGAATGCATGTATTTTATTATTTCGATCCTAAATACCTTGTCTTCCTTTCATTTCAGAAAAAAAAAGCAAGGAAAGGAAATTAGAGTTATTAATGTAGTTTACTGTCAAATAATAATAATAATAATAATAAGGTATCGTTTGAAACAGAATACTTGAATATATGTCCAAAGAAAAGAAAATATGTAGTTTACTTTGAAAAAGAAAACACTATTCCATTATAAAATCTTACATTTCATATGTAACATGATGATTGTCTGCCTTGTGCATTTCATTTATGGACTTCCGAACATATCATTTTCAGGCATTTTGCGTTGGGTGAAAAGAATTTTAAAATCTTCCAGTCAAAATATACCATATTGTTCATAAAATTTTGTACAACGTGTTGAAATGATTTATGCATTATGATTTATGGGAATACACTATTCTATATCAAAATGTTTATACCTTCTGTTACAGATATTCATGTAATGTTGTAGTATAGGGTGCGTTCGCTCATCTTGAATATTTTCCTGCATTTGTATTTTCTTTTAGTCTAGCTACACCAGAACAAGCTGCTCAAGACATAAGAAAATAATGTTGTTTTAAAGGGGTAGCATATGAATACCTTTAGATTATCAGGAGTATGACACTTTTGGACATCTTAATAGTAGTATGGAAATACAGTTATAAGCACTCAGATGTGTGTGTTGAATGCAACACAATACCCCCTATAGAAATCCCAAGAGTGTGAACCATAGAATAAACAAAGTAGTAAAGGGATAAAATTTAATGAGATTCTTAAGTTAACAACCCGAGCTATGAATCCCAAGGCTAAGTATTAATTTCTAATCGGCCCATCTTAGCCCCGTCCTAATTCTTACTTGGTGATAGAGAGTCTGTGACAATCAACCTGCAATACATGAATTGGATAAATCGATCTGTAGTTTTGCAGACATATTCAATGGGTGGAAGAAAACAATGAAACAAACAGATAATGAGATAAAACTAATGCCTTCGTAGATTTGGTTGGCTGTACAAACTTACTTCTAGCTGGTGTAGTGGACAACATAGGAGATGACTATATAGTGGAAACGCGCCTAAGTTATAAAGTGACTGCATGGTTGGGTAATTTATAAGTTCAGTTCTCATCACTAAAGTTGCAAGTAAATAATCTCATGTATTCTGGTTATGCCTATTATCTGTAGGAACATACCGATGTGCTTGTCACGAGTTACCTTTCTTTGAAGTTGGTCGTTCATTTTACAAGTAACCATCATATTGTAGACTGTATTTACATTTGAAGTCTGTGCCCTTTATCACGCCTCTCGTAGGCACCGATTTCATCTGAGATGTCATTACTATCTCTAAGACTATAGCTTGCGTAGGAAATCAAATCATTCCTGATGGAGAAACCTGAACAACGTCCTTTTTCTCTTGATTGCACACCCATCTAAATGTTCCACTAATGGTAATGTATCTTGCTTGCCCGTTTAGATTTGGTCATATGCCTAGTGCAAAGCCCCAATTAATGCTGCCACCAGTTTCACTGAACCCAGTCGTTGGTGGGCTGCACTCCCTCAAAAACTGGGAGAGAATAGGCCTAGGGGTTGGATCTATTGAACAGAACAAAATCTAAATAGTCAAATATATTTGAATAGGGTTACCCTAGCAGTCGGGAGAGATTAAACTATCCTACGTTTGTTGCAGCCTTCTGAATTGTGTCATATTTTTTTTCCAAATAGCATCTCTATCGTAATTAATATTGTTGTTCCTCTTCCCTAGTAGTGGGGTGATGCACGCAGCAGTATAGGGTTTCCTTCTCTCTGAACAGTCTCCTCGTTTTCGTACATGCTGTGGCATAGGAGATATGGTATCAAGACAGATTGTAATATGGTATGTGAGCAACATATTTAGGGTTTAGACATTTTTACTTAAATGGAGATCAAACGTTATAAAACGTAGATAATCGAAAACTGTCATGTTGGACACCACCAATCGTGATGCATAAGTAGCGTGGAAAATCTTAACCGTTCATTGATGCCATTCGCTCGGCTGAGTGGATCTCTTACATGCTATTGTTAATGCCTCGACAAACCCTTTTCATAGCTACTATATCTCTGCTTCGTCCAATGATCTTTACATAGCTGCCAGCATTTTAAATTTGTCACTATCATTAATATGCCCAGCTCAGAATCTCCTTGCGTTCGAGCCAATACCATTTCACTTGATTGTTTTCCTTCTCTTCGAACGAATGATGCATAAATTTTGTCTTATTAACGTAACCCGTGACTCCCATAATAACGCTTATGTGCATATATCTTAAAAAAACAAAACAGTGATAAACATCTTTCAGTGGTAGATTTTCCATGTGTTCATGCCGTTCCCTCGTGAGATTTCACTCTTAAAGATTTCTTAAAAAAAAATCATCATGGGGATACCTTGCATATTATTCTCCTTCTTTAAAGGAGAGGGGAATATGTCCCCATATTCTCTTAAAGACAATCTATTAAATTAAATAAGATTTTAAACAAAAGTAAAGATTAGTATTTAATAGAGATTCTTTAAAAGAGAGTTATACCTCTCTTTATTCGTTTTCTTCTTCCCTTTCTCTTTTAAGGGAAATAAATAATATGTAAATGATAAAGAAATTTAAAATGAATTTATTCCTATGAATTATTCTTTAAACTTATATCTTTTAAATTCATTTCTTAGAAAATAAATATATATATTATATATAGATTTATTTGTTTTCAACAATTAAATTAGTAATAATTAAATATTGAGGATAATTATTAAACAAATTATAATGAGAGATTAATAATTATTATGAAGATTATAAATATTTTAATTATTCACATATTAAAATTTTGTGGTGAAATTGTTCTATGTGGGTTCCAACAATATCATCACGATGGCAAAAAGGGGGTAGGGCCATCAAGTTAAATAGTGTCTAGTCAATTGATCCTTAGGATTAATAGTGAATCAAGATGATGATATTTATATGTTTTCCTCACACGAGAACCTATGCCAAGGTAGTCTTTCAAGGATATTAACTTTCATGCGAGAGTGAGTATCAACTTTTGAGTTGGTAGCTAAGAGCCTAGTAGACCTTATGTTTGGAGACAAACAAGAAACATTTTCATTTCCTTACCCTACTCTCGAGTGTCACGATGAAGATGATGTCGCATGAGAAACGTTACCTAAATGCACAATTCATGAACTATGTACTTGTATGTGTATTAAGATTAGCATTTTTTAATAATGTTTAAAAAAAAAATTATAGTAACATTTTTGCCCTAGTTTAAAATATGGGCATTACACAATGTATTTCCTCTTAAGGGATTCAAGACCACTCACATTCAAACTTGTATAATTAAAGCTAATTTTATATCATTAATTGAGAATCATCCCTGGGGTTCCTAAATCTATTAAATAATTTAGGAATTATAGTTATACTACCTTTAATTTTTTAGTAAGGTTCAATCTCCTCTTTCCTCATCTTTTTTACCTTTTCTCCTTACTACCAAGTCATGTGTTCCTTCTTCCTTCAAAAAATTATTTCCATTTGAATTTGGATAGTCAACATTGATAGAGTGCATAATTCTTTCTATGGACTCTTCATTTCTCAAATTCCATGTAACCACTATTGGATCTTCTTGATTTTTCCATAAATTATGCTCCATTAGCTTAGAAGGCCCCTGATTTAGCTTGTCTAAGACTATTATCTAGTAAAATTAATTTTATCCAAAATTAGAATTAGGCAATAGAGGCTAAGGGTTATTAATTCACTTTCCCTATAAGACCCTCTTTATAGTACATCTCTTTCTTGTCATTTGAATTAGTCCCCCTCTACTTAGTCTTGCCTTAAACTATCAATTGGGTATCTTCCTTTTGTCTAGGGCTAGAGTTAGGCATATATGACATAGTGGGGTTGTTTATTCTTGTATGATCCAAGCTAATGCTACTAATAATTGGAGGATCCTATGTATTGTTCACTTCTTTATTTTCATAAATTTTTGCCTTGCATTTTTAGATAATAATCAATACTTTTGAATTAGAAATTATGGTTTATTTATTAGCATTTTTATCCTCAAACTTATTTGAATCATACACCTCTTTACTAGATTAATTTCTATCTTGGTGTAGTGTAGGAAAATGGATCCCTTGACATTTTCACACTTGTTTGGGCCCTCTTTGTGGATTATGGCTTAGTATTGCCTTGATTTAGTGTTGTAATGTGGATGACACATTTGCATTAGGTCTTGGGCCCTTGTGAACTAATGGATTTTAATGGTACCTTGATAAAGTGTTGTGAAGTTTTATAACACACTTTCACACTTTTCTAGAGTTTTATCAAATAATCAAGCATAATAAACACAATTTTAATCAAAATTAATCCTAATCTTGTCTTATTTGGAGTGTTGTAAAATGTTGTAACACACTTTCACACTTCTATAGGCTTGCCAATAATAATTGGGCTTTCTTATGCTTTAATTGGCCCTATTTTGCATCCACAAGCATCATTTATTACATATTTTTAAGGATAATCCTGACACTAGTTAGTAACCAACATAATTTAGGTGTTTCTAGATTGTGTGGCCCAGATTTAGGGATCTAGGACTCATTTTTCACCTTGGAAAAATGGACCTCACTTGGAATTTTTGGCCCCAAACCAGTTTTTATACATTTCTAAGCACTTTTGGTTTTTGGTCCCATACATTATGTCTAATGGGACTCATTCATCACCTTGGGCGATTGAGTCTCGTGTGACCAAAATTCAAATTTGATTCAAATTTCCAGTGGTATTTTATTCTCCTAGATCTGATGTCGGCTTGTAATGTTGTAATTTTGGGAATTCTCTCATAATTTAGTATAAATACAAGGTCATTTCTCTCATTTTCATCCTAAGATACTAAGCATTCAAGTATTCATCCTTATAGAAAATTGAGTTCACAAGAGCATTCAAGGGTAGATTATCAAGCATTTTAGGGCAACATTTGAATGCCAATCATCATGTCAAGGATTTCATATATCATATTGGTTATTGTGCTAACAATAGTGATGTTGAGTTTATGATTCAAGCAAGTTTTTCAAGCAAGATCAACATCATTCAAGAAAGAGTCAAGAACCACATCCATTGCAACCATTTCAAGAATATTTGCAGCACAATATTGCTAGGGTTTGGTGAGTTGCAACATTGTCTTTTGTTCATTCATCATTCTCCATTCTTATTTGCTTTCATTTCAAGGTTTAACTACCAACAAGGGGTTTGACCAAGGAAAATCCCTATCCGCTAACCCAACACCATTTTTTCCCTCTCCTTTTTGTGTGATTTATTGGTATACGTTGTATATTTCACAAGGAGCAAGATTGGAGGAAATTTTTCAAGTGATCAAAGTTGTCAAAGTTGTTATCAATCCTTGGAGAAAATTGGAGAAGACCTACAGGTGGCAATTTGCAGTTTTGGATCCAGAAATTAGTCAAGAAGAGCAAAGTAGGTTGAGAAGAACAAAATTAAGTCTCAAAATTCCATAAAAGTAGAAGTGGATTGATTCACCACAAGTGGTGTATAAGTCCCAATATATAGGCCTGACAAAGATTTTTATTGATTTGGATACCCTTTTGGCATAAACCTATTTTGACACATTTTTCCAAAAATAGGATTGATTCGCCCAAATTAGCGAATGAGTCCCAGTCAACCTTGACAATAGATTTTTCAGTGATTCAAAACTCCATTTTTTCTTCTCCAGTTTTCTAGGTGCACACTTTCCATCTTTACAAATTTTTATTTCATTTCATTCATCTTTCTAGGTCATTTAGAGTTTGTTTTCATTCAATTAGGGTTTTGTTTTACATATTGCGTATCATTATCTTTCTCAAGTTCTTACTTGGTGGTGAACCCCTTATTAGATCTCATTCAACCTTTAGGATAACCCTAGTCTTGCAAGATATATTTCTCCTTTGCAAAGAGATCTCAAGAGCTTTTCCTTGAGTGAAGTGTGTGAAGATTTTCCTTTTCCTTTTAGGTGCAAAACCCTAGAGGTGAAAGAGAGGGCACCTATTTTCTTCATTTCACTTGGATTCCCAAAATAGTTATGGGATTTAAGTCCTCTTCAATTTGTTTAATTTTTTCCACATACTATTATGTTTTTTGTTTGGAAAATTCTTTGTTTAATTTTTTCTAAGGCTGGCTCTTTGGAAAATTTCTTATGCCCAAGAATATTATTGACCATCAATAGCCTATTTTGTTTATTATCTCCTAAGAGGGTGCTATCGAAGGATAGTATATTCAACAATCCCTCTTCAGAGGGTACAATCTCATTGACTTGGATCACATTATTAAATTTTATACAATTTAGATCATGCATCCAAGCCTCCAAGGCTAGGGTTATTTAGGAGATAATTTTGTAGAATCTTATGCTTGATTAGTAGTTATGCCTTCTAATCTAATTATATCTAAGGATAATTCTCTTAAGATTAAACCATACACATATCTAATCTTCATTCCTTCTAAGAACTTGGAAGAAAAATACTTTTCATCAATGACATTCATATCATTCACCCTCCCATTTAAAAAAAAAATAGTTCTTGGAATGATAGGCCTTGGGTTTAATCAAGATTCTTGAAACCTATTTTTTTATAATAGGGAAATTTCTTCTTATATGAGCTTACTTCTTGCATAGGAAAAGAGAATTTAGCCCTCCCAATATTCTAGTATTGACGATAAAAAATTATGCTCATTATTAACTTCTAAATCCTTAGGAATATCCATCCCAAGGGCTGAAGAGATTAGTAACCTTGCATCTATATGCATTAGAGGGCATTAAGTTTCCTCCATCCTCATTACTTTCCCTAGTGGTGAAAGAAATTAAGGAAAGAATGACCATATTTGTAAAGGAACATCTTTAATAGCCACTCATCTAGGGTAATAAAGGCCTAGAAATTCCTCATTTATCACCTCTAAGGACCAAGCAATGGCCTGAAATATTGAATTACCTACATTATAGAATTATCTCTCATTAAAAAAATTCTACATAGTATGGTTTTTGTAAAAAAAACCAAAAACAACCCTTTTTGTATCATTCTATAGAGCGAGATTTAAAAACCTAGTTTTTTATTCCAAAATTATTAAACCATTCATCCAAAAAGTTTCCTAGTTGGGATTCTATTACAATCAAGCACAATGAGAAATATGGCCACATTTTTTAACATATTTTTTTCCTTCCCTAGAGCAATAACCATATCAAATTTTAGATTAATAGAAATTTTCCTAGGATCATTTCGAGGGTGCTTACCTTCTTCTCATCCTATCAGTCGAACACCCCATCTTCACCATTTTTATCTTCTACAAACTTTGTTGTATCTAGAATGCCTTTACCTCTAATGTTTGCACCAATATCTCAAAAGGGATGACCAATGCTACTAGTGAATTTTTTAATTCCCTTTTTTCTTTCCAAGATATCAAGAAGATCACCTAATGCCATGTCATCACATTCCCTAAATTTCTATGACCGATCAAGTGCCCAAAACAAAGAAACAATAAATGTAGGTGAGAGGATGGGAATAACTATTTAATTTTAATTTATTTAACAAAAGAAATAATTTTAAAAAGATTAAAAAAATTCCAAATACAACAACTTTGAAAAAAATCTAATCTAGAATAGAGGAACACAAACTAGAATCAAATAGAGAGATTTTGAGGGATACACCAAACTATAATTTCAAAGTAGGGTAGTTTCCAAACTCCAACATTGAAGAGTGTCCATCATCCTTCACTAGACCCATTCCATACAAAGGATTCTATTATTTATCCTTGAAAATAATTTAGAAAAGAAATCAATTTACTCGCTTTGAATATCCTTCTTGCTAGATAAATTTTTCCCAAAACTAGAAATTATGTAGAGAATGAAATTCCAAATCTTTTAAATCTTAGTGGATGCATGAAAAAAATTAGTATTTGTCTTCATCTATAAGCCAAATTTCTTAAAAGTTTTCTCTCCAAAAAAAAACATTTCTCATTAAGATTTCCTCCATGTCTCACCAAAAACTTTTATGAAGTTCAAAAATTTCATTCTTAATCCTTAAATGAATAGTCTAATCATTAATGATTTGCAACTTTCTTTGAATTTATGATTTTGATTCCAATATTTAATTTTTCTTTAATATAACGAAGTTTATCAAAAATATAATGTGTTATGAATGTTGCAAGTATGAAGGTGTTGTCATTGATGTCAACTAGTTGTTGTTGTCATGGAAGTTGGTTTTGACTGTATATGTCGATGATATTGAGAAAATTGTAATAAAGAAGGTTTGAGGTGTTATGTGCGTGCTATAGGATATGGTTTGGGATATGATTTATATTGTCTCTATCATTTTGAGTTTCTAACATATTATTCATGGATGTTGGTAGTTTTTGTATCCATATTTTGGATCTCTGGATCATTGTGTGGTGCAAGATATCTTCACCAGTTGTGTCTATACAGTTTGGTGTGTCTGGTTGAGATTTGGGAGAAATGTAGTTGCTCCATATTTTTTTGTAATTTGATTTTATCACTTGTGGTTATGAGAGTAAGTAGATGAGTTTGTGCTCAAGTGAAATTTGTTGTCTGAAAGAATTGGATCAACTTAAGGTTGCATGTGGTTAATTTATTTATGTGTTTTACACTGGTGTTGGCCGACCTTGTGTTAAACACTACTCACAAAGTTTATGGAAGTGTGGAAAAGTGTGTTGGGACTTATTTAGGTCCTCATTTAGCATGTGTTTGGGTTTCCCTCATTCTAATTCCATCATAGAATGTTTTGGCACTGAACTAATTTGAATTTGTAAATACAAATGGTATGTGACTGACCTTGGATGAGTTTCAAAGATGAAGATGGTATAAATACAAGTCGAGATTTTTGTGAAAGAGGGATGAATACAAGCAAGATAGATAGATGTGAAATGATGTGTATGATGTGAGTTTGAGAATATTAGTGTGAAATTCAAGTGGCAAGTTTTTGGAGGCAGTGAGATGAAGGTGTACTCTATCATTCAAGCATGTTTGAAAGTGTGTGAGTGAGTTGTGGTGGAAATATTTGTTGCATTGAGAATATTTTTACTCTGTAAAAAATATCTTCTATTTTCTTTGTAATTATGTGGCAATGAGCCCTTCGAGTGGTTAACCCTCATTGGACAATGAGTTTTGTTTTGGACAGTAAGTCCTGTTTTGAATGTAATTAAGTCCTGTCTTGGAAGTGAGCCTTTTTGGTAGTGATCCTTTGTATCAATTTTAGGAATTATTTATATTGTGAGATAATCATCACCGTGGTTTTTCCATTATTGTGTTATTGTGTGTATAGTTTTACTTTTTTCAATTTCTACTTCTGCACTTAATGATTAATCACAGTAGCAGAGTAAGGGATTTATGAATGATCATTGAGCTAACATCTGGTGAAAAGTTTTAAAGGGTAAAATTTCTACAAATGATTCACCCCCTCTTTGTTATCTTTTTCAATAATTTTTATTAGAGAAAATACAGATCTATGATTGGAGGATTGTTGTATTTAACTACTACTAGTTTGGATATCATGTGCATGTAGTTTGTCTTGTGACTAGATTTCAAGAAGATCCTAAAGAAACACATGTTGCTATTGTTAAGAGAATATTCAGATATTTGAATGGCACTTTGGATTATGTCTTATGGTATCCTAGGGATATTGATTTTACACTAAGATCTTATAAAGTTATACATTGTGTTGATGACATAAAAAGTACAAGTGGTGGTGCATTCTTTCTTGGTTGCAGATTGGTGTCATGGTTTTGTAAAAAGCAAGATTCAGTTTCCTTATCCACTGCAAAGGTTGAGTATATTGCTACAACATCTTGTTGTACACAAGTTTTGTGGTTGAGACAAACATTGAAAGATATCATAGTAACATATGATGATTCCTATTTCTATTTTCTATGATAATACAAGTACAATTAACATTTCAAAGAATCCTGTGATGCACTCAAGAATAAAGCATATATCTATTGGGCATCACTTTTTGAGAGAGAAGGTAATGGAGAATGAAGTAAAACTTGAGAATGTACCAACAAAGAATTAGATTGTTGACATATTCACTAAGGATCTTCCTAAAGATACTTTTGAGTATCTTAGGGAGAAGTTATGGGTCATTGGCTCTCCTTTCTTGAACTAGATATATGGAGATGCATCATGCGAGTTGGTTTATGGATCTATCTTTATTTTGGACTAATGTTTGGTGGCTACCTCTCAAGGGGAGTAGGTAGTATCTTGTGTTGTTATTGTGTAGTTATTCAAGTGTACTCCTAAGGGTGATTATTCAGTAGGAGAAAAAAATGCAAAATATCTTTTGCCTTTGCCATTGATGTCAAAGGAGGATAAAGTATCATGTGAAAAGTAAGGGGGAGAAAGAATTTATGGAGAAGAAAGCATTCTGGAGAATTAATGATTCAAAGTTGTCGAGTTGTCTTTGATGGTTTTTCACATCAACTGTTGTCATCAATGACAAAGGGGGAGATTGTTGCAAGTATGAATGTGTTGTCATTGATGTCAACTAGTTTACTAATTTTCAACAAGGTGCTACTGACATGGAAGTTTGTTTTGGCTGTATATGTTGAGGATATTGAGAAAATTGTAATATAGAAGGTTTTAGGTGTTATGTGTGTGCTTCAAGATAATATGATTTATATTGTCTCTAGTATTTTTAGTTCTTGACATATTATTCATGGTTGTTGGTAGTTGTTGTTTCAAGAATTTGGATCTTTGAATCGTTGTGCAATGCGAGATATTTTCACCAGTTATGTTTGTATAGTTTGGTGTGTCTAGTTGGGATTTGGGAGAGATATATTCACTCCATATTTTTTGTAATTTGATTTTATCACTTGCAGTTCTAAGAGTAAGTAGACAAGGTCCTGTTCAAGTGAAATTTTTTGTCCAATGAATTGGACCAAGTTAAGGTTGCATGTGCTTAATTGATTTAAGTGTTTTACACTGGTGTTGGCCAAACTTCTGTTAAACACTACTCATGAAGTTTATGGAAGCATGGTGAAGTGTGTTGGGACTTCTTTAGGTCCTCATTTAGCGTGTGTTTGGGTCACCCTCATTCTCATTCAACTGTAGAATTTTTTGGCACTAACCTAATTTGAATTTGTAAATACAAATGGTATGTGGTTGACCTTGGATGAGTTTCAAAGATGAAGATGGTATAAATACAAGTCAAGATGTTTGTGAAAGAGAGATGAATACGGGAAAGATAGATAGATGTGAAATGATGTGTATGATGCTAGTTTGAGTAGATTAGTGTGAAATTCAGGTGGCAAATTTCTAGAGGTAGTGAGCTAAAGGTGTACTCTATCATTCAAGCATGTTTGCAAGTGTGTGAGCAAGTTGTGGTGGAAATCTTTCTTGCATTGAGACTGTTTTCTTTCTTTAACAAATCTCTTCTATCTTCTTTGTAATTCAATGGTAGTGAGACCTCCGGGTAAGTGCACCAATCTATGACACAATTTTGGCTCTTAAGATGACACTTTTTTTTCTTTTGAAATCAAGGAAATCTGATTTGCACGAGAAAATGAAGATAGTTACGCTCAAAATTTCAAGATGCGGCAAGAACAAAAGTTGAAGTGCTCCGAGTCTAGTTTCTAAGCTACTATTGTTTTTTGAAATTATTGAAGATTAAGGGTCTCAAAAAGGGGGGTGGGTGGGGGGTGGGTGGCAAAACAGGTCCTATTTAAAAAAATAAAAATAGCATAGCACCTAAGGGCTCCCCTCTTTTTGGTTAAATTTTTTCTAGAATTTCAAAAATCCCAATGGTGAGAAATTAGCTAACACCATGTAGTTTATCCTCCTTCTTTCAGATTTTTTTTTTAATGAATATATAATATTTTATGAATTTTCAAAGTGGACACATCCTGAAAAGCTGAAATTTGAGCGTGCTCACCCCCAATTTTTTTGCAAACTAATCGAAAATTGATTTTTTTTTTCATCATGTGTAGAATGGAGTGTAGTTTCAAAAATCGTAATTTTTTTCACGTTCCAATGAACGTGTAAAAATCTATCCTAAACCTAGCACATGTTGGTTTTTGACCAAAAATGAAGGCATTTGCAATAGAAGCCATGGATCAAAACCTTAACTAAATCAAAATGAAAAATGAACTATATATTTAGATAGCTGAGATAGAGGTTAACACTATCACGGTTCTTTTTATAAACTTGCATTGAAAGACGTGCAAATGAGATAGAGAGCATGGTAAAAAATATGAGAAAATTTAGCAAATCCTGTTATTTAACATGTCTAAAGTAGGCCTTTTGGTGAGTGCCAAATTTGGCATGCACCAAATGTGATGAGTCATTTGGCGAGTGCCAAATGGCCTGCTTTGCATAGAACTAGATTTTCACTTTCTCTATCAAGGAAATTATATGTACATGAAATAAACATTTAAGTATAAGTTGACATTTACATATGGACATTTAATTTCTTATACTTTAAGTTATATTTCATGTATATATAGGCAGGATGTTTGAGAGGGTATGTGTAGGATCATCATGGAAAAAATAGGTCCTTTAGTGGCAATGAAAATTCAGAAAATCAGAGTTGGGCAACTTGACATAAAAATTTGAATAAGTTATCTATATTATTTCAAAAATATGTAAGAATAGAATATGTGGCAAATTGAATGTAGTTTCTAAACTACTAGGTTAATTTTTGTTAAAAAAAAATCTATTTGGTGAAAATTTGAAATTTCAATGCAGTAGTACTAAAATTTCAGGGAAAAAATAAAAAGTAGGTGTCTGTCTGACCACCCTAAAATCATAATTTTTTTCATAAAATTTTAGATATAAGTAGAGGACTCATGTCCAGATGTGATGCACATTTTTTTGTAATTTTTTTTAGAATAAATAATTAATTATGAATTTTTTATTACAACTTTTTTAAAATATAAAAACTCGTATGTCTGACCATCTTAACTTGGTCAAAACTTAATGGAATTCATTTTTATTTTTTTAATCCTATAGTATGCGAAGCATAGAATGTGATACATGTTTTGGATTCAAAAAATGTGATTCCGTTTGAAAGCTATAGATATTTTTCTATCAGACTATCAATCAGGACTTTAGTCGTAATTCTAATAAAAAATAAATAATAATAATCTATTAGATTCTAAAGAAAATATAATTTATATTGGTAGAAAGCTGATAAGCTCCTTTACAAACCCTTTTCGTTTTATCAATTTTAGGTAAAATAAAAGTCGTCAGCCACATGGGCGAAGTCTGGAAAAATAAGGTAGGTTGTTAAACACGTTTTACGTGTTGACTTTTAGGATTGGCAGGTCCGAACCAAATCCCAAGCCTAATCCTGAGCCTACTACCAAAACATTAAATTTTGTGTAAGAATATCGGATATCAGATTTAAATCGGATATCCGATTTGAATCGGATATCAGATTTAAATCGGATATTCGATTTGAATCGGATATCAGATTTGAATTCGATATATGATATCTTTTAGATCAATTTTAAAACAATGTATACAATCTTTAATATATTATTTAAAAATGCAATTAAGTTTATAATTTAATATATATAATATCTAATAAATTTTATAATGTAATATATTTAATATACAATTTATGGTAATCTCTTGCCAAATTATGTATTTAATATATAATATATTATTAAATGTATAATATTTAAATATTATTTCAATATTTTAGTTAATCTATAAATATTTTAATATTATTTCAATATTTTAGTTAATCTATAAATAATTAAATATATATATTACCAATTTATAAAATATTTAAATATTATCTCTTTCCCTCTCGCTCTCTCCACCTCTATCTCTTTGAAGTCTCTCACTCAATCACTCCTCTCTCTCTCTCACTCTCTCTCCTCTCCTTCTCACTCCCTCTCCTTCTATCTCTCCCTCTCTCCCTCTGCCTCTCCCTCTGCCTCTCCCTCTGCCTCTCCCTCTCTCCCTCAACTCTAAACCCTCTCTCCCTCTCCCACTCTCCCTCTCCCTCCCCCCCACTCTCCCTCTCACTCTCTCACTCTGCCCTCTCCTTCTCACTCCCTCTCCTTCTATCTCTCCCTCTCCCTCTCCCTCTATCCCTCTCCCTCACCCTCTCCATCTCTCCCTCTCACTATCTCACTCTATCTCCCTCTCCCTCTCTCCCTCTCCCTCTCCCTCTCCCTATCCCTATCTCCATCCCACTCTCCCTCCCTTTATCTCCCTCTCCCTCTCTCCCTCTCCATCCCTATCCACCTCCCACTCTCCTCACTCTCCCTCTCACTCTCTCCCTCTCTCCCTCTCTCTCCCTCCCTCCCTCTCCCTCTCCCTCCCTCTCCCTCTCTCTCTCTCCCTCTCCCCCTCTCCCTCTCCCTCTCCCTTTGGTCTATATGTGTACAAATCGGATATCCGATTTGTGGAACTCCATTGTGTAGAGGTTAAATTTTACCATTGGAGAACATGTTTTATAAATTGGATATCCGATTTGTGGGCCATAGAAAAACCCCATGTGGGCCATTTTTGTGCATTCCAACGGACCGTGCATTCTATTTGCAACACTTTGTAGGCGACAAATGTGCGGTTTCAGATAGGAAGAGACAAAGATAAACTTTTAGGAGATTCTTGTACTCAAATTTGTCATACATATTGATTTTTTAGCATCTTTTATTTGGTATAATGGGGAGTAGTAGTCGTTGGAAGCAAACATGTAAGAGAAAGCTGACAAAAGAACAAATTGAAGGATATAGACAAAGAGATAGAGAAGGTCATAGAAAGAAAAGATAAGGTATGTTAAATATTAGTGAACTTGAGCCCTATGTTCTTTCAAGTGAAGAGGAAATTGAATATGTTCAAGGTGAAAATGTAGAACATGATATTGAAATTGGGAATGAAAATGTTCAAATTGATATTGAAAATTTTCAAGGTGAAAATGTTGGAATTGAAGATGTTGAACATGATATTGAAATTGGGAATGAAAATTTTGAAATTGATAATGAAAATGTTGGAATTGAAGATGTTGAACATGATATTGAAATTGGGAATGAAAATATTGAAATTGATAATGAAAATGTTGGAATTGAAGATGTTGAACATGATATTGAAATTGGGAATGAAAATATTGAAATTGATAATGAAAATGTTGGAATTGAAGATGTTGAACATGATATTGAAATTGGGAATGAAATTGTTCAAATTGATATTGAAAATGTTCAAGGTGAAAATGTTGGAAATGAAGATGTTGAACATAATATTGAAGCAAGTGTAAATTATGTTTCACCAGATTACAGGAGAAATGAAGAACCCTATGTGGAAGAAAGATGTATTCCAAATTCAAGACCTTCAAGGACCCCTAAATGGTTAGTTGAAATTGATGATAACATTATAAACAATTTTGAAGGCAAGAGGTCAACACGAACTATTCGGTTGTGGGCTAGAATACTTTTCAACCAATATTTTAGCGATAAGACATTGACCGAGCAATGCCAAATTTTTGTACAATTGCTAAAGATGCAAAAGATGAGACCTTTTCTAGCCAAATTGAAGATTTGTCTAAACAAGAGGACCGAAAAAAATTCTATTATTGTCAAAAATCTTTTTAATGCTCTCAAGTCTATTGGAAAAAATAACAAGGAAAAAGATAAGAGAGCTGCTCGAAGAGTCATTACTACCGCCATAGTAAGCGATCAATTGAAAAAAGCTCGCTTTATGAGACAAATTTGTATTGATTTTGACTTAAATCGTAAAACTTTGGATAGAGCACTTGCAAGAAGAGAAATAATAGATGATCCTCTTCAAAATGATACATGGGCTTTTGCCGGAAGGCTTACACGTGTTGATAAGAAGCTAACCGATAATGTAAAGTAGACAATTCAACAATTTTGGCATGATAACTCTAGAGTATCACCCAATGCAAAGGATGTTTTAAAGTTAAGAATTGGTAGTCGAGACCATACACCGCATCCTAAACATTTCTTGGAATCAAGCCAAACAATGTTGTTCAACAAATTTAATCAAACACATCCAAATATGGAAATCTCACAAATAACTTTTGAAGGTTTGAAGCCATTTTATTGTGTGCCTCTTAAGATTCGTAATACTTGTTGTTGCAAATACCATGAGGAGTTTTCAATGTACCATGAACTATTATGCTATATCCGTTCTACTTTGCATACTAATGAAATGTTGTAGGAGTGTGGTGCAATGCATCTTCCGAAATCATCAAGGGACTTGCTAGATCTATTTTTATGTTTTAGGGATGATGGTTCCTTTTTCTATAGAAATGATTGTTTAAATGCGAAGTGCTCACAATGTGGTGGCTTGTCAAAGTTTGTTCAATGTTTTCATGAGGGTTCAGAACATGAATTTGGAAAGAATATTGTTGAGAAAAAGAGATATGAGATAGTCAAATATACTTTGCAGAGTGGAGGTGAAGGTTCTAGATGCGAGTTAGTTACAAAAGAATGCAGTGTTGCTGATTTTATTTTAGATTTTAAGGACAATATTTTCTACAAATATGCAAGGCATAGTCATAGGTCTCAGTGGTTGGATCAACAATTTAGGATATGTAAGGACTCTTTTCTGATTGGCACTATTATATCAGTGGTTGATTTTGCTGAAAACTACACATTGCAACCAAAAAATGAGGTACAATCTCAGTATTACAATTCTATTCAAATTGCTATTTTTGTCCACATAACGTTAAGATATGCACCTGATAGTATAGAGGAGGATCGAAAGATAATCAAAGAGTATCATTTTGATATGAGTGATGATAGATCTCACTCGTCCGAGTATGTCCAACATTGTTTCGAGAATATTTTTGAGTTCTTGTAGGAGCATGATATAGCACTGGGCCAACATCTCATTTGGTTAGATAACTATACAGGTCAATTCAAGAATGCTCGTATGTTTTATTGGTCGAGTAGAATGCATGTAGAGAGGGGTGTACCTAATATTTGGATTTTTTTTGAAGCTGGGCATGGGAAAGGGGAGCATGATGGAGCAGGTGCATGTGTAAAAAGAGCTCTAGTTAAGGAGCAATTGAAGATTTTAGGAGCAAAATTCAGTGATGCACATTCTATTGTTGATTGGTGTAGTTCAGCATTGTCACAAGGAGGGACACTTGATTCAACAGTGCACAAATTATTTTGGTTGGTTGAGGAGGGTACAATGGGAGGCAGATTGGATTGTCATACAATCAAAGATTCTTTAAAGATTCATTTGTTTCGAAGCTCAGATGCAAGCACATGGACCATTTGGACACGACAATTGGCTTGTTTTTGTCAGAGTTGTATTTAGTGTGAGTGGGATCAATGCAAGTCAAGTGGGTGGGTGGATACATGGGTTCCACAGTATCTAACTCCTTTATCTCAAACTATATCGATGATAAATTACACAATGGAAAGTTCACTTGATTACAACCGGCTTTCAGATCTACTACATCCAGGACATGTTTTTGTAGTTGTTGCACCGCAGGGGAATGAAGAGAGATCAGAATATTGGTTGGCTCGATGTGTGCGGGTAAAGCACAAGCTAACACAATTGATGGAAGATGATGATGGGTTAGTGTATCCTACAGGTTCAGTTGTGGTTGCAGGAATTTGGTTGTGAACATACATGATTAGAAAGAATGGCATACTTGCATTTGAAGACTACGAGAAACACAAAACCATTCTCATGTATTCACACCTTGTTATAGCAACAAATGTTAAGTTGTTGAAGCATCAAGCCAAACCAAAGACAAAACAACTATGGACACTTAGTAATGCTGAACATGAAGCAATATTGGATACTCTTAAGCAAAGAGATGACCCTTTAGGCACACTTGAATAGCATATTCAAGAATGGAAATTACAATGCTTAATCCTCTTTTTTGTTGTGACAATATAGATATATCATTTGACAAATTTTGCGATATTCTTGGCATGATTGATCATGGACCTACTGCAACAATAGCCAACTCTGATCCTTTCAAAGAGGGATGCGACATATTACTTTAATATAGATTGGTTATTCAAAGCATCTTTTATAGTTTGCATTACTAGTTCATCATCATTCAGTATGTTTAGATTAATATGGATTTGTTAGTCTAAGCATATTTTTTGTTGTTACAATATAGATTTATCATTTGACAAATTTTGTGGTATTCCTACCACGATTGCTCATGGACTTGCTGCAACAATAGGCAACTCTGATCCTTTCAGAGAGGTATGTGACAAATTACAATAATATCGATTGGTTATTCTAAGCATATTTTCTATTGTATGTAGTTTAACTGCTACCTTGATGGTTTGTATAGGTGCTTGTCACTCGAAAATGACAACATACTACTCTTGTGGAAGACTATGCCTTGAATGCCTCAAATAGGCAAATTTTGTAAAAATTAAATTTTGAAATGTGAAACAATGTAAAAAGGTCATAATTGTGTATAGGAATAATCTATATATTGTGATGTTTTTTGAAATACGGTTCAAATGTCTGCCATTGTACTTAATCGAGCTACAACCAAAATTTTTCTTCCTGGTTCTTTCCTATCGGTATGCTCGTTTGAACTAGGTTTTGTAATATCTCCCATTTATATATAACAAATTACAGTGGCTTGCCACTTTTTCGAAAAACAAAAAAGTAAAAATTTAATTGTGAATTTCATTTTCCATGTAATTGATTCAAGTTGATTGGGAAAGAGCTAGGACTTGCAGAATCTTGATCCAACCTTAAATATTTCTACCACCATATTTCATTGACATTAGCACTTTGGACTCTTAAGGGAAAACGTCGCTCCGATGTAGCTCAGAGTGATTCGGTATATTTGGGTGCAAGAGAGAACCATACCTAGTGTAAACGTACCCATCTAAACATGTTGGAATAGTCCGTTGGGTCGTACGAGTTTGAGAATGAACGTTGCACCACTTTGCAACTTTACACTGCTTGCATTTGGCAACTTTTCCCTCAACTGAAAACTCATCACCATGGGAAAACGCCTTCGAGATAGAAAAAACCGAGAGAGGTTATTGTAGATGGTATCAACACAATCCCATATCCTTAGATGAAGAGTCTGTAAGCATCACGGTTTTTAAGAAATAGTCTATCAAAATTTGCTGCCTTTTAGCACTTTGGACTCTTCAGGGAAAACGTTGCTCTGATGCAGCTCAGAGTGATTCGATGTATTTGGGTGAAAAAGAGAACCATACCTAGTGTAAACATACCCATCCGGATGTGTTGGAACAGTCTGTTGGGTTGTATGAGTTCAAGAATGAAAGTTGCACCACTTTGCAACTTTACACTGCTTGCATTTGGCAACTTTTCCCTCATCTGAAAACTCATCACCACGGGAAAACACCTTCGAGATAGAAAAAATTGAGAGAGGTTATTGTAGATGGTTTCAACACGATCCCATATCCTCAGATGAAGAGTTTGTAAGCATCACGGTTTCTGAGAAATAATCCATCAAAGTTTGCTGCCTTTTAGCACTTTGAACTCTTAAGGGAAAACGCCACTCCAATGTAGCTCGGAGCGATTCGACGTATTTGGGTGCAAAAGACAACAATACCTAGCATAAACGTACCCATTTGGATGTGTTGGAATAGTCCATTGGATCGTATGAGTTCGAGAATGAAAGTTGCACCACTTTGCAACTTTACACTGCTTGCATTTGGCAACTTTTCCCTCAACTGAAAACTCATCACCATGGGAAAATGCCTTCGAGATAGCAAAAACTGAGGGAGGTTATTGTAGATGGTCTCAACATGATCCCATGTTCTCAGACAAAGAGTTTGTAAGCATCGCTGGTTTTCAAGAAATAGTCTGTCAAAGTTTGTTGCCTTTTAGCACTTTAGACTCTTAAGGGAAAACATCGCTCTGATGTAGCTCGGAGCGATTCGATGTATTTGGGTGCAAAAGAGAACCATACCTAACGTAAACATACCCATTCAGACGTGTTGAAATAGTCTGTTGGGTCGTACGAGTTTGAGAAGGAAAGTTGCACCACTTTGCAACTTTACATTGCTTGCATTTGGCAACTTTTCCCTCAACTGAAAACTCATCACCATGGGAAAATGCCTTCGAGATAACAAAAATTGAGAGAGGTTATTGTAGATGGTCTCAACACGATCCCATATCCTTAGATGAAGAGGCTGTAAGCATCACAGTTTCTGAGAAATAGTCCATCAAAGATTGTTGCCTTTTAGCACTTTATACTCTTAAGGGAAAACGCCGCTCTAATGCAGCTTGGAGCGATTCGACTTATTTGGGTGCTTGTCCTTGAAATCGGCCTGCTACTGCAAGATGATGCACTGCTACTCAAGTGCAAACATTTGCTTGGATTGCAAATTATGCTGAATTAACTTGATTGAGGAAATGAACAAACATCACCTCATATTTATACAAAATAAGGTGACTCTTCAAGGAGGTCAGCCTCTCTTGAAAATAATAAATTACAAAATAATATCAAGGAAGGTCGGTGGTGCAGGAGCACCTAGAAAACACTAGGCAATTAGGAAGTCTAGGATGAATTTTTGTTTTTGATGTGTTACCTTGAAGGTCATGTTGACCATTGAGATAGAGTTAGAGGCTTAGGAACATGTCTTGATCATGAGTGATCAGGAGGATAAGGAGTGGAAAGGCTTAATGAGTTTTGGAAATCATTTTACTAGACATTGGCAAAAGTGCAAAATGGTACATTTTTGCAAATTTTCCACATGGTAACTACAATGTCCAACCAAGGGGAGGCATAACTACTTTTTTTGACCTATATAGGGTGTGCCTCAACCTAAGAGGAAGGTTGGAAGCTTTTGCATTATTAGAAATTTATGATTACAAGAGAAGACAGTGATAAATTTGTGTAATTTTTCTAGTTTTTGCTTTGAATTGTGTGTTAATGGGGTGATCCTGACACTGTGAATTGTGTAGAATGTAGTGCAATTGTCTTCCAAGCATTGTGTGGAATAGTAGGTAACTAATTTCTTGGGTTCAAGCACTCTTTTGTAGTTAGTTTGTTTCTTTTGACCATTGAGATAGAGATAGAGGCTTAGGAACATGTCTTGATCAGGAGTGATCAGGAGGATAAGGAGTGGAAAGGCTTAATGATTTTTGGAACTCATTTTACTGATTAAGGGTAGATTAAGGGCTTTAGTTCTTGGAGAATGTTAGTCTTTAGGGTAGATTAAGGGCTAAGGAAAATTTAGAGACATTGCACCAAGATTGACTTGGTAGGTTGATTTGTGATGGTAGTGGGGTTGGCCAGGAGAACCAGGGGTACCTAAACATGAAGAAGGTCCTAAAGGTTAAGGTCTCGAAGTAAGACACCAAGGAGATCTTGCAAGCAAGACCCAGAGCATGGAACAGTGATTATTCCATCCAACCCTACCCTATCAATCAACCTCATCCATTTAAATAAAATGAGTATAAATTAAATAACCATAGGCTATGATTTCATTTATTACAACTTAATATGATCGCTATCATGTATGAAAAATGTGGTAGCATAGGCAGTGGACTATTTGAAAAAAAACTTCAAAGAAATGTGGTCTCATAGAATTCAATGACAACAAATGCAATTGAGAAATGTTGATAGTTTTTAGTTATGCAATGTGAAGTAATTGCATAACTGCTTAGGTTGACTTTGTAAGAACTATATTGTAATTGAAATTTTTTCATCTATGAACATCTAGTTGTTAGTTATGCAATGTGAATTAATGATTTGAGTTTGAAAGATGTGTAATGCAATGTAATTAGCGATATAAATATAAACTACATAATATAACCATTCAGTTTTAAGCTATTGTACATTGATATTTAACCATTGCTCAAGATAAAATTTTCAAAGAGTTTAATCATGCACATGAGGAACAAATTAAATTTTGATTGTCAATTTCTATATATCAAATTATTCAATAATCAAGTGTATGTCCATATACAAAAATGGCATCGATGCCAACTCAAACAAAGTTTTACAAAATGTGGCATATGCCATCTCAATATGTATTCAAAATTTACATGCCAAAATTTCTATCTCATCCTAAACTACTGATGGATCATCAAAATGGAGCCTCTTTGAAGCACTTGTTGGCTCTGAAGGTAACTGCACAGGAAAAATTCAAACCACAATTGAGATTAGTTATACTATATAATTTAAAATCGAATAATTAACATCAAAATCAATATACATTGAATTACAATTGAACTCTAAAATTGAAATCTTGATTACCTGAAATATACATCTCTTCAAAGGGTCAGGAGTCCTAGAATATACCAAATCAACTTTTGAAATCCCAATCTATATATGTGAACAAAAACATAAAATTGATTCAAGTTAGCATATGATTATTGGTAATAAGAACTTACTTACCAAAAAATAAATAAAATAAGCACATGTACCTCTTTAGGTTGATATTTTTCTTTATCTCCTTCAGGTGTTTCAACACCTACTCTTTGAGGTGTTCCAATAACTACTCCTCTAGGCGGTGTGTCCCTTGTCAACAAATCTGTAAAGCTCATAATTGCCTATAAATAAAATTGACAAGTACATATGAAACTACCAATCTATGTCGACATATGTAAAATCAATATAAGATCTTAAAAATCTTAAATCAATCCAATTTGAGTTCAATTACCTTCCCCTTATCTAGATTTGTGCCTCCATAGTCTGGATGAGGTTGCACCTCACTCACATTGGGTATTTCCTACAAGAGAAAAACAAGATAAACATATAAGCTATTATATAATTTCATTAATGACAATTCAAATGACAATCAAATATATAATATAAAATGTAAATGAGTGAGTGCAAAAATATATACTATGTGTGTGTCCAATCCAAATGAAATGGACCTAAGGGTGCTATCAGTCACTCGTGCGAGCTCCTCCTCAAACATCAACTATTAAATAGACCATGTAAATAAATATTAGTACTTGATACTATCTCTTATTAATATTCATTTAAAAATAAATACAAGTTATGAAATTACAACTTAAATCTTACCTGTGTCACTATTCCAGCATCTCCCTCTCTAGTAGGAAAGGACTCTATAGGGTGCGCTCCACTCCCCTACGACTGATCTATAATGTCTACATCATGGAGGTCATAATCAAAAGTGTTCAAGGGATGCTTAGCGGGCTGTACAAGAGGACCCAAGCATATTTGGTGGCACATAGTGCAAGCATGTGGCACATGAATATGTGGACCTAAGGAGGACAATATAGTAGCACTGGAGCTTTCACCAACATAACCAAAATGTGGCCGAGCTACTGTAGAAGCATGCAAAACCAAATGACCACTCAAAGAGTGAATAGCCTGAATAGTCTATGTGGATGCATCCTCAATAATCTCTGGATGATATATTGGAGGTGGTGGAGGAAGGGGAGGAAGGGGAGCATTTGGGCGTGGGACTACTCTAACTGCTACTGGTCTATCCTGGGGCATACCTCCACCGACGCCCTGGAAGGGTTTAATGTCAAAGTAATTGACATGATGCCCTAACACAAACTTAGCATATAATTTTTTAATAAAGTAAAATGGTATGTCAGAATTATTGTTCGGTGGTTTATCAAAAACCATACACCAATGATCCCAAAAGTTAGCTACAATGTCCCTATGCATGCACCATTTTATGGAAAGTTTTGTTCTATTAACATTCACTGGCAAACCGGTGTGGGGGTCAATGAATAAAGAGGCTATTTCAGCTTTGGTTATTTGGAGATCTTTCACATCATCGTAAGAGAATCCACATCGATAATACTCCCTCATGTCTTCTCACCATGAATAAAAGGAATTATGTTGGGTGGAGAGGGTTTCTATATTTTTAATTATTTCTCTCAATGTGTTTGTCATATCTCTCAATCGAGGCAATGTCTGATAAATTACACAAATGCCCCTCAATTGCCCCAATTTTTCACCAATTAAGTCTTCAATTGGTGGCTGCGGAGGTGGTGGAGCATTTGGCTATGGAGGTGGTGGAGCATTTGGCATTTGTGGATTTAAATTTGCAGCCATAATACCTGATTAAAGTTAAAAGCTAATTAAACTAATTGAAATTACACAATATAAATGAAATTATTGTAAAATAACTATAGTTTTTAATAAAAATCCAAAAAAAACCATACTTTTTCACAAAAATTAATAACAAACTCTTATTTTTGATAAAAATACATCAACAACACTAATTTTTAATCAAGATCCATTTCAAAACATTAATTTTTAATAAAAAATCAATGTAAACTCTAGTTTTTTCAAAAAATCAATAAAAAACCGTATTTTTTATTTTGTTTTAATAAAACCTAATTAAACTTAACAAAATCTATTGAAAAATTGATTACAAGATTGAAAAAACCAAATTCATACCTTTCAAATTGGATATCGGATTTGGGTTTCTCCTCTTGCACCCACGTCAAACTGTGAGAAATGAAATTAAAGAGTCAACTATTTTTTAATATACAGTTTCCAGAAATCAGATCTGCGATTTGTGGAAACTACCTTTGGTTTTTGGTTTGGGTAGAAGTACTGTCACCCGAACCTAGAAAAGTCAACTAAGCCATTTCCGCATTTTTGAGCCGATTCAAAACATGATTTTTTCTCATTGCCACTTTTTGGCCCATCATGATCCTGCACATACTCGAGAGTTGTTTCAGATATCTAAGAGTTATAATGAAAATTCTAGTTTTTGGAAGATCTTAAAAATTTCAGACTTAGTCAAATTTCAGTAATCAAGAGGTCAAATTTTAATACTCAGGAGGTCGAATTTCATCTATCTCACACATTTTCATCTCTTATTCTCTAGAACTCTCTCTCTCTCACTATATCCATCCCTTTATCTAACAATATTTTCCTTGAGCTCAATAACTATGTCTCTACATGTCCATCTCTCTTTCCTTCCCTCTCCAATATCTATCTCCCTCCCTCCTTCCCTCTACATTTTTCTATCTCTCATCCCTCTCCTTTAATTTCTATATATCTCTCTCTACTCTCTAGACCTACCTATCCCTCCCTCCCTCCCTCTCCTCTCTTTCTCTCTCTCTTTGCTTCCCTCGCTCTCTCCTCCCCTCTCTACTCTCTATCTTGTCATTCTCTCTCCTTCCCTCTCTAGTTCTCTCTATCTCACTTCTCTCTCCTTCCCTCCCTCCCTCTCTAATTTTCTCTATCTCCCTCTCTCTCTCTTCCCCCTTTCTACTTCTCTTTATCTCACCTCTCTTTCTCCCCCTCTCTCTCTCCCTCTCTCTTCCTTTCACCCACCTTTTCTCTCTACTTCTCTCTATCTAACCTATCCCTCTATACATCTCTCTCTCCCCCTCCTTCCATCTCAATCTCTCCACCTTCCTCCTTATCTCTCTAATTTTAAGCTCCATCACACATCTCTATCACCTATCTCACTTCTCTCTTTCTCCTTCCCTCTCTACTCTCTTTCTCTCTATCTCACCCCTCCTCTCTCTTATCTCTCTCACCTCTATCTCTCCATCCATACCTCTTTCTCCCTCTCTCCTTCCCTCTATTTTTCTCTTTATCTCATCCTCCCTCTATCTACCTAGACCTCTCTCTATTTTTGTCTCACCTCTCTCTCCATCCCTACCTCTCCAGGTATATCTCTCCTTTCATATCTAATTCTCTCTACCTAGTTGTCCCTCTATACCTATTTCTCTCTCCCTCCTTGCCTCCTCTCTCTCAATATCTCCACCTTCTTTCCCTCTCCAATTCTCTCTCTATCAACTCTCTCTATCTCTCTCCTCCCTCTCTACTCTCTCTATCTATCCCTCCCTCCCCCTCTTTCTATCTCTCCTCTCTCCCTCCTCTTTCTATATCTCTTTTCCCTCTCTCTACCTATATCTCTCTCCTTCTATCTATCTCAACTATCCATCTTTACCTATCCCTCCCTCCTCTCTCTTCCACCAAAATTCACTCTACATCTCTCTATCTAGCCTACCCCTATATACCTTATTTTCTCTCCCTCTCTCTTTCCCTGTCTCAATCTATCTACCTTTCTCATTACACCTCTACTTCTATCTATCACCTTTCTCTCTCTCTCCCTTCCCTCTTTACTTTCTTTCTCTCTATCTCACCCTTCTCTCCTTAAATATCCCTCCCTCCCTCCTCCCTCTCTCTATCTCACCTATCTCTCCCTCCCTACCTCTTCTTCCCTCTCTCCTCCATTCTCTACTTCCCTTTATCTCCCCTCCCTCTCCTTACCTACCTCTCTCTCTCTATTTCACTCTCTCACCTCTCTCTAAATCCTTATCTCTCCCTCAATCCATACCTCTCCATCCGTCTCTCCTTCCCTCTCCACTTCTCTATATCTCCTTTTACTCTCTCTACCTACCTCTCTCTCTCCATCCCTCCCTCTCCCTCCAACTATCCTTACCTCTCTACTTCTCTCTACCTACCTATCCCTCTATACCTCATTCTCTCTCTCTCCCTCTCTCAATAGATATATCCACCTTACTTCTTCTCTCTCTAAATTCTCCCTCCCTTCCCCTCTCTCCTTACCTCTCTACTCTATCTCTATCTCAACTCTCTCTACCTACATATATATCATTCCCTCATCTCTCTCTCTCTCCTACCCTCTCTCCCTCTCTCAAGTCTCTCTATCTCTCTCTTGTCTACCCTTAACCCTTAAAACCCTCTACCCTCTACCATAAACCCTCTACCCTCTATCTCTCTCCCACTCCCTCTCTCTCTTTCTCTCTCTCTCTCTATATCACATCTCTCCCTCCTAGCCGCTCTCCCTATCTCAATTCTCTCTCACTCACTCACTCACTCACTCACTCCTATATCTCTTCGCTCTACCCTTAGCCCTCTACCCTCTATCTCTCTCCTGCTCGATCCCTCTATCTCTCAAGACTCTCCCTCATATCCCCTCTCCCTCTCTCAAGTCTCTCTCTCCCTCACTCACTCTATCTATCTATCTCCCCTCTACCCTTAACCCTTAAAATGTGAACCCTTAAACCCTCTACCCTTTATCTCTCTCTCACTCCCTCCCTCCCTCCCTATCTCTCTCTCAATTCTCTCCCTCCTCCCCCCTCTCCCTCTCTCAAGTGTCTCACTCACCCACTCACTCACTCATTCATATCTCTCTCCCCTCTACCCTTAATCCTCTACCCTCTACCCTTAACCCTATATCCTCTATCTCTCTCTAACTCCCTCCCTCTCTCTCTCTCTCACTAAATCCCTCTATCTCTCCCCCGTATACCCTTAACCCTAAACCCTAAACCCTTAACCCTTAACCCTTAAACCCTAAACCCTTAAATCCTCTACCCTCTCTCTCTCAAGTCTCTCCCTCCTACCCCATCTCCCTCTCTCAGGTCTCTCTTTCTAAGTCACTCCCTCTATCTCTCCCCCCTCTACCATTAACCCTAAACCCTAAACCCTTAAACCCTCTACCCTCTCTCTCTCTCAACCATATCCCTCCTACACCCTCTCACTCTCTCAACTATCTCTCTCTCACTCACTCATTCCTATTTCTCTTCCATCTACGCTCTACCCTCTATCTCTCTCCCACTCCCTCCCTCCCTCTCTCTCAAGACTC
>CM021104.1:160119231-160136387 GCA_007115665.2 Sequoiadendron giganteum | reverse complement strand
GATGGAGGGAGAGTCTTGAGAGAGATAAGGATTAAGTAGGAGAGAGATAGAGGTTAGACGGTTAAGGGTAGAGGGTAGAGGGTTTAAGGGTTTAGGGTTTAAGGGTTAAGGTTTTAGGGTTTACGAGAGAGGGGAGAGAGAGGGAGTGAGTGAGAGAGAGAGACCTAAGAGAGGGAGAGGGGGTAGGAGGGAGAGTATTAAGAGAGAGAGTGAGGGAGGGAGTGGGAGAGAGATAGAGGATAGAGGGTAGAGGATTTAAGGGTTAAGGTTGGGATAGAGGGATTTGAGATAGATGGAGGGGGTGGGGGGAGATACATGAGATAGAGGGACAGAGAGAAAGTGGGAGGGAGATATATCAGAGAGGGAGAGAGAGAGGGAGTGGAAGAGGGAATGGGAGAGAGATAGAGGGAGTGAGTGAGTGACATACCTAATAGAGGGATTAGGGTGGAGAGTTTAATTGGGTTTAAGGGTTTAAGTGTTGAGGGATTAGGGTTGAGGTTATTGGGTTGATGGTAGAGGGTAGAGGGTAGAGGGTTTAAGGGTTTAGGATTTAAGGGTTGAGGGTTGAGGGTTTAGGGTATAGGGTTGAGTGTTTAAGGTTTTAAGGATTGAGGTATTAGGGAAGAGAAGGTGGGATGTATGGAGGGAGAGATGGAGGGAGAAGTGAGATAGAGACAAGGAGAGAAGAGGAGGGAGGGACAAAGATAGATGAGGGTTGAGGATCCAATGTATTGATTAGAAGGTTGATAATTGAAGGTATAGGGTTGATGTTTTAGGGTATTGGGTTGAGGGTATAGGGTTTAAGGGAGATGGGAGAGAGATAGATGGATTGAGTGAGTGAGAGATTGAATTAAGAGAGGGAGAGGGGGTAGGATGGAGAGACTTGAAAGAGAGAGAGAGGGAGGGAGTGGAAGAGAGACAGAGGGAGGTAGGGTTAAAGGTAGAGGATAGAGGGTTTAATGGTTTAGGCTTTAAGGGTTAAGGGTTTAGAGTTTAGGGTAGAGGGGAGAGAGATAGAGGGGGTTAGTGAGTGTGTGAGAAAGAGCGACCTAAGAGAGGGAGAGGGGGAGAGAGAGGGAGGGAGTGAGTGAGTGTGTGAGAAAGAAAGACCTAAGATAGAGAGAGGGATTGAGTGAGTGAGTGAGAGACCTAAGATTTCCTCTCTAGTTATCTCTACCTAGTTGTCCCTCTATACCTATTTCTCTCTCCTTACCTCTTTACTCTCTATCTCACCACTCTCTCCATCTCACTCTCCCTCATTCCCTCTCTCCCTCCTATCCATCCCTCTCTCCTTCCCTCTCTACCTACCTCTCACTCCACTACCTACCACTCTCTCCCTCACCCATCTTTCTCTCTTACTCTCTCCTTCCCTGTCTACTCTATATCTCTCCCCCCTTCCCTATCTAATCTATTTCTCTCTCCCCCCATTCCTATGTCCCCTCATTTTCTCTCCTCTCACTCTCTCCCAGGGCGAGGGAGAGGGGGTGGGAGGGAGATAATTGACAAAGATGGAGAGGTAGACAAAGACAGATGGAGGGAGAAGTGAGATAGAGATAAGGAAAGAAGAGGAGGGAGGGAAAAAGATAGATGAGGGTTGAGGATACAATGTATAGGGTTTAAGGGAGATGGGAGAGAGATAGATGGATTGCATGAGCGAGAGAGAGACCTGAGAGAGGGAGAGGGGGTGGTATGGAGAGACTTGAAAGAGAGAGAGAGGGAGGGAGTGGGAGAGAGACAAAGGGAGGGAGGGTTAAGGGTAGAGGGTAGAGGGTTTAATGGTTTAGGGTTTAAGGGTTAATGGTGTAGGGTATAGGGTAGAGGGGAGAGAGATAGAGGGAGTGAGTGAGTGTGTGAGAAAGAGAGACCTTAGATAGAGAGAGGGAGTAAGTGAGTGAGTGAGAGACCTAAGATTCCCTATCTAGTTCTCTCTACATCTCCTACCCTCTCTACCTATATTTATGTCCCCTATCCCTTTTTTTACCTACCTCTCCCTTCATCACTTTGTATCTCACCTATGTTCCCCTACCTACCTAGGGTTGAGGGTTGAGGGTAGAGGGTAGAGGGTAGAGGGTAGAGGGTTTAAGGGTCAAGGGATTAAGGGTTGAGGGTTCATGGATTAGGGTATATAGTTTACTTGGGTTTTTTAATGAATTTTTTGAAATAGAGAGAGAGATAGAGGGAGGGAGGGTTAAGGGTATAGGGTAGAGGGTTTAAGGTTTAAGGGTTAAGGGTTTAGGGTTAAGGGTTAAGGGTGTTAGAACTGAAATTTTCCACAAGAATTCCTAGGATTTTCCTATTATTTTCCATGAAAATCCATCAAAACCTTAAGATATTTTATTTATTCATGCCTTACATTTTCACTATCTTTCCCATGAAATTCATTAACCGCCTTCTACACTTTTCCCCCATTTATTTTCTTATATTTCATTACCTTCTCATAAAAAAATTAGCTTTACCGCCATTCAAAAGGTCCAAAAAATAACTTGTAACCCTTACTGCCCCTTTCATTTTCACTCTATAAGTCTTTACCGCGGCCTCCTACTAAGGGGCTTGTGGTATAGCTATAGTAGTTTGAAACGAGCATGAAGTGTTTACTGCGCTACCGCTCACAGTCAATTCATTCACCGCGGTAGCATGGTAAACCGTTAGCAACCACCAAAGGCAGTGGCGAGCGGTTAAAGAAGGCAATCAAGGTCCCACAATGGTACCACTGGTGGTCAAACCACAAGCCACAGTAGCATGGTGGATGGTAAGTCTTCAACGATGTGGCAGTCAAGACATCTTATCGCGGTACCGCAGAGGGTTATCTTAAAGATCGTGGTGACCGCAGTAAACAGGAGGAAATGGCTAGCGGTCACACCGCAATATAGTAACCGTGAAAATGAAGATCACGGTGACTACGGTAAACTGTTGAGAGAAGCGGCTAATGGTTACCACAATACCGCCGATAGCAAAGGCAAAGACCATGTTATCATGGTAAGCAACGATGGAGACTGCAATAGTCAACATGGGGCCAGGTACCGCCATACAATGGGTAGAAAATTCAAAGCCCGCGGTAGAGCGGTAAACACAAGGGAAGCCTCAGGAAAAGAAATGTTAAGGGTGGTATAAGTAATAAACTGAAAAATTGAAAGTTGAAGTATAGTCTAAATATTTTATTTGCCGATAAAGGAAATATAATCAAATATTTTTTCCATAAATACAAACGGTCATAACCAGAAAATGAAGGGGCATGACTCTTCGATTATAATGTATAAATGATTTGAAAATCTATTGTAAAAAAATAAAAATAAAAATAAAATTAGGATAGGATAGACTGTTGTAAGTACTATATTTTTAGAATGATGACATTCGAGGAGGCTATGTTGCATGTATTAATTTCAAGGAAGATAATGCAAAACTATTAATTTGGTGATATCATCCTGGCATCAATTGTTTGTTGAATTCTTGTGATTATCCGATTGTCTCCAATCTAATGTTTCTTGATTGTTTAAATTGAAGTATCAAGTATATATTCGATTTATCAGTACACATTTGTTGTTTCTGTGTGATTTGGTTCATTGGATTCTGTAAAGAAGAATTCAAACTCCCTTCAATCAATTACAGTAATCTAGGAATGTCATTTGGATCAGTAAGAAGAATTAGATAGGAGGGAGAGTCTTGAGAGAGAGAGGGATGAAGTATGAGAGAGATAGAGGTTAGACGGTTAAGGGTAGAGGGTAGAGGGTTTAAGGGTTAAGGTTTTAGGGTTTAGGGGAGAGGGGAGAGAGATAGAGGGATTGAGTGAGTGAGTGAGAGAAAGACCTGAGAGAGGGAGAGGGGGTAGGAGGGAGAGTCTCTATAGAGAGAGAGTGAGGGAGGGGAGTGGGAGATAGATAAAGGGTAGAGGCTTCTAAGTTTTGCTATGGTGAGGGATAAGGGTAAACTCCTTGAACATCTTTAAAACTCTCTACCCTCAACCTTAACCATCTACTCCTTAACTCTCTTACTCCCCTTTATCTTCCCCACTCCCTCCCTCCCTCTTTCTCTCTATCAAGTCTCTCCCTCCTACCCCCT
Source organism: Sequoiadendron giganteum (assembly GCA_007115665.2). NCBI lineage: Eukaryota > Viridiplantae > Streptophyta > Pinopsida > Cupressales > Cupressaceae > Sequoiadendron > Sequoiadendron giganteum. The sequence continues at coordinate 160,132,331 of CM021104.1, read as the reverse complement.
CTCCTTCTCCTAGGTCTCTCTCTCTCACTCACTCCTTTTATCTCTCTCCCTTCTACCCTTAGCCCTCTACCCTCTATCTCACTCCAATTCCCTCCCTCCCTCTCTCTCTCTCTCAAGTCTCTCCCTCCTACTTCCTCTCCTTCTTTTAGGTCTCTCTCTCACTCATTCACTCCTTATATCTCTCTCCCCTCTACCCTCTACCCTCTACCATCCCTCTCTCTCTCTCTCACTAACTCCCTATATCTCTCTCCTTTACCCTATATCCCTCTTTTGTGATCTCACCTCTAGCAGGCCAAATTCCAACATCATTATTAAAACTCACCGAGCTTACTTACCAAAATATATATAATAATAATAATAATAATATATATGTTATAATCCTTATATTATTATTTATATAATTATATATTATAATAAATAATATATTAGTTTTATTATTATTGATGATATAATAAATCATAAATAAATATATTTATAATAAAATATTAAATTATGGTTAAATTGATATAATAATATATTATATATTATATTATAATATACTATATAATAATATATTATAATAATGTATAAATAATAATTTATATAATAATATAATATATTATTATTATATTATAGCCTTTATATACTATGGGGCCTTGCCTTGTGGATTGTAGACAAGTAACATTAATTAATATTTAATGTTTATGATAATATTTTATATCAAATAATATGAAATATTAATTAACAATATTTAATATTTATTAAATAATAGTTAAAAAATATTAAATATAGTTCAAATAATATACTATATATTTATGATAATTATTAAATATAAAAAAAATAGTATTAATATTAAATATATTATATCTCATATAATAATTTAAATATATAATAAAATACTGCTAATCGCGATGGCACTCTCGCTCTCCTCTCATGCATGTGAAACTCTTCCACTTCCCATGGATTCACTGTATTGACTTTGACTTTGACTGTCTTCATTAACTGCTTACCGCATTACCACGGTCCTCTTTGGAGCCCCTCGCGGTATCGTGGTGAATGTCTTTTACACTTCCTCAGCCATTCCTTAACCGTCATGTAACCGCTACCTATTTACCGTGGCCATCGCGGTCTGTGGTTTGACCACATGCGGTATCGCGGTGAACATTATCTGCCAGCTACTTAGTCGCTTCGCCAATGGCTAACGGTTTACCACCCTACTGCAGTCAATGAATTCTTCGTGTGTGATAGCATGGTAAACACTTAATGCTGGCTCCATTGACCGCTATTCGACCACCACGCTATCACAGACAGTACAATGTCCCCCCATGGTATAGCAGTAAGGGTTAAAAAGATGATTTTTATTATTTTTTAGGAGCGGTAATGCTATAAAGTGAATAATGAAATGGACATTAAAATAAACTATTTTTATGAAAAAGTAGGGAAATATTAGATTCAAATGAGAAGAAATCCTTAGGACTTTTATGGAAATTTATGGAAATTTGTGGGAAAACCTCAAGGTTTTAGATGGAAATTTTAGGTTCTAATGGAGGGTAGAGGGTTAAGGGTAGAAGGGAGAGAGATAGAGAGTAGAGGGTAGAGGGTAGAGGGTAGAGGGTAGAAGGGAGCGAGATAAAAGGAGTGAGTGAGAGAGAGAGACCTAACAGAGGGAGAGGGGGTAGGAGGGAGAGACTTGATAGTGAGAGAGAGGAAGTGAGGGAGTGGGAGATAGATAGAGGGTATATTATAGAGGTTTTTAGGGTTTCGGGTTTAAGGGATAAGGTTTTAGGGTTAAGGGTAGAGGGGAGAGAGATTGAGGGAGTGAGTGAGTGAGTGAGTGAGAGACCTAAGAGAGAGAGAGGGGGTAGGAGGGAGACTCTTGAGAGAGAGAGAGGGGGATGAGCGAGAGTCTATATATCTCCCCTCCCTCTCTCTCTCAATTCTCTCCCTCCTACCCCCTCTCCCTCTCTCAATTATCTCTCTCTCAGTCACTCACTCTATCTCTATCCCTCTACCCTTAAACCTAAACCCTTAACCCTTAAACATTGAACCCTATACCCTCTACCCTTAAACATCCCACCCTCTTTATTTCTCCCAAGTCTCTCTCTCCTACCACCTCTCCCTCTCTTAGATCTCTCTCACTCACTCACTCACTCCCTCTATCTTTCTCCCCTCTACCCTTAACCCTTAATCCTTTATCCTTAACCCTTTTACCCTCTACCCTTAACCATGCCTCCCTATATCTCTCTCCCACTCCCTCCCTCTCACCCTAATCCATCAACCTTTATACCCTCTTAATCCCTCAACCCTCAACCCTTAACCCTTAAAACATAATCCATAGAGACATAGAGAGAGATTGAGATAGAGGGAGGGAGAGGGGGTGTGAGGGAGAAACCTAAGAGAGAGGGAGAGGGAGAGATGGTGGGAGGGAGACACCTGAGAGAGAAGGAGAGGGAGAAAAAGTGGGAGAGAGGGGTGGGAAGGACATACCTAAGAGATTACGAGAGAGACCTGAGAGAGGGAGAGGGGCTAGGATGGAGAGACTTGAAAGAGAGACAGACAGAGGGAGTGGGAGAGAGATAGAGGGAGTGAGTGAGTGTGTGAGAAAGAGAGACCTAAGGAGGCAAGGAGGGAGAGAGAAATAGGCATAGGGGGACAAATAGGTAGAGAAAAGTAGATATGACAGCAGAGATAGAGGGAGAGGTAGGAATGTAGAGAGAGGTGAGAAAAAATATGTCGAAGCCTAGATAGATAGAGTTTTGAGGAGATAAAAAAAATTAGAGGGTAGAGTTAGGGGTAGAGAGTAGAGTGTTTAAGGTTTTAAGGGCTAAGGGTTTATGGTTTAGAGTAAAGGGTAAAGGAGAGAGATATAGGGAGTTAGTGAGAGAGAGATGGACGATAGAGGGTAGAGGTGGTGGGGAGTCCTATCCTTCAAGAGAAATATTGCTCTTCCCAAGACCTATTCTTTGGTCTTCCTTGGCTATTCCACTCTACCCTACTTAGGGATCTCTCCTAAACCCCTCCCACTTCATAAGACTCCCCACCAATTTCAAATTCTTCACCTTTTCTCTCAATTCACCACTAAGCTTCCTTGGGCTCAATTTTGCCACAAAGCTCCCAAACCTTTATTGGGTCTTGGAATAGGTCTTCCAACTATTCCTAGGGTTATCTTGCTCCACTTTGATCCTCCTTGTAGGATTCTTTTTTCATTTACCCATCGAATTCAACAAAAACCCAATTTTAGGCCTTCTAGCCTTTTTGCCCCTTTTAGGTCTCCTAGAACCAGTTTTCTTTGATTTTCTCAAAAACGGCCTTAACAACCCCCAAATATTTTTGGATATTCCTTCTATTAGTACCCTAGGCTTCAATATTTACTAGGTGTAAGGTTCTGCAAGTGTCAGTACATAGGACTGTCCTCGTACCCCCTAATTTCAAGGGTTTCTAGGGTTTTGGCTCCTTTTTCCAGCTTTAAGGGCTTCAATTACCTCCCCAACTATCATCCTTTCTCACACATGTCTGGAATAAATTTTTACACACTCCTATTCTCTTTATTGGCTCAAACCAATCCATTTATCAGCTTTCTTTACTGCTGTCCTCTCCAAGCCACTAGCCAGAATGCACTGGCACTCGCCTAGTGTTTGATGAATTCAACTCTTCCCCTACAAACCAAGACTCCACACACCATATTTAAACTATAAAAAATATCCCCTAATTTATTCCAAGTGGCCATGGTAGCCTTGCCACTGGTATTCAAGTGGGGATCATTATTTACAAAAATTGGCATTAACCGACAATGTAACCAAGAACACCAAAACTTGCAAAATTACAACCAGTTGAATTAAATGACTAATCTAATACTTCACATAGTAATTAAATGACACAAAATTAAGACTAAAAGCATCATACCAGTCCTCTCAATCCATTATTCATTGGATGAAGGCTCAAACACAAAAATTCACTCAAAAGTTGTCGAATTTCAATCACAAAATATGCTCTCCAAGTCTCAATTTGTGAAAATGAACTTCCAACCCAAGAATTAGGGTTTGGATGACCTTATATAAATTTATCCCACATGATAGGACCCTTAGGTTGGGCTTAGAACATCATTAACTCCTTTTTTGCATTTTTAGGCCAAATTCCTTAGACAACCTTGTCTAGTTTTGCCTAATTTTGTCATTCAGACTTTTCCAAACCTCCAAGTTCTAAACAAACCTAATTTTTCCACTAAAAAACATGAATTATACCTTGGGACTTTACAATTAGTCCTTATTACCTTGTGGTTGGCTAGAACCACCTACAAACCAAAATTGCCAAGATTTTCCAAAAGCCCTTTAAGGTGCTCCTGCACCATTCTCCCCCTGCAACAAAGAAGTTAAGGAACCTATGGATTCAAGAGCTCCTCACTAATTCCATGCTTCTGAAATTCACTCTCTACTATCCAAGTAGTTTCTGACTCTGGTTGATGTTTCCACTTCACTAGGTGCTCCTTGTATGTCTTGTGCCTAGTCTTCTTCACCCTTGAGTCTAAAACCCTGTCCACTTGTGGTCTGATCTGATCAGGTACCTTGAGTGCTTCCACATCCTTGTTTATCTCAGCATTTTAATGTTCTTCATCCATTTCCTGTCCTTTATACTTCACCAAGTCTTTCACATTGAAGATAGGAGAAATAGACATCCCCTTGGGTAACTCCACCTTGTACGCATTTGATCCATACTTAGCCAATACTTTACATGGCCCTATCCTCTTGATCTGCAACTTGCTTGGTATGCCTTTCTATAACCTTGTCTTTTTCAAGTATACCATCACTATATCACCTATGTAAAATTGTAATTCTCTTCTCCCTTCATCTCTTTTAGCCTTCAACTTTTGATTAGCCTCTATCAATGTCTTCCTTACCTTCTCATGAACCTCTCTCATTGACTGAAAAAAATCATCAGCATGACCACTGATTCCTTCATAACCTTTCAGATCTCTAAGCTCAAGTACACCCCTTGGATGTAAACCATAGACTATCTCAAATGGACTCTTACCCGTAGTCCTATTTGTGCTATCATTGTAAGCAAATTCTGCTTGTGGAATCACTTGCTCCCATCCTTGTCCATACTCCTTAGTTAAGCATCTCAACAAGTTCCCAAGTACCCTATTGATCACCTCTATCTATCCATCCATTTGTGGATGATATGCTGAGCTATGAGACAAGTTGGTTCCTAGCCTCTTCCAAAGAGTTTTCCAAAAGTGTCCCATAAACTTTACATCTCTGTCTGCAACTATGCTCCTTGGCAACCCATGTATCCTCACTATCTCCTTGAATAATAGGTGTGTAATCTAACTTGCATCATGTGTTGTCTCTCATGGAATAAAATGGCTCATCTTGCTAAATCTGTCCACTACCACAAACACACAATCAAAACCAGTTGGTGTCCTAGGTAGCCCTACTATGAAGTCCATGCTTATGCATTCCCATGGTCTACTTGGGATGGGTAATGGCTGATAAAGACCTACATTGCTTGATGTTCCCTTTGCCTTTTGACATACTCCACATTGATCAACATACCTTCTTACATCTCTTTGCATTTTAGGCCACCAATAGAACCACTCCACTAAGTTTAGTGTCTTGTTCAAACCAAAGTGACCACTCAAACTACCATTATGCTTTTCTTGGATTAGATTCTCCCTCATGGAACCTCTAGGAACACACAATTTATTTCCCCTAAAAAATAAACTATTTTGCAAGGTGTAATCAGCATACTCACTATGAAAATGGTTCTCAAAATCAGTACATACCTTGTATATTTCTGAGAAATCAGAATCTCCTTCATATAGATCTTTAAATCCTTCAACCCCTGTGCTTTGTAGCTGTATCTCTTGGATAGTAAGCAACCTCCTACAAAGAGCATCAGCAACCTTGTTGTTAACCCCCTTCTTATGGTTGATGGTAAAGGTGTATGACTATAAAAACTCCATCCACTTGATATGCCTCAAACTGAGCTTCTCTTGGGTGTTGATGTAACTTAAGGCCTGATTATTAGTGTATACCACAAATTCTTTTGGCAATAGATAGTGCCTCCACTTCTTAAGAGCCTGCACCAAAGCATATAGCTCTAAGTCATAGGATGAGTACCTAGACTTTGCTTCATTCATCCTTTCACTAAAGAATGCCACCAGCCTGCCTTCTTGGATTAGAACAGCCCCGACTGCTATGTTACTTGCATCGCATTCCACTATGAATGGTTTGTCAAAGCTTGGTAGAACTAGGATAGGTTGGGTAGCTATCTCCCTCTTCAACCTTTCAAATCCTTCATTCGCTTCTTTAGTCCACACAAACTTAGTTTTCAATCCTCCTTTGATGGTGTCAAGAACCAATGCATAGATTTCACTAAACCTTCTCACGAACTTCCTATAGAATTGTGCCAATCCATGGAAACTCCTAACTTTTGTCCCTGTCTTAGGAGTAGGCCAACTAAGAATGGCTTCAACCTTTCTCTTGTCCATTTTCAAGTTCCCTTGAGACACTAAAAATCCTAGGTAAACTAACTCTTGCTTCATGAACTCACTTTTCTCAAGATTTATGGTGAGCTTCTCCTCTTGAAGTTTCTTCAACACAAGTTCTAGGTGTTTCATATGTTCTTCTTTTTTTTTGCTAAAGATGAGGATATCATCTAGGTAGAAAACCACAAAGACTCCTATAAATTCCTTCAAGACCTCATTCATCACCCTCATAAAAGTGCTAGGTGAATTTGTAAGACCAAATGGCATCACTAACCACTCATATAACCCCTTTGTAGTTTTAAAAGTTGACTTCCATTCATCGCCCTCTTTCATTCTAATATGATAATAACCACTTTTCAAATCAATTTTGGAATAGTACTTAGCACCTCCTAAAAAATCCATTAGATCTTCTATCCTAGGAAAAGGAAACCTATATCTAATAGTTATCCTATTTATTTCCCTAGAATCAGTACACATTCTCCACTTATCTCCCTTTTTAGGTGCCAACACAACTGGAACAGCACATGGACTTATGCTCTTTTTGATCAGCCCTTGGTCCAACAGTTCTTGAACTTTCCTTGCTATCTCTTTGTTCTACTCCGATGTCATCTTGTATGAAGCCTTGTTAGGAAATGTTGCTCCTGGTATAAAGTCTATTTGATGACTAATTGCTCTCTTAGTTGGTAGTGTAGCTAGTGTGCCTTCACAAATAATGTCCCTAAACTGATCCAATAATCGCTTCACTTCTGATGTCATAGGTAGCTGATTAGGTGACTCTTCTTCCTTTGGCTTTAACATTATTGCATAGACAACTCCTTCCTCCTCCTTGATGTCTTTTAGGAACTTCTTTCCACTCATCAAAAGGACACTAATTTCTGCCTTTACCACTATGTTTTCTTCTAACAAAGATTGAATTTTATAAGTCACTCCATCCTTCTTGAATGAGTACTTATTCTCCTTGCCATGGTGTACTACCTCCCTATCATATTTCCATGTTCTTCCAAGTAGAAAATTGCATCCATCCATTGGTAACACATCACATAGTATTTGGTCTTGATACTTTCCTATAGCAAACTCAACCCAAACTTGTTCATTGACTAGTATATTTTGCCCCTTGTTCAACCAAGTAACCTTGTAAGGGCACACATGGGGTATCTTGATGAGTTTCAGCTTTTGTACTACCTCCTCTGAGATGACATTATCAGTAGACCCTGAATCAATGATGAGCTTGCAAACCTTTCCTAGTATCTTGCACTTGACTCTAAAAAGAGCTCTTCTTTGTTTGTGTTCATCCTCGGTAGGTGCTTTGATCAAGATCCTTCTTAACATGAGATTCTCACCTTTCTCTGACTCTAGACTCACCTCTGACTATTTGGAGTAGTCCTCTTCTTGAACATAGTTGATCTTCCTCTCACCTTGTGAATATGTTGGCTTGTTAGGACACCTATAAGCCGGATGACCCAACTATCCACAATTGTAGCATTTCATGGAAGCAAAATGAGAGCTTCTCCTAAAGCCTCCTGATCTACCTCTTCCTCCATTGTTTGAGCTTCTACCTTTGTAACCCCCTCTACTTTTTGATTGATGGGATTTTTCTCCAACCTTAACATCACCTTGCCCTCTATTCTCATGGCTTCATCCACCAAAACCTCCTCTTTTTCCACCTCTAGAGTCTCTACCTCTTCCTTTACCTCTAGTATTGGAATCTTGTTTCTTTTTCAGTCTCTCTTCCACCTTAATAGCCATTTGATAGCAGATATGGAGGGTAGTAAGTGTTAAAAGACTCAACTCCTCTTGGATGCTCCATCTAAGACCATTTAGATACCTAGCAACCTTGATGCTTTCAACTTCTTGCACTCTAGATCTAAGGCTTAGTTTTTGGAACTCCTCTGTATATGCAGCTACATCTAGGTCTCTTTGTCTGAGATTTTGTCTCTTCTTGTCCAATTGGATGTCATAGTCCTCAGGTAGATATTTCTCCTTCACTTTAGCCACCATATTTTTCCAACTATCTATGGGTTTCTTGCCTTCCATGTCTCTTTCTTCTTGTAGAAACTTCCACCAAGTTAATGCTTGTCCTCTTAACCTTGATTTGGCTATCTTCACCTTTTTTTCCTCTATAACTCCATCACATTCAAAGTGATTCTCCATTCCCTCTATCCATTCCATAACTAGCTCTGCATCCATTCTTCCAGTGAACACAGGGACACCTTCAAGTGCCTTGCCACTCAATGCCTTCAATGCTTTGAGTAAGGGTTCCTCTGCTAATGGAGGGTTAGGTTCTTGATCTATGTCCTCCTTCACTTGGTATTTACCCTTGTCTTTGTCCCCTGCCAATGGTACCTTCATCTTGCTTGCCGATTCAACAACTTCTTTCAATTTTTGCTTCATCTCTTCCATAGCCTCTTCAAGAAACCTATTCTTCTCTTGCTGCTCTATCAAGTATCTAGCTAGCTCTGCATTGTTCACCATGGTATTCTCTCCTATGGATTCACTTCTCTCTAACATTCACTAGTTTCAATTCCCAAGCCTTTATTGGCTCTGATACCAATTTGGTGGGGAGTCCTATCCTTCAAGAGAAATCTTGTTCTTCCCAAGACCTATTCTTTGGTCTTCCTAGGTTATTCCACTCTACCCTACTCAGGTATCTCTCCTAAACTCCTCCCACTTCATAATTCTCTCCACCAATTTCAAATTCTTCACCTTTTCTCTCAATTCACCACTAAGCTTCCCTAGGCTCAATTTTACCACAAAGCTCCCAAACCTTTCTTGGGTATTGGAATAGGTCTTCCAAATACTCCTAGGGTGATCTTGCTCCAATTTCATCCTTCTTGCAGGATTCTTTCTTCATCCCATCGAATTCAAGAAAAACCCAATTTTAGGCCTTGTAGCCTTTTTGCCCCTTTTAGGTCTCCTAGAACCCATTTTCTTGGCTTTTCTCAAAAACGGCCTTAACAACCCCCAAATATTTTTGGATATTCCTTCTATTAGTACCCTAGGCTTAAATATTTATCAGGTTTAAGTTTATTCAAATTTCCGTACATAAGACTTTCCTCATACCCCCTAATTTCAAGGGTTTCTAGGGTTCTAGCTCCTTTTTCCAACTTTGAGGACTTCAATGACCCCCCCAACTCTCATCCTTTCTCACAAATGTATGGAATACATGTTTCCACACTCCCATTCTCTTTATTGGCTCAAACCAATCCATTTATCAACTTTCTTTATTGCTGTCCTTTATAAACCACTAGCCAAAATGAACTTGCACTCGCCTAGTGTTTGATGAATTCAACTCTTCCCCTGCAAACCAAGACTCCACACACCATATTTACACTTTAAAAACAGTCCCCTAGTTTATTACAAGTGGCCATGGTATCCTTTCCACAGGAATTCAAGTGGGGATCATTATTTACAAAAATTGGCCTTAACCGGTAGTGTAACCAAGAACACCAAAACTTGCAAAATTATAACCAGTTGAATTAAATGGCTAATATAATGCTTCAAACAGTAATTAAATGAAAAAAAATCAATACTTCAAGCATCATACCAGTCCTCTCAATCCATTCTTGATTGGATGAAGGCTCAAACACAAAAATTCACTCAAAAGTTATTGAATTTCAATCACAAAATATGCTCTCCAAGTCTCAATTCGTGAAAATGAACTTCCAACCCAGGTATTAGGATTTGGATGACCTTATATACCTTTCTCCCACGTTCTATGACCCTTAGGTAGGGCTTAGAACATCATTAATGCATTTTTTGCATTTTTAGGCCAAATTCCTAAGACAACCTTGTCTAGTTTTGCCTAATTTTGTCATTCAGACTTTTCAAAACCTCCAGGTTCTAAACCAAACTAAGTTTTCCACTAAAAAACATGAATTATACCTTGGTACTTTACAATTAGTACTTATTACCTTGGTGGTTGGCTAGAACCACCTACAAGCAAAAATTGCCAAGATTTGTCAAAAGCAATTTAAGGTGCTCTTGCACCAAGAGGGTAGAGGGTAGAGGGTGGAGGGTTAAGGGTAGAGGGGAGAGAGATATAAGGAGTGAATGATTGAGAGAGAGACCTAAAATAGGGAGAGGAAGTAGGAGGGAGAGACTTGAGAGATAGGGAGGGAATTGGAGAGAGATAGAGGGTAGAGGGTTAAGGGTAGAAGGGAGAGAGATAAAAGGATTGAGTGAGAGAGAGACCTAGCAAAGGGAGAGGGGGTAGGAGGGAGAGACTTGATATAGAGAGAGAGGGAGGGAGGGATTGGGAGATAGATAGAGTGTATAGGGTTAAGGCTATATTATAGAGGTTTTTAGGGTTTCGGGTTTAAGGGATAAGGTTTTAGGGTTTAGGGTTTAGGGTTAAGGGTAGAGGGGAGAGAGATTGAGGGAGTGAGTGAGTGAGTGAGTTATTGAGAGACCTAAGAGAGAGAAAGTGGGTAGGAGGGAGAGTCTTGAGAGAGAGAGGGGGATAAGGGAGAGTCTATATATCTCCCCTCCCTCTCTCTCTCAATTCTCTCCCTCCTACCCCCTCTCCCTCTCTCAATTCTCTCTCTCTCTCAGTCACTCCCTCTATCTCTATCCCCTCTATCCTTAACCCTAAAGCCTTAACCCTTAAACATTGAACCCTCTACCATCTACCCTCTACCCTTAACCATCCCACCCTCTTTCTTTCTTCCAAGTCTCTCTCTCCTACCACCTCTCGCTCTCTTAGGTCTCTCTCACTCACTCACTCACTCCCTCTATCTTCTTCCCCTATACCCTTAACCCTTAATCCTTTATCCTTAACCCTTAAAACCTAAACCACTAAACCCTTTTACCCTCTACCCTTAACCCTAAACCATAAACCCTTAACCCTTAAACCCTAAACCCTCTACCCTATACCCTTAACCCTCCCTCCCTCTATCTCTCTCCAACACTCTCCATTCCTCTCTCTCTCTCTCTCAACCCTCTCCCTCCTACCCCCTCTCCCCTATCCCTCTCTTAGGTCTCTTTCTCACTCACTCCCTCTATCTCTCTCTCCTCTACCCTTAAGCCTATACCCTAAACCCTTAAACCTTAAACCCTTTTACCCTCTACCCTCTACCCTTAACCATGCCTCCCTCTATCTCTCTCCCACTCCCTCCCTATATCTCTCAAGTATCTCCCTCCTAACCCCTCTCCCTCTTTTAGGTAGAGGATAGAGGGGAGAGACAAAGGAAGTGACTAAGAGAGAGATACTTGAGAGAGGGAGAGGGTTGAGAGAGAGAGAGATGGAGGGAGTGGGAGAGAGATAGAGGGAGGGAGGGTAGAAGGTTTAAGGGTAGAGGGGAGAGAGAGATGGAGTGAGTGAGAGAGAGACCTGAGAGAGGGAGAGGGGGTAGGAGAGAGAGTCTTGAGAGAGGGAGAGAGGGAGGGAGTGGGAGAGAGATAGAGGGTAGAGCATAGATGTTTTAAGGGTGTAGGGCTAAGGGTAGATGGAAGAGACATAGGAGTGAGTGAGTGAGAGAGAGAGAGACTTGAGAGAGAGAGTGTAGGAGGGAGATGGTTGAGAGAGAGAGAGGGTAGAGGGTTTAAGGGTTAAGGGTTAAGGGTAGAGGGGGGAGAGATAGAGGGAGTGACTAAGAAAGAGAGACTTGAGAGAGGGAGATGGGGTAGGAGGGAGAGAATTGAGAGAGAGAGGGTAGAGGGTTTAAGGGTCTAGGGTTTAATGGTTAAGGGTTTAGGGTTTAGGGTTAAGGGTATACGAGGGAGAGATAAAGGGATTTAGTGAGAGAGAGAGAGGGAGGGAGTTAGAGAGAGATAGAGGGTATAGGGTTAAGGGTAGAGGGTAGAGGGTTAAAGGTAGAGGGGAGAGAGATAGGAATGAGTGAGTGAGTGAGTGAGAGACCTGAGAGAGGGAGAGGGGGTAGGAGGGAGAGAATTGAGAGAGAGATAGGGAGGGAGGGAGGGAGGGAATGAGAGAGAGATAAAGGGTAGAGGGTTTAAGGGTTTAGGGTTAAGGCTAGAGGGGAGAGAGATAGACGGAATGAGTGAGTGAGAGAGAGAGAGACCCATGAGAGGGAGAGGGGATAGGAGGGAGAGTTTTGAGAGAGAGAGGGAGGGAGCAAGAGAGAGATAGAGGGTAGAGGGCTAAGGGTAGAGCGAAGAGATATAGGAGTGAGTGAGTGAGCGAGTGAGTGAGAGAGACTTGAGATAGGGAGAGCGGGTAGGAGGGAGAGACGTGAGATAGAGAGAGAGAAAGAGAGAGAGGGAGTGGGAGAGAGATAGAGGGTAGAGGGTAGAGGATTTTAAGGGTTAAGGGTAGACGGGAGAGAGGTAGAGAGACTTGAGAGAGGGAGAGAGGGTAGGAGAGAGAGAGAGAGATGAGGGAATGATATATATGTAGTTAGAGAGAGTTGAGATAGAGATAGAGTAGAGAGGTAAGGAGAGAGGGGAAGGGAGGGAGAAGTTAGAGAGAGAAGAAGGAAGGTGGATAGATTGAGAGAGGGAAGGATGGAGAGAGGGAGAGAGAGAGAATGAGGTATAGAGGGATAGGTAGGTAGAGATAAGTAGAGTGGTAATGAGAGTTGGAGGGAGAGGTAGGGATGGAGAGAGAGAGGTAGGTAGAGAGAGTAAAGGTAGATATAGAGAAGTGGAGAGGGAAGGAGACAGATGGAGAGGTAGG
>CM021104.1:159984809-160119131 GCA_007115665.2 Sequoiadendron giganteum | reverse complement strand
TAAACAATCAACCCTCACCCCAATACCCTCTACCCTAAACCCAATACCCTCTTCCATCTACCCTTAGCCCTCAACCGTTAAACCCTTAAACCCTCTCTCACTCTCTCCCACTCTATCTTTCTCCCTCTCTCTCTCCCTCTCTCAGATATCTCCCTCCCACTCTCTCTCTCCCTCTATCTCATGTATCTCCCCCCACCCCCTCCATCTCTCTAGAATCCCTCTATCTTGAGTACTCCCTCTCCCCCGAGTACTCCCTCTCCCTCCCAACCCCTCTCTATCTCTCAAGTCTCTCTCTCTCTCTCACTCCTTGTATCTCTCCCATCCCTATATCTCTCACTCCCTCTCTTTCCCACCCCCTCTCTCCCACTTTGTCTCCCTCCCACTCCCTCTCCCTTAACCCTCTCTCTTACTCTCTCTAGATTTGTCTCTATGAATAAGGGTTTAAGGGTTGAGGTATTAAGCCTCACTTATGTCACAATCCCTCTCTGTGAGGCCTCACTTGCCTCCCACCCTACTTTCTTAGGTCTCTCCTTCCCACCCCCTCTCTCCCACTTTGACTCCCTCTCTCTGAAGTCTCTCCTTTTCAAAGGAACATATTTGGCGCTCGCCAAATGGGTTTTACCTTGAAACGGTAAAAATAAGGGTTGACCCTGTGATTCAGGCCCACATTCTTGTGTGTTTGTCTGGTTCAACGCTTTATCCGAGTCAAAAACTCCTTTTTTTCTGTAGTTGACTTCATATTGTACCAATATATGCTTGATCCATCACCTTTTTACCACCAATCTGCATGGTAGACAACGAAGAAGATATTTTGAAGTTTCTACATCATTTTACATCATTTTACATTATCTGAGGTAATATAATCATTTTGGTAAATTGAAATGTTTGTCTTTAGTATATTTTTTTGTTTTTGACAATATAAACTAAATTTCCTTAATGATTTTATTAATCATAACAATTGGACTTAGAATTCAACATTGAATTAGATGGGATTTGCATAAAAAAGTTCAATTTTTAGATTTGCATAAAAAAGTTCATTTTTTATGAGTTTGAAGAACAAAATAAAATAAAAAACATGCCATTTACTTAACATAAATTTACTTATGAATTCTATTTTCATTGCTTATAGTAGTCCATTTCCAGCATGGCTAGTGGAATTCACTCTATTTCATTCTTTTTCCAACTAGTTTGGAAAACCTCATTGCCAAAGAAATAGTGAATAATGATAAGATATAACATCACATACCCTTCTTTGAATCCATATTCTTCACGACTTTGTTGAAAATCAAGAATTTGGTTTTGAGAAAAATAGACACAAGAGTCTCTAGTTTTCATTTAGGTGGCAGCAATTTATACCCTAGGTTTGTGATTCTCATTGATTTGTTGTATTGAATGGTTTCCACCCCTCTCTGCATCAATGTTTTTGTAAAATGCATTACTTACTTTTGTTCTATGTGTGTTTGTGGACATGTAGTATTCAAGGTCATGCCGAAGAAATGACTGAAGCCTCTAACATTAGAAGAGCGTGCAGTTAAAAATGCAAGGAGAAGAGAATAAAAAAATGTAGCTTGTGAAGCAAAGGAATTGCAGCCCATACAACCACAAACTTATGTGCAATATAAGAGAGATGTCAAATTGGAAAAACAAAGGGAACGAATGAGGAAAGTTCGTGGAAGGATAGGAATGAATATAGAAGTTGGGGGCACATCATCAACCATAGGTGCAACTCAATGCACATCTCTAGTTGAAGACACATTGACAACAACATGTGGTTTTCCAGGTACATCGAAAATCACATATCCAATTGAAGACACACCATCAAAAACATTGTGTTTTGAAAGTACATCAGCAAACACATCTCTATTTGAAGGAACTCCACAAATGACATCTCAAGTTGGAGGTACAACATAGTTTACATGTCAATCTCAAGGTATGTCATCAATCGCATCTCCAATTGAAGGTACACGATCTATCCTCGATGTTGTTGACCTTCCCAATATTGACACAAATTTACATTTGAGAACTCCTCCTAGAGTTTTGCATACAAAAGCCTATATTTTTGATTGATATTGATTACAATTTTTTGAAATGGATGCCTAATAAGATTCCAAAATGTACATGTCAAAGATATGCAGAAAGGATATGGAGTTTGTTTTTTGCAAAGCTAAGTGAGGGTGGAAGATGCCAATTATTTGTTGAAATGATGAGGCAACTCAAATTTAAGCCCACCATGAAGGCTCTTGGGCTAAGAGTTTTGAATGACTCAAGTGAAAATTCCATTGTAAGGAACTTGATGAGTGCATACGAGAGCGTGGGTTCCACCTCACACACAAAGGATAGTTGTGCCACACGACGTGTGATTACAACAACACTAATATGCAGTAAAAAGAGGAACAAGGTGAACCTTACAAAGGAAAGTAAGTCTTTCAAAATAAGTAGATCATCTCTAATGAGAGCCAAAGGAAGGCGTGAAAGAGTGGAGGATCCAAATAGCAATGAGTTATGGGCATTTTCAGGTAGAGTGCCATGAAAAGACACAAGAATTGCTCAAGGCTTGAGATATTTAATTGTGAATTATTGGAAGGATAACACAAGGACCTCTCCTAATCAAAGAGATGTTTTAAGAAGGAGAATTGGCAGTATAAACCATGAGCCACATCCAATGCATTATTTGGATACCACTCAAACCCAAATTTTTGCTGATTTTGTACAAAAGTTTCCTGAAATTAAAATATGTCAAAGGTATTTTGAAATGCTAAAGCCTTTTTATGTCAAAATAAATCACACACGCACTACTTGTTGTTGTAGGGTTCATATTGAGTTTTCTAACCATTATGATGTTTATTGACGTATATGTGTAGATATGCATACTAAGAATGTTTTGCAGGAATGTAACATAATGCCTCCACCTAAATCATCAAGGAAATTTTTGTCTTCCATATTATGTGAAAGAGAGGATGGTCAATTTTTTTACAAAAAATCATGTTTGGATGGCACATGTGATCCTTGTGGTGGCATGCAATATTTTCCAATTTTCCAACACATGGCTAGTACACACACAATTGGAGACAAAATTGTGGAATTTGGCAAATATACGACAGTGGCATACAATCTAAAAGATGGGAAAGAAGCAAAGAAGTGTGAATTGGTTAGTGATAAGATTCTAGTGTATCAATTTAAGGGAATTTTTTGTGATCGATTGGTTTATGATTGTGTAATGCATACACACAAAGCACAATGGTTGGACTCACAGTTCAAATTATGCAAGGACACATTTCCACTTCATCATATAGTTTCAGTTGTCGACTTCGCTGAGAACTACACACTACAACCACATAACGAGGTGCAATCACAATACTACAATATCTATGCAAGTTTCTATATTTGTATATATAGCATTCATTCATGCAAATGATATTACAAAGGAAAATAGGTAAGTATTGAGGGAGTATCACTTTTACATCAGTGATGATCGCACACATTCTGCAGAGTTTGTTCAGGGTTTCTTTCATATGTTCTATGCCAATTTGGATAGTAGGGGCATACCATTTAGTCAACATATCATATGGTCAGATAATTGTACATCACAATTCAAGAATTCTAGAATGTTTTACTGGTTGAGCAAGATGCATAGGATTAGTGGTGTTCAACATATGTGGAACTTCTTAGAGGCCGAGCATGGAAAGGGGGAGCATGATGGAGTAGGTGCATGTATCAAAAGAGCCCTAGCACGAGAAGAGTTAAAGTACACAAATAGTGTAAATTTGATAGATGCAAGATCAATTGTCCAGTGGTGCAATGGGTCAATGGGTCCAGGTAGTGAAGGCAATTATTTAGTTCATAGATTTTTTCATTTAGTAGATGATACTAACATTGCAAAATATGATGATTGTTGTACACTAACAGGATCGAGAGAGCTACACTCTTTTAGAAGCTCCAATGTAGGTACATGGAATATCCATACAAGGAAGATGGCATGCTTTTGTTATGCATGTACACTTCAATCATGGAATGATTGCGAGTCAATAGAGTGGGTTGATGAATGGTCTGTAAGAAGTCTAACCCCACTTGACACTTATTAGCTCCCGATGGCTCTACAAATCACGGAGATGCAATCATCCATTGACTTTGATCATGTATCAAACCTACTAGAACCAGGTAATATGTCTTACTTACAAGTTTTATTATGTTGCTTGGTAAATAAATCTAACAAGATGAACATATCAATGCAGGGAACGTTTATGTGGTAATTGCAGATGAAGACAATGAAGAGGGTACAAATTATTACTTGTGCCATTGTATTGAGGCCAAAAAGAAATTGGAGTCCCCATTTATAGACAGGGAAAACATAGAATATCCTACAGGTTCGGTGGTTGTTACTAGAACATGGCTTCGAAGGTATCTAGTTAAGAATGTTGTAGTTTGGTTGTTTGAGGACTTCAAAACGCATCAGAAAATTCTTCACTATTCCAACCTTGTCATCGCCACCAACGTTCATTTGATCAAATATAAGGGTAAACCTATGAACAAGAACTTGTGGAAAGTGCGTGAGTCTGACCATGAGGCAATACTCGACACAATAAATACTAGAGCAGACCCAGATGGTTCCCTGGATTGATTTGTAAGTATGCACATTGAATTTGTAAAGCCATGTTATTGATCACACTTTTGGACCAACACCTTGCAATAAGGCTTTTTCATGATTACTGTTTGATGTCATATGCATTTACAATTGTCATTGATCCTTTTCTAATTGTAATTGTAGATAATATTGAAGTTTGTCAAAGTATATAAGAAAAGAAAAACATCGGTTGTTGGTGCAAGTGTTCAGTGGTATGAGAAACATTGGTTGCTGGTGCATTTTCTAGTTGTCAATCTTCTCTTTCTTTTCCATCCCCTATATTTATCGGATTGTTATATGCTAAATGTTTTATGTTAAGCCTCTCAGTGATATATTTGAAATTTATACTTAGGTTCATCGAGAGATGATAAAGTCGCAAAGGGGCACATCACCATTGTAGGACCTTCAATCAACCTCCTTATCTAGCATGCATGAAGGTGATATTAGGTCTCATCAGCTATATGACTGACATGATTTAGTTATTGCTCTTTTAATGATTTTTATGTGAGTCTATGTCTAAGATTAAGAGGCTTTTGTAGGTTTTTTGTGGATGAAATTCCTATGATACTACACAACCATAGAGAGGCTACTACCCATGTGTTTTGTAGGGAGCAAGTGATGTACATGTTTTGAACCAGTTTGGAATGCAAATAGTTCGGCCAGCTGAGGTGGAATGGAAAAAAGAAACTGGGTAGCAACTCCTTTTGTCCTTTTCTCAAGTACAATATATTTCATGATTTGTGTTGGAAATGGGAGGATTATTTCCCTGCATGTATTGCTACAAGTATTGAAAAATGTGAGGATTTTCAAAATGTTCTTCCATCACTATTGTAATATTTTTCATTGACTTACTATATTTTTTGAAGACTCCACATTCATAAGGACCTATTGCTGCATACACAACCATAGCTCTTGGAGTCTTTAGACACTTACTGACATAGACTTGATAGTCATAGGACATTGACTGTGGTGAGTGAATTTGATTGTCAAGCACTTTATAATCATACACTCACTGTACTTAACAACTGATCACTACTCATTTCTAATTTTTCCTTTTCATTTGCATATTGCCATGTACAGTGACCCTTCACAGTTCCCTTGTGTTCATACATTCATGATGCTTGTCTAATGAATAACCTTCCTTTAAATCTATTGTCCTTTGATGAAGTGACAAGGTAGGGGCAGCGTATGCCTCAGAGAAATCAATGCAACCTAGGTCATCTCTAACATACCTTAGGGTATGGCATTCAACAAAACAACTACTATGGTTCAACTGACTCAATCCCTTAAGGGTGTAAAGTGCAAAAGGGAAACAATATTTGATAGGGTATTACTCGTAAATCGTGGTGATTACGAAATATCTACTTGAACCTATGAGTTCATGTTGGGCCCCTCTACAATAACCTTTCTCGGTTTTTGCTATCTCAGAGGCTTTTTCCTATGGTGGCGAATTTTCACTCGAGGAATAAGTTGTCAAATGCAAGTAGTTGAAAGTTGCAAAGTGGTGCAACTTTTGTTCTGCAGCTCGTGTGACCAAAAAAACTATTCCTATGCATCTGATTGGGTGCATTTACGCTAGGAATGGTCCTCTTTCACACCTAAACATGCGGAATCGCTCCGAGCTATGTTCAACCTGATCGATCCCTTAAGGGGCCAAAGTGCAAAATGGTTGCGAAATTTAGCATGCTATTACTTGGACACCGTGATGCTTAGAAACTTCTCGTCTAAACCTACGAGTTCACACTGGGCCCATCTATAATAACCTTTCTCGGTTTTCACTATCTCAGAGGATTTTTCCTATGGTGGCAAATTTTCACTCGAGGAAAAAGTTGTCAAATGCAAGTAGTTGAAAGTTGCAAAGTGGTGCAACTTTCGTTCTGCAACTCATGTGACCAAACAAACTGTTCCAACACATCCAAGTGGGTAATTTTACTGTAGGAATGGTCCTCTTTCACACCTAAACATGCGGAATCACTCCGAGCTACGTTCAACTGGATTGATCCCTTAAGGGGCCAAAGTGGAAAATGGCTGCAAAATTCAGCATGCTATTACTCGAACACCGTGATGCTTAGAAACTTCTTGTCTAAACCTATGAGTTCATGTTGGGCCCCTCTACAATAACCTTTCTCAGTTTTTTCTATCTTGGAGGATTTTTTCTATGGTGGTGAATTTTCACTCGAGGAAAAAGTTGTCAAATGCAAGTAGTTGAAAGTTGCAAAGTGGTGCAATTTTCGTTTTGTAGCTCATGTGACCAAAAAAACTATTACTACACATCCGGGTGGGTACGTTTACACTAGGAATGGTCCTCTTTCACATTGAAACACGCGGAATCACTCCGAGCTACGTTCAACTGGATCGATCCCTTAAGGGACCAAAGTGCAAAATGGCTGCGAAATTCAGCATGCTATGACTCGGACACCGTGACGCTTAGAAACTTCTCTTCTAAACCTATGAGTTCATGTTGGGCCCTTGTACAATAAAATTTCTCATTTTTTTCTATCTCGGAGGATTTTTCCTATGGTGGCGAATTTTCACTCGAGGAAAAAGTTGTCAAATGCAAGTAGTTGAAAGTTGCAAAGTGGTGCAACTTTCGTTCTGCAGCTCGTGTCACCAAACAAACTATTCCTATGTGTCTAGGTGGGTACGTTTACCCTAGGAATAGTCCTCTTTCACACTTAAACATGCGGAATCACTCCGAGCTACGTTCAATCGGATCGATCCGTTAAGGGGCCAAAGTGCAAAATGGCTTCAAAATTCAACATGCTATTACTCAGACACCATGATTCTTAGAAACTTCTCATCTAAACCTACAAGTTCATGTTAGGTCCCTCTACAATAACCTTTCTTGATTTTTGCTATCTCAGAGGATTTTTCCTATGGTGGCGAATTTTCACTCAAGGAAAAAGTTGTCAAATGCAAGTAGTTGAAAGTTGCAAAGTGGTGCAACTTTCGTTCTGTAGTGCATGTGACCAAAAAAAATATTCCCACACATTTGGGTGGGTACGTTTACACTAGGAATGATCCTCTTTCACACCTAAACACGTAGAATCGCTCCGAGCTACGTTCAACCGGATCGATCCCTTAAGGGTCCAAAGTGCAAAATGGCTGTGAAATTCAGCATGCTATTACTCGGACATCGTAATGCTTATAAAATTCTCGTCTGATCCTACAAGATCATATTGGGCCCATATACAATAACCTATCTCAGTTTTCGCTATCTCAAAGGCATCTTCCTGTGCTGGAAAATTTTCACTCAGGGAAAAAGTTGTCAAATGCAAGTAGTTGAAAGTTGCAAAGTGGTGCAACTTTTGTTCTGCAGCTTGTGTGACCAAACAGACTATTCCAACACATCTAGGTGGGTAAATTTATGATAGGAATGGTCCTCTTTCACACCTAAACACGCGGAATCGCTCTGAGCTACGTTCAACCAGATCAATCCCTTAAGGGTCCAAAGTGCAAACTGGCTGCGAACTTCAACATGCTATTACTCAGAAATCGTGATGCTTAGAAAATTCTTGTTTGATCCTATGGGATCACGTTGGGCCCCTCTACAATAACCTTTCTCAGTTTTTGCTATTTCAGAGGCTTTTTCCTAATGTGGCAAATTTTCACTCGGAGAAAATGTTGTCAAATGCAAGTAGTTGAGGCATATTATCAAACAATTCGCTGCCTTGTCTATGGCTTGTCATGGCATTCCATCACCATGAGACCACTTTTCTTTCAGGCATTTTTTGAAAAAGTTCAATGGCTTGTCTATGCTATTGCTTACTATTATGCTTTCCTAGATTTTTTCCAAGCATCCATAGCTTGTTCGAAAGCATCTGTTTTAAGATTTTAGCCATAGCAAGAAGGCAATGAACTATTTGATAAAATGCTTTGGTAGACATATATGAAAAATGTTGTAGCATAGACAAGGGAATGAACTATTTGAAAAAATGCCTCAAAGAAATGTGGTCTCATGGAATTCCATGATAGGCTAAAGCAATTGGTAGCTGCTCCTAGTTATTAGTTATGCAATGTGAAGTAATTGCATAATTGCTTAGGTTGACGTTGTCAAAAGCTATATTGTAATTGAAATTTTGTCATCTATGAGCATCTAGTTATTCGTTATGCAATGTGAAGTGATGCTTTGAGTTTGAAAGATGTGCAATGCATGAATAAAAACTACAAAAATCTATTTTCTACATTTCATTAGTTAAACTCTTTATTTTATTTTCTCTCTATATCTCTATGCTATGGAAATGCCTTTTGATTTCAAAGAAGATAGTTTTTATCTTTTGTTATAAAAAGGAGCAGATATACAATGTTAAAGAAGAGTGAAAGCACAACTAAATTTATCATTTCAAAGCAATTTTTTTGATGCATTTTTTCAAACAGTTTACTGCCTTCTCTATGCTATTGCTTACTATTATGCTTTTGATATATTTTTCGAAGCATCCATAGCTTGTTCAAAATCACTTGTTTTAGGATTTTAGCCATAGCAACAAGGTAGTGAACTATTTGAGAAGATGCTTTGGTAGACATGTATGAAAAATGTGGTAACATAGACAAGGCAGGGAACTATTTGAAAAAATATCTCAAAGAAATTTGGTCTCATAGAATGCCATGATAAGAAAATGCAATTGGCAACTGCTCCTAGTTATTAGTTATGCAATGTGAAGAAATTGCATAACTGCTTAGGTTGACTTTGTTCAAACTATATTGTAATTAAATTTTCGGCATCTATCAACATCTACTTATTACTTATGCAAAGTGAAGTAATTCTTTGACTTTGAAAGATGTGCAATGCAATGTAATCAATGACATGAATATAAACTACAAAATTCCATTTTTCACAATTCATTAGTTAAAATATTTATTGTATTTTCTCTCTCTATTTCTATATGCTATGTAAATACCTTGCAATTGTATTTAAAAGGCTTAATAGGTCAGTTAGGTGGTATTTGCAAAATCAAGTTGTGAATGAATGGTAATTAAGAGAAAAATTGGCAAATTGCCATCTTAGAAGTCTAACAAAGGGTGGTTATGGTGGTTGATCGACTCAAGGGGTAGTTGGAAGGTGGTATCAAGATATATTGCTGTAATACCCTGAGTTGAGGGTTGATTTTGTTTAGTTTCTAATAACAAGATATACTTGAAAACGCTGATCACTGGTTTTCTTTATTTTCCTAAATTTTCTTTGCCTTGCACAGGCCCATACAAGTCTATCATGACTTGAGGCTTTGGATACTTGATTGCATATGTTTTTAATCTCTTTGCATCTATTCTGAAGGTTTAAATCCACCGTTGGTATGTGTGGGATCAACAAACTTGGTTACTGCTCTATTTTCTATGTTAGGGGTTTTGAGGGTAATACCATGACACATTAGCCAATCCACCTACTGTTCTAACCCCGTTGCTTGGTGGATTGTCCTGTACCATGATTAGTTTGGTGTTTGAATACTTTGGAGGTTGAGAGAATGAATAAACTCAGTGGGGTGTGAAGTTCTAATGCTGTTCAGGGGTGTTTCCACCATGAAAGTAAGGAACTCAAGTACTGAATTTGAGAAATATTGAAAGGAATGGGATTGTGAGTGTCCTTTAAGCTAGGGCAGAGGTATTGTGGGGTCTTTTCACCTTTGGAAGGATTGGGGGAGGTATGGAGTTATGAGTTTCTTTAAACCCTTGTTTTTGTGAAGGTTTAGGACGGTTTGTGAGTAGAGGAATAGAAAAAGTTCTTGGGGCTCTTAAAATGGGAGAATCCTAAGTTTGGTGAGCACTCCTAAGACTGTTTCAAGTTTCCTTAGTTTGGAGGTGAGTTTGTGAGGGGGTTCCTTTGGAAATTAGGCCTAATTATGAAGCCTAGAGTGAGGGAGGTGTATTGAAAGTTAATGTTGGTCCAAAAGAGTTACTATTGGTTTTGGCATATGTTGTGTAACCCTGATAATGGTATCTTAATCCACCTTTA
Organism: Sequoiadendron giganteum; assembly: GCA_007115665.2. NCBI lineage: Eukaryota > Viridiplantae > Streptophyta > Pinopsida > Cupressales > Cupressaceae > Sequoiadendron > Sequoiadendron giganteum. The sequence continues at coordinate 160,108,563 of CM021104.1, read as the reverse complement.
AATGGTCAGGTGTTTTGGAAAGGTTGGAAAAAATTAGGCTTGGACCAGATTTTGAGTTTGGTGTAGGAGCACCTACACCACATCATCATTTTTTTTTAAAGTTGAATACATCAATAGGGCAATGTTAGTGTCTTTAGGTTTATTTTTTCTAATAAGCTTTGAGAGATCAAACATAATGCAAATAAAAGGTGTTTTGTGTCTTAGAAGTCAATTAGAAATCATATAAGTTGTAAAATGCTAACAAAGCAACTTTAACACAAACAAATATAATTAAGGGACCAACTAATCCCAAGGTTGGTTATGGGAATTGGGGAGAATATGGTTGTTAGAAAATTATTTAAAAATCCTTATCAAGGCTCGAATGAGAGAGTGGAAGAAGTTTTGTAATAATTTTACACAATAAACACCACAGTTTTTGAGCAATTTTCTAGAAAAATACTATTTTCTTGATCTTTTTGAGTGTTGTATGGGCACATATAGGTTCTTCATGGTCTAAGAATTTTAGAGGATGTGTCTATATTTTTTTTAATTCATTTATTTTTTATTTTGTGTCTTAACTCTTTGTTTGTAGAGAGAACCAACATAAAAAGTGACTGTCCTAGTGTTGTGGAATCAAGGGTTTGAGGGGAAATTTGTGATGTAACAATCAATCCACCTATTTTTTGCTATTGTATCTTGGTGGATTGATTGAATTTTTTTTATAATAAGTGTGTCAACTCATTTTGGAATAAGGATTCATAATTGTGTGGTGTTTTTGTGACTTTTCTAAGACTGAACAAGGGTTTTCCAACATGGAAGTGAGGAACCAAAGAGAGGTTTTTGAGAATTAATGTCTGTAAGGGTTATGTGAGGGTCTAATGAGTCTGTGCAGAAGTATTTTGAGGTGTTTGGGGCTTTGGAAGTGTTGAGAGAGGTCTGGAGTTGTATGTTTCTTTAAAACCCTTGATTTTGTGAAGGTTTTGGAGGGTTTCTTGGGTTTTGTGAGTTAGAGGCTTTGTAGACACAAACTAATGAAAAAATTTGAGGTTTGGCACCATGACCTAATACTATCCAAGGCTTTTGGATAGATACCTAAAGTTGGAAGGGTGGTCCCTTTGGAAAAAAAGGGCTAATTGTGAAGCCAAAATTGAATTAGGTGTGTTGAAAGTCTATGTCGGTCCAAAAGAGAGACCACTAATTCTTTGGTATGTTGTGTAGCCCTGAAAAGGGTTTCTCAATCCATATTGTAATTGTCTAGTGTTCTGGAAAGGTTGGGAGAAATATGGCTAAAAATGAGCTTTGAGTACTACAAGAATAACCAGTCACAAATGTGAGTTTTGGAAACCTTGATGAATCTATCTTAGGGATTGTTGTCAATTGATTCAATTGTAATTGTATGAATGTTAATGGTATTTGTAGGGCCTTGGTGGAGTCTTTTTGTTCATTTTCAAGGTTGAGGAGTTGAGACCCTTGAGGTGGGTTGATTCCTATTAGGCTTAATCATTATGAAGAAGAGTTCTTGATTGAGAATTGGCATTTCCATTGTTATGAGTCTTCTCCACCTTGGCTCTGCATCAGAGTGCTACAAGGGTGGATTGTTGGGTAAGGTGTTGAATGAGGAATTTGGTTTGATGGGGCTTTGAGGTTGTGTAGATTGCTCAAAATAGGTTGTATTAATCTTGTTAGGAGCCTCTTGAAGGAAGGTTGCCAGACTGATTGGGTTTGAGCCTCCTTGCCTCTGCATCGGTGAGGCACAAGTAATTGAAGCATTCCAAAGGATACAAAACACCATGAATGGAGCTTACTTATACAATACGCTTTAGATGGGGCTTATTGAGCATTCCACGGTAATTAATTAAGCATTAGATGTAAACAAAATCCATGCCTACAACATTCAAGCATACAACTTACACGATACGCATGATAACATCATTCAAGAATGGCAGTAGAAAAAAAAGAGTTTCTTTAATTAAAAATCCGAAAGGCTATACAATGATATATATTCATAAATTATATAAATATATCAAAAAAAACTATATAGGCTTAGTACAAAGGAGCCATTTTGATAAAATATCACGTATATATATCAATAGTACAAAACATATGTTCCAAAATGCCATAGGCATACAACAAACAACACTAATACATAGTCATTTCCCTCTAGAGGAAGGAAATAGATCCCGTGCTGCCTTCAAAATTTGGCTGGATGGAGTGATTGTTGCTTGTCTTGTCTTTTGAACATGCTCAGTACTCCTCCTCTCTACACTTTGGACCTTCAACTGATACGATAAAAAGTAAAGATGTTAAAACATAGAAATTGAATTATGGAATGGCATATAACAAAATATAATCACTTACCGCATACATATGGTCATCATGCACATTTAAAGCATCACCATGTCCATGATCTAGAGTGACAACCACCTGTAGCAACCATGAAGATAGAAATTAAACTACATAAAATTATCGTGAAAATTTTCTATAATAGACCATAAAATAGAAAATATAATGTCAAATCGACTAATCTATTCCATACCTCTCTCAATGGATCAGAACTGGCTATTGTTGCAGCAACTCCATGGTCCATCATGCCACCAACATCACCAGGGCTATCTCTTGTCAACAATTGCAAATGAAAAAAAATCTCAGGTATCATGTTGATATAGGAGAACATAATGTGACACGATCAAGGAATACTTGAATGCAATGTTTGTGTTTCTCATCTATTTTTTAGATTTATATATACACAAAATTATGAAAACTAGCTAACATAGATTTACAACCCTATTAATGAATAAAGGCTACCTGAGTGTACATTGTTTGAGGATATGAATCATGAGGTGTGGAGGAATAAGGTGCACCAGGAAATTGTTTGAAATCCGAAGCATGTTATGAGACAAACATTCAAATATAACATTCAACTGTTCAAATGCAATAATAATATCTTTAATAATAGTTGCATACCTGTGGACTCATTGTCGAGAATGTATAAGGGTTTGTAGGAATAGAGCATCCCTCATGAACAATGCGACCTTGAAATTTCATCATATCAAAATTCTACTAATTTAGTTATTCTTAAATTTCAAAATATATTTTAATAAACAACATTAAAATAACTTGCTAAATTTTACCTGAGTGTTAATGCCAAATGTATCATTCAAAATATCATCTATGAAATCCATCACCTCTGCAATTGATGTAGGCTGTGTAGCTGCATCACGAGCACCCTGATAATCATACATGCAAAAAGCACCACAAGTGTCACAATGGTGGGGTGGAGCTTGGGGCCTACACGTCTCCTCCACACCAGGCTCTACTAGAGGACTTGCACACTGTAAAATGGTCTGGGTGAGTGAGCCAATCGACTTCATCGTGTCCACCTCTACACTGTCCTTAACAATGGAAGGAACAATGACATGCTCCACCATAGGTCTACCCAAGGTTCTTGGTGCCAACTGTGGATTACGTTGTGCACTAGGTCTATCATGTGTGGAGCCCCCACCTCTACCCTGAAAGTCTAAGATGCCAAAATAGTTTGGCATTTTATTGAGGACAAACTCGCAATAGAGTTTCCTCAAAAAGTATTGGGGCACCTCATGGTTATTGCATGGAGGTTGGTCAAATACCATCCACCACCACTCCTAAAATTTGTTTCTAATTAAATCATGGTGGCACCAATGGATGGGGAACCTCCTACATGCATGGGACAAAGGTTCATTGGCTTTTGGGTCTTTAAATAGGGCACACAACATAGCTTTGCTAATTTTTAGTTTTTTGACGTCTGCATATGAGAAACCATTAGCATAAAATTTCCTCATCTCATCTCTCTTAGTTGACCAAAAATTCATTTGCTCGCTCATTTCTCCTACATGAGTTAAAATTGACTTCAATGATTCAACAATCCCTCTCCTATAAGGGTGGGTTTTGACATGCTCGGTTAATCTTGCAATTAATTGTTGAATGTCTCTTTTATTGTTTTCAATTTGATTTTGAATATTTTCTTGTGTTCCTTGAGGATGCCTATGAATTGATGGAGGGGTTTCGGGTTGTTCTTGTATAGGAGGCTCTTGATGAGGGGGTGATTGTGAATTCTCAATGTTTTGAGGTGGAGATTCATTCCCTGAGAATTAGAACAAAGTTGAATTATAAAAATCTATTTAAAGTTGCATTCCAAATCAAATTCGAAATAAACAAAATAAAAATACACACCTCTTTGCAATCTTCGACCTCTCTGATGTGTTGGTGGAATTCTCATGGAAAATGGCAAGCTAAGGATGCAAATAATGGAGGAGATTTGGCGAGCGCGAGTTGCAGACCTGAAATCTTCCTTCTCAAGCCGCTGGTTGAAGACAAAATGAGGGTTCCAAACTCGAATTTTGCATTTTATGTCTAGAAATACATTTGGTGTACGCCAAATGTTTTTTTGACATTTGGCGTGCACCAAAGGCCTTATTTCAGCGTTTTTTTGATTGTTTTTTCAATTTGGCACCTAAATTGTGTCACAGATTGGTGCACTTACCCCTCCAGGTGGTTAACCCTCATTGGATAGTGAGTTCTATTTTGGATAGTAAGTCTTATTTTGGAAAAGTAAGTCTTGTCTTGGTAGTGAGCCTTTTTGAAAATGAGCTTTTGTATTGGTTTTTGGAATTATTTATATTGTGAGCTAATCCTCACTGTGGTTTTTCCTTTATTGGGTCTTCCATGTAAATTTGGTGTTATTGTGTATATGGTTTTACTTGTTTAAATTTTTGCTTCTACATTTAATGATTAATCACACTAGTAGAGTAAGATATTTATGAATTATCATTGAGCTAAAATTCGGTGAAAAGTTTTAAAGGTTAAAATTGCTACAACTAATTCACCCCCTCTCAGTTGTCTTGTTCAACAATGCAGCCTTCTTCAAAGGGAGCATTCTCTCACCATTGTTTTGGTAAGGGAATAATTTTTTTCTCTAAACAAAATTTCCTCAAATTTAAAGGTTTTATTATTATTAAAGATAATCAATCTATCCTTTAACTGTAAAAGAATAGGAAAATGATCAGATGTAGAAAAAGGAAAAATAGAGGAGCACATGCTTTATTTTTATTCCAACCAAGATAAATTAATTTTTTTTTTTTTCAAATCTCGTGTATTAGTACAAAATTGTTTCTTTTATTTGTTGAAGTATATTACCATTTTTTGTGGAAAATATAATAAACAATATTATTAAGAAAAAAATTAAAATCTTCAATAGTTTATGGAGGAGGAAAAATGTCACCATATTTTTTATTTAGATTTAAAATGGCATTTAAGTCACCTCCTAATTTTTTCCTCTCTTAAATTATTCTTAGTAATCTCTAACTAATCCCAAGGAGTTTTCTTTCCCACTATAGAGTTGGGAGCATATATATCAAATAGTAAACAAATTAAATTAAAGAAAAATACTTTTGCTAACATTGAACTTGAAGTGTTCCTCACCTTGCTTGTGGTATTTGGATAGAATGAAACAAAATAATTTTTAGGGATTGCTCTTTCCTCTATCAGCATGTCCTTCAAGATTTGTGTAGTTATCAAGGAGGATTTTTTTATCTGGGGTTTCTTTTCAGAATTACCCTAAGATTGTAGTTATGCCAGGTGACATTGATGCTACACATAATTGGAAGTTACCTTGTGATATCTCTCTTCCTTTGAATAAAGGTAAAGCTTTAAGAGATGATGTTGTCTGGAAGGCTCCCCCTATTGGTTGGGTGAAAGTAAATTTTGATGGAGTTGCTAAAGGTAATCTAGGTCCTGATAGTTGTGGGGGAGTGTTGAGAAATTCTAATGGTAGGTTTGTTTCCGTAGTGGCACTCCCTTTGGGAAACCAGACAAACCACTTCATGAAAGCATCAACTACCTATCATGGGTTGAAGGTTGCTCAATCTAAAGGTTTTAGGAAGGTTTTGTTAGAGGGAGAGTCATTAAATGTTATTAATAACTTGAAAAATTCTACTTCTCCCTCTTTGATTGTTGAATCCATAATTTTGGATGCAATTAATATATTGAATTCCTTTGATGAATTTTATATCACATATTTTCAGAGAGGGTAATGGTTTAGCAAATTTCTTTGCTAACATCGGAGTTAGTGTTCATAGGATTTGGGATGAGGATGACCCCCTTCCTATAGAGGCCCTTTCTTTTCTTAATAATGATCTCCAAAAATTCTAAGGGAGTTGACTTCATAATGAATTTTTTTCACATGAGCCTATTTACATGGTAGCTTACCCTTTGGTGTGATATCGACTTGGATCATGCTTGGTTTTTGGATTATTTGAAAATCATTTGTATGGGGCAGCCTTTAAGAATAATAATTATCTTCTTCCACCTTTCCGTTTTCACATGAATTGTGGGTTTTTCTTTATGTTTGTTCTCAAGGCTTCTCATTTTTTAAAATTTCTCAAGATTCTAGGCTTTGTTGCGTCTATGATCATGGGTGGAGAAAGGAACAAGGCTGAGCCATTTTCCTATGATACCTTGATATCCAATTATAAAGTGTGGGAATGACTTTAGTTGGGTGGGATTACACCATATATTGAGATACTCCATGGGAATGATCTGAAGGTGATGAAGTTGTTTGTTAAGGGTTGGCATAATAGGGTTTTGAAGCTGGGTGGAACTAAATTTGACATAAATGAAGACCTTATTTCTATTATCATGGGCCTATCTATTGAGGGCAAGAAATTTTGTAGAGACAAGAAGGAGTCCATTGCAACGCTGGAGATCTTCTTTAAAGATGATGAAAGAAGGAAGCTAGAGCAAGCTAAATGTGGTGGCTACTACCGTAGTTCTATCAAGGCTCTTTAGGGAGACATTAAAAAATAACTCATGAGGTATGTAACTTTAGAAGGTCATTTCTCTTTCCTTTTTGGTTATCATTTTTCCTCTTGAACCACTTTAGACACAAGAAGAAAGTTTATTTTCCTTTCTATTTATTGGCATTCTTGGAAAGTGGGATTAAGGATCACAAGCACAATCCAAAAAATATTATGCTTCATGTTGGATTGAATCTCCTTATCTAGGATTATGCCAAGTCATGTGGTTTCTAAGCACCCTAAGAAGGTTCCTAAAGGGAAGAAAAATAAATTAGATATGGAGTATGAGATTGGTTCAGAGGCTATTGGTGTAATTAAAAGTGTTGTACCTCGTCCTAGATCATAATTACACCTTAGTTAATTTTACTTAGGGACCACATAAGAGGTAGTTGGAGATTTCCACTTTTGGTGGACTTATCATGTTATTACTTTATCACATCCACCTTTTGTGGACATATCATGTGATTACCTCTCCACCTTTTATGGGTGATCCACCATTTATGGTGATTATCACTTTTCCACTTTAGGTGGAATGATAGATTTTCTTAGTTGTCTCATGTCATAATATTATGACACTTTTCATAATCTTATGCCCTTCTATGTACTCACCTTGGCTATATAACCAAGGGGTCTCCTATGTACTTTAGCTCATTCTATTTGCATCATTAGAAGAATACAATTTATTCTTGTCATAATGTTTATATCTCTCTTATGATTGTGCTTTCTATTAAGCCTCTAGATCTTGGGTGGCTATTGTAGACACCAAAAATTGGTCTAGGCCTATGAGTACACATTCAACATAATTTTCTATTATCCATGGTCATGATTAAATAATGTTTATTATTTAATTACCCTTTTCCTAACACATATTTCCTCTATTACTTAAATACCCCTTTTAATTAATTCACTAATTCATTAATTCATTTATTCAACCTTGATTAATTAAATAAATCATATTTATTTAATTATGTCGCTAACTAATTAATTCTTCCTTCTTAATTAAATAGTTTATTATTTAATTACCCATTTGTCATACTAATCTATAAAATTTCCTGTCAGTATCATTATTCCTCCTCCCGAAATCAAACACTTTTGAGAAGAAACTTAATCTTTGATATTTTTCTTAGACATTCAACACGGTTATGCTTGCATCAATACTAAAAAGGAAAAATGGAGAAGGGCAATCGAGATAATTCGAAGGAGTGGATGCATATTCGGTGAGAGCTTTCTAATTGATTTTTTTAGTTTAATTATTTTTAATTTCTTCATTCTTTGTTGTTTTGATTTAGATTGTTTGTTAGTTTATAATTAATCATTGTAATCTGTGCAGCTATCAGCATTAATCTCCAAAAAATCTAGGTCTACATTTTGTGAACCCAACGTGAACTACTAACCCTCTTGATTGGCATTCTATGTTTGGAAGTTTTTGGGTTTTTTTTGTCTTGAAGGGTGTAATTACTTTTGAAGAATATTGCAAATCACACTTTTGGGAGAATTTTGAGATCAAATAGATAGCATGGTTTCATCTAGAAGGGTCAAGAGATGATTTTCGTATATTATACTGCATATTTTTGTTAAGGGTAGCAATTTTTACAAGAAAAACATGATTTTTTTTGTGGCCGCGAGCTGAAGTGACACATTTGTGGCATTTTGTGATGCATGTGAATTTTTGTGACACATTTATAGCTTTCTGCACCGCATTTGACTGGTAAAATATAATTTTTTGATTTTTGAAATTCTTATTTTATGCATCTAATTTCCTGTGACGCATCAGTCTTCGTGAGCCGCATTTGTGGCTTTCTGTGACGCATTTGAGTTTGCGAACCGCATCTACTAAATCACACAATGCATCTGACATTGTGCACCACATCCGAGATATCTTGCATCACATCCAAGATATCCTGCACCACATCTGACTGTCAACATTTCGTTTCGCACCCGAATGGCAAACACGAACCACATCTGCCTATCAAAACTCAAGCCACATCTGAATGGTAATTTTTTTTTCATTTTTTTGTTAAGTTCCATACATCCACATTTTATTTTTTCATTTCTTTTCACCATTTTTCATTTTTTACTAATATTTGTTCATAGCTGTGTTAAGGAGGATTAACTTAGTTTTTGCAGGACGAAGCATAGAAGACAATAAAAACAAAAGACATATTTTATGCAGGATGAAAGCTGAAGACAAGAAAAATGAACTATTGATAAATTTGCATGTAGGACCTAATGCCTTTGTTTTAATTTTATTTAGGAAGCTTTCTGTTTAGTAGATAAATAACTGTCATTTGGAATAAAATAAATCAGTGTTTGCTTTGTCTAGTGCGAATGCACATTTGTGTCACCCTTTACTATTCAGTATATCAGAGTATCCTCTCCCCTTGCGTAGTCATGCAATCCTAGTTGTAAGAGAAATGGTTACTAACTCTAGAACTTGGGTCTATCTTGGTGGGAAAAAGTACTCACCCCAAGACGACTCAGACTAGTAACACACTTTAGCTAGCAACTTCCAACCGGTATATAAAAATGGATTTCTGGGAGAAATCCCAAAATCACGCTCACTATTTTGATGAGATGGACATAAATGGACTCTCACCGAAGTTGAATAGTGCCCCATGAACGAAATTCCCTTACTAAATACCATGTTGTAGTTTACCAAAATCCTACCTATTTGCTGATGCAACAGGGTCGGCCCTATGAAGTCATCTTACATTCTTATGGTTTATGTGTGGAGATGAGATGTATGCCATGGGAGTTTCATGGGTACAATAGCTTGGCTGCCCCATATAAGTGAGTGTCGTGGAGGGTAGCTAGTGACGTCAAGCTACTAGTCATCCACCATAAATATGCGTAGCTAGAGAAATCTAAGTAAGAATTCAGTAAATATTGTCCAAAAATCCTAGGTTGTAAATGTTTTCGAGTCTTAACAGTTCTATCATCACAAATTGAAAATACATTGATTTCTATGCTTGTTTTTTCTATATTCATCAAAAATATTGATCAACAAATGGAGTCAGTCAAAACAACTTTTGAAAAACTTCAAACTGTCAACAAAGTGAGTCGCAACTATCATTTTAAACATCGCATCTATCCTAATGAGTCACATTTGTTAGGGGAAACGCCGCATGTGTCTGTCAAAAATTTCATTTTAATAGTCTGGATATTTGAGCTGCAACTGTCAATTTGTGAGTCACTTGTGTATATGCAAGCCACATCTGTCAATCAACCACATCTGTCAGAAAGTTAAGCATACAAGGTCCATTTTTAGAGCCACATATGAGTCAATAAGTTACATCTTTCAAACGAAAAACCACATTTGTCAGAAAGTTTAATCATACAAGGTTCATTTTTAGAGCTGCATATGAGTCAGTAAGTCGCATCTATCATATGAAAAACTACATCTATTAGAAAAACTGCATGCGTATTGAAAAACTGCATCTATCAAAAAGTCCAAACTATGTCAATATCCGAAACAAGGTTTTATTCAAATCACCACATGTGCATACTAAACCACATCTGTCAAAAATAGAACCACAACTGTTAGGTGAACCACATTTGACTGTCAACATAAAAATTTGGAAACCGCAAACTATGTCGGGAAAATCACTGACATTTTTGCTTTTGTTTCTAAAGATCAACCTTGGATAGAAACTGGAAATTTTTTGCTCAAAACCTTGCATTGTTAGGTGTCATATACATCCTAGTCATAGTCATCCTAAGTTGCATGCATATAGATACTTCCTAGAAAATTGCATATAGTTGAATAGAACTTTCCGCGTCATTGGATACGTTCATGTTCCGATTTGTCCTCATCATGGAACCTATTCACTTTAGTCCTATTAGTGAATCTTTTCAGCTCAACAGTCTAGTTTGGAAAATTCACCTTGTCAATTATCCTTGTCTTACAATCAGGTTCCTTGGTCAAACACAAATCATTGCATGCATTTATTCCATAGGTGGTAGGTTATAACCGTCATAGAATCTTTTACCATCATCAGTCTACACGAGATTTTGCATATTGTCCATCCTACCATACGTCATCTTAGTATACATCATTTTAGAAATCTTTAGCAAACTCCTTATTTCTAGAAAATCCAAACAAAAAAAAAAAAACATAGATATAGGTCATATCAGTTTTAGACATAGTCTACATTTCCCCGGTTTGAGAATTTTTTCATGGTCGAAACAAGGTCTGAAAAGAAACTTAAAGCAATGTCTGACCCTAACGAATTTGTCAATCCTTTCAGAAATCAACCATCAAGGAGTGAGAGACCACACAATCCTTTTCTTGAAAAACACGTCACTAGAGACAACCAAGGACAATTTTTTGTTGAAGACATAGACACCACTGTACAAGATCCAGAGTTTGCATCCTTTATGGATGAGTGTTTGGCAAATGATCCCCAATGATATCTAGCAAAGTTGCTAGTAGAAGGTGCCACACTACCACCAGGATTTGATATTCATACTTTGAAACCACAGTCTACTCAACAAATGCAAACTGCAACGTCAAATGTTTCTATTCCCCAAATTATCGCAGCGATACCAACTAGCATATCTACTCAAACATCATCAATTGTAAACACAATCCCTTTCAACATGACATAGGGTTTACAATTTACTATAGGAGCAACTTCCTCCAACCCCTTTGGTACCAACACTATTGGTAAGAGATCTAAAGTGGGAATGAGAATTCCTATACAAATTCAGGACATCCAGACATGAAACATTCCTATACCAAATCAGAACATTTAGACAGGAAGGATTCCTATACCAATTCAAAACATTCAGAAAGGAAATATTCCTATACCAAATCAGAACATTCTAACGGGATATATTCCCTTGCCAAATCACAACCCGTCACAGAACATGGCATATCAGAACACTTACATTGATCCAAATAATGTAAACAACTTGTCCTTGAAACAAGTAGATTTTCTCCAAACCCAAATGTAAATGATTCAACAACAGATGGACAACATGTCTATTTCAGGCAAACGAACTATCTCAATGCAAGATCTATGTCCATGTCCATTCAACAAATTGCTTTACATGACACCCTTCCCCCATGGCTACATTATACCAAATTTGCCTAAGTATAACGGGAGGAAGAATCCTTTAGAACACATTAGAGAATTCTCAACGACATGCATGGACATATTGTATGACCCCACATACTTGATGAGACCATTTCCATGAACCCTTATAGGGATAGCACTGGAGTGGTTCTTGAAATTACCATATGGCATACGATCCTAGGGTGAATTACCTGAGAAGTTTGTCGAACACTTCGCCGTTAACATAGACAATTAAATAACCATAGCTACCTTGTGTCACACAACACAAGAAGATGACAAAACTTTCAGCACTTTCTTCCAGAGATAGAGAATTCTAGCTAGTAGATGTCTAGTTGAAATATCAGAAAAACAAAAGGTCATGATATTCCTTGAAAAAATCAATCCAAAATTGCAAAGTGACCTAAGGGTACACTATTGTAATTCATTCCTAGACTTGGTACGAAAGATAATTATCCTTGAAAAAGGCCTTATAGACAAAGGAGAAATTAAGGTATCAAGCAGAAACCCAATGATTCAACATCAAAATGCACCTAATGATAGGAATAAATTCTGGACTAGAAACAAAAATGTTACAAATGACGATATTGTTGATGCTAAGAACATACATACGGGACCAGTGATCACACTTATAAGTTACAACTCCAATCAAGACATGACAAATAGTCCAGATCAAATAGCCAATTATGTCCAAAATTCACAGCAACAACGACCTCAAAGAAGATTCCCTACACGTGAATTTACTCCTTTAGGACAACCAATCGAGACTGTTTTCAAAGAGTTGGTTAAGAATAATCTCATTAAACCTTTGGAACCAAGAGAGTATGATCCTGGATAGTTTAAACCTTCATGGTGGGATGATAACACTTTTTGTGAATATCATCGAACAAAGGGACACAACCTACAACAATGTCGCCAACTGAAGAATATTATACAAGACTTTGTTGAAAATGAAACCGTATAGGTCAATGGGTAGAAAAATACCAAGAACAGTGATCATAAGGTCTTCATGGACCCATTACATGACCACACGAAAGGGAAAGCCTCCAGTTCAAAAACCAAGAATTCTCCATCCACCAATTACGTAAACACCAAGTATGACTATCGAAAAGGAAAGACCATAAATAGCCTCTGAGCTACAAATGAACATATCGATACCATGACCATCAAGAAGCATCATGAATGTGTTGTAAACACATGTAGAACAAAGATAACTATTCCAGGACCTTCTTCTGAGCCACCTACACAATCTTCGAAGTCTAAGTACAATCTCCTTGATCAACTGAGCAAAACCCCCACACATATATCCAATTTTGAATTGTTGAATTTATCACTTGAGCATCGAGCTATTCTCGAAAAATCCTTACAGAACATGACTATCCCTATGGACTTAAATGTCAATCATTTCAAATAAATTCTAGGATATTTAACAAACTCCCATCACGCCACATTTCCCAAAAAGATTACTCAACCGAAAAGAATAATCATAATGACCCATTACATATTGAAGCCCTAGTCAATCAAACCAAATTCAAACGAATCTTGATAGACGAAGGAGCAGGTTTGAACCTGTGTACCCTAAAATTGGTTAAGGCATTAGGATTCTTAGAAGAATGGATAGATAAATCTAAAAGTATAGTCATCAAGGCTTACAATGATGAGGAAAGATCATCCAAGGGAGTTTCCACACTTCCTATCAGAATTGGCCCAGCAGTTATGAACACTAGCTTCCAAGTCTTGGATCTCACCCTTCTGTATAACCTATTGCTAGGTATACCTTGGATACATGTATCAGCAATGTCTTAAATTCCTGCATAATGGCACCGAGATCACAATTGATGGTGAGCTAGATCCTTTTTAGTATTGTACAAGCCTAAAGGGAATTCCACAACAAGAGGTACCCAGTAATCAAGAAGCTCCATCATTATCCACTTTATCCCTATACATTGATCCATCACATCTCACCAAGTCCATTTCATTCCAACCACCATCATCTACTCCTAAGTTTGAGATCCAAGACAAGGGTTATAGAGAGTATCACTTGAAGGCCTCCTATTGTGTCAGTCAACTGATTCCACCTAAGGCATATAGCTTACCCATGGCAGATAGAAGATAGTGAATAGTCACATTTCATGTTCCCCCTACAATGACATTAAGCAAATGGGGAGAGTTAAGTGAAGAGGTTGTGGACCAAAGTGATATTACCTCATGGTTGTATCGAGAATACAATGAATACCCCTCACCATCTATTCAAATAGCTAAGGATCAATATGGAAAAGGCTTTAAGATAATGCAAAGTGAAGGCTATGATAGACATAGTGGGTTAGGACTACATCAAAATGGAAGGACAAAATTGATCATTGTCTTACCAGGATCAAAATAATTAGGGCTAGGGTTTCAACTACTTAGAATTGGTTTTCCTAGTACTTTATGACCATTTCAAGAGGAAGTGAGTGCTTAGGAAGACATCGAGACATCTCATGAACCATTTCCTCGAGTTTATGACAAACCCCTAGTTTACGATGAATCCCTTGACTCGAGTGATTGTGAATTGGATTCCCTTTCCTCTACCAGTACTATGAACCTAGATAATCTATTTGGTAAACTTGACCTCATGATAAAATGCTTACCAAAGTCATCTAGTCCCCATCATCATAAATCCTTGTCCAAAGAAGAATGGCTTAAGCACTATTATTGGGAAACCCTTGATCATGCATCTTGGACACCTGATGAACCATCTTCTGAAAACATAGCCATTGCAATAGTCCCACATCAGAGTTTACCTACCCCTAGGAAAAAGAACAAGAAGGAATTAGTCCAAAAATTATGTGACCATATCAACCACTATATACTCACCTTGTCGGCTTCCACCTTTGAAAAATTGGATGATGACATGCCCCTCATATATCCTGAACTTATTGACTGGGATCAACAAGGTACACCCATCTTAGATACATTCAAGAACGATGAAGCATTAGTTGAGTTCATGGGACTTTGAGAAGGCATACTTAGAGGGGATCATAAAGTTGATTTTACCATAGACTTGGACGAAAAAGCATATTTTGGGGAGTCTATTTACACCTCTAGTCGCAAAAATGAGAATAAAAAGAAAAAAAGACAATGAAAAGAAAAATGATGAGTCCCTAGGTGCAAACCGAAGGGCACCTTTAGATGAAGAAACAGTCAAAATAAAGGATGTATCTGACGATGAAAACCTCTCTGAGGCACCCAAGGATAGAGGTTTAAATATTCTCCCTATTGAATACGAAAAGTCACCGATGCTAATAGAAGAGTCTATGGAAGTCAACATAGGTATAGAAGAGAATCCTCAGATGGTATATTTTGTAGCTTCTTTAATCGAGACAGAAAAACCTGAGTTTAAGGAATTCTTCACAAAGAGACAGATAAAATTTGCGTGGTTGTATGCTGACATGCCTGGGCTAGATCTAGACCTAATATTGCACCATCTACCACTATAGCGAGGTATTAAGCTAGTCAAATAGAAGTTAAGGAAAATGCATCCGCAAATTGCTCTATTAGTCAAAGCATAAATCAAGAAACTCTTGGATGTAGGATTCATAAGGACCATAAACTATGCAAACTGGATATCAAATCTTGTGCCAGTGACTAAACCAACTGGGGGCATCCATATTTGCATAGACTTTAGAGACATCAACAAGGCATGTCCTAAGGATGACTTCCCTTTGCCGAACATAGACATGATAGTAGATCTTACAGCAGGATACAAGATGCTATCCCTCATGGATGGTTTCTCTAGATATAACCAAATCAAAATCCCAGCTAAAGACCAACACAAGAAAAATTTCACATGTCCATGGGGCACATACTATTGGAATGTTATGTCTTTTGGCCTTAAGAATGCAGGAGCTACCTGTCAATGGGAAATGAATACAATTTTCCATGACTTTGTACACACTCTCATGGAAGATTATGTAGATTAAATTATAGCTAAATAAAAAACAAGGGCAAATCATTTGAAGGTTCTAGACAGGATATTCCAGAGGCTAGCGAATTACAACGTTAGACTAAATCTGAAGAAATGTGTCTTTGGAATGAAATCAGGGAAACTTCTAGGGTATATCATTTCTAGAAGAGGCATTGAAGTAGATCCAGAGAAGGTAAGAGCTATTATATAAATTCCTCCTCCAGTCAGCATTGGTCAACTACGAACACTACAGGGAAGATTACAATCTATTAGGCATTTTATTATACAACTGGCAGTCAAAATACACCCATTTCAACATCTACTCAAGAAATGAGTACCATTTGTGTGGACACCTAAACATCAGGAAGCTTTCCAAAAAATCAAGGATTATTTGCTCACTCCACCTGTCTTGATGCCACCTACAGATGGAAAACCATTGATACTATACATTTCTAGAACTCAGTTGGCATTAGGAGCTCTTCTTGCACAAAACAATGATCAAGGTCATGAAAGAGAAGTCTACTACATTAGTCATACCTTGGTAGGATATGAACTGAATTACATCAACATAGAACATGCCTGTCTAGTGGTAGTCTTTGCTACTCAGAAACTTTGGCACTATATATGCTCAATTGTCAAACAATGTTGGTTGCAAAGATTGATCCCCTCAAATACCTCCTAAGTAAAGCAACATTAACAGGCCGATTGTATAAATGGGTTATGATACTTAGTGAGTATGAAATTCAATATGTAGAGAGGAAGGCTATAAAAGGACAAGTGATTGCAGATCAGTTAGCCAATGCACCTATGAAGGTAGATCATCCTTTAGTGGTAGATTTTCTTGATGAATTTCTCTTCAACATTGACAATAAAACTGAATGGAAATTATACTTTGATGGGTCACATAAAAATAAAGGTTCAGGAGGAGGTATCCTATTTATTACACCCCAAGATGATACTATTCCTAAATCATTTAGGATTGCTTTCCCTTGCACCAACAACATAGCAAAGTATGAAGCCTTAGTGACAGGACTAAGAATGGCAACCCAGTGGAAGATAAGAGTCTACATGTTTTTGGTGATTCTCAGTTAGTAATCCATCAAGTAAATGATGATTATAAGACTAAGGATGAGAAGCTTGCCCCCTAAAAGTGCATGGATGATAGTTTCAAATAGTACTTCAATGACATTACCTTTCAAGAAATACCATGTATTCAGAATAGGGCTATAAATGCTATGGCAACCATGGGTTCTTTATTGGATATTTTGAGTCACATGCCTAATTTTGAGTTTCTGGTTGAATAGCTATTGGTCCCTGTCTATGATGTCCCTGATACTGTGATGGTGTGTACGATTGTTGGTCCTACATCCCCTTGGTATAAAGACATATTCAACTACCTAACTGACCAAACCTTACCTCTAGAGTCAAATAAATAGCGCAAAACTTTTATCCGTAAGTCATCTAAATACACCATCATCGGAGATACCCTATATAGACATACCTTAGATAACACCCTAATGAGTTGTCTCAATGCTGAAGAAGCACAAACAACTTTGCAAATGGTGCATGAGGGTATATGCGGATCCCATTCGAGTGGTCCTACTTTAGCCCATAAGATTATGAGACTAGGTTATTATTGGCCTACAATGGAGAAAGACTCATACATCTTTGTAAAGAAATGTAGACAGTCTCAGATACACGAAGAAGATTTGATAAGAGCACCAACATAGAAGCTTCATCTGATTACATCACCATGGCCCTTTTCCTAATGGGGACTCAACCTCGTAGGTAAGATACACCCTCCATCATCCAACGACCATAAATTCATCATAACTGCCATTG
The DNA here is from genome assembly GCA_007115665.2 of Sequoiadendron giganteum. Classification (NCBI taxonomy): domain Eukaryota; kingdom Viridiplantae; phylum Streptophyta; class Pinopsida; order Cupressales; family Cupressaceae; genus Sequoiadendron; species Sequoiadendron giganteum. The sequence goes on along the minus strand of CM021104.1, from coordinate 160,090,891 downwards.
AATACTTCACCAAATGTATTGAAGCTATTCCCATGACCTACATCATCGGCATGTAAATATCCAGGTTTATCCTAAACTATATCATTTGTTGGTATGGTGTACCCCAATCCATAATCACAAAAAATGGCCACCCATTCAAGAACCAAGAAGTACGCCATTTATGTGAAGAGTTCCATATCAAACATCATTTTTCCACCCTGTATTACCCACAAGGTAATGGCCAAGCCGAGACATCTAATAAGACCATTGTTAGAATCCTGAAAAAGACTATTAATGATGTTGGTCGTGACTGACACCTACAACTTAATCCTGCCTTATGGGCTTACCGCATGAGCATCCGTACTCCCACTGGCACCACTCCATACTCCCTAGTATTCAGATCCGAAGCTATGTTACCTATTGAGGTTGAAATTCCTTCCTTGATGATATCCTTGAAGGGTCACATTGATGATGAAGAATACTATGTATCTAGGTTACAAGAGCTAGAATTACTGGATGAATGAAGATAGAAATCACTAGACCATTTGCAAGCATATCGGAATCGTCTTCATCGTAGCTATAATAGAAGAGTTCTAAATAGAGACTTTGTCATTGGAGACTTGGTTTTAATGGATAATCCTAAGAATCAAGCTGAACAAGAAAATCTAGGAAAGTTTGAACATTGGGGCCCTATATAGTCACAAAAGATTTTGGATCAGGAGTGTACCAACTCTCTACTCTTGAAGGAGAGCCAAATTTGTCACCTATCAACAACCTTCATTTGAAGAGGTTCTATGCGTAGCTTCTGAGAATCCATGTCTTAATCTAGAAAATACAAAAAAATGGTTACCTTAATGAAAACCTAGAAAATAGGCATCTTTGTAACACCAAAAAAAATAAAAAATTGAGTAAAATAGTCAAGAGAAATAATTTGTCTAAAGAGTGAAAACCGCTTCGGTGGTGCTATGGATAAGTATCATGGTGAAAACCTCGCAAATAGGCACCATGTGTAGTCAAACTCACTCTTTCATCTACCATCATTCCAATCAGAAATTTTCATTATCCATCAGAATAAATGGTTGTCTTATCCATTGCTTGGGATGATTGACATCAAAGTCCATTCCGTTACATTCCCACTCCATCTCACACTTCTTATTCCTGACTGGGGGAAAATCCTTGTTCTATGCCATGAGGACCTTGTACATAACATTGCATCATGGAAAAATGTCTTGAAAAATCCCAAAAACAGAGTCAAGTCAGTCATGTTAAGTTAGTCATAGACATAGTCGAACTCTGTTGCCTTTGCGACTGGGACATAGGAAAGGCCATCAATCGATGTGCCCTTGAGGCATTAGGTCAGTTAGTCTAGGTTTGTCATGCATCACACACATTAAAATCATGAATCTTTGTACATTCAAAGTCATTGGTCATGTCGAACTACGAGGTCTCTGCATGTACAATGTAGGCAAGGCTAATCAATTGATGAGCCCCTGAGACCGCACTAGGTCAGTCCAATAGGGTTTATCACACATAGTCATTATCACACATGTTGTATATCATCCGTACTAAGTCAATCCTTTGAAGATATCGTCTCATTTCATACACTATCTACGCACACACTTGCTAATCAGTCAAGGAATCAAAACAAGTCATGCATCAACAAGGAAAAATATCTCACAGTCATCAAGTCAATATCAACCACATTGTCAGAATGATCAACTTATGTCTTACACAAGATATGTATTTCTTGTCAACATAAATCATCAAATTGTCATAGCCTCATGTTTCTTGTCACATCAACATCATCAAGCTCTAATTTCTTATACGACATGTATCTTTTTTGAAACCAAGCTCTATCATGCCTTATATAGATAGTCACCAAGTCAAAACCAGACTCAATGTATTATGCGATATGTGTCATCCCTCACATTAGGCTATGTCAAACAACAAACAATCCTACAAGATCAAGTTTTGGCGAATACTTTTATTTGGCTTTATGACTTTATATCTTATTTTGTCTTATCTTTTTATTGATTTGTGAATTAAGTCCGGTTACTAGCTTTCTCAAGGATGTCCCTTGAAGGATTTAGAGAAGCAAGGATGTCTCAGAACTCTTTTACTTTGACTGCTATCTGTGAACTATCTTTTTAACTTTGATTTTTGAGTCATGTTACTAGTTTCCTCAAGGATGTCCTATCAAGGATTTAGAGGAGCAATGATGTCTCATGACCCATCTTTTATTTGTTTGTTGTCTGTGGTTTGTCAAGACAACGATGACTGGGACAACTTTATCCTTAGTATGAGTTAAGACACTCCTTGTCTACGACTGTTTGGTTTTCACAGATGGATGACTTTGTACACTATGGTCTATCTCATATCATGGTGTGTATTATCCATTTGTGTCATGTCCCGCCCAATGAAGATAAAAAAAGAAAGCTTAGCATATTTGGAAAAATATCGAAGATCACATGTTTATTCTCAATTAACCACCCTAATTATTTCTTACTAACATTCTAAAATCATTCATGCTAACAATTCTCTTTTCTGACATAATTATGGCATCTTATGACAACAAAAATATTAGATCATCTACATAGGCATACATTTTATAAGCATTTCACATAGTTGCATTGCATTTCAAACATATAGATAGTAACATTAACATCTTCATTGTAGATATTCGAAATCATGACATAATAGGCATTTCATCAACATAAGAAACACAATGTAAACATTGCATGTACATATCACCATCAAACATAAATAAACATCATATAGCGTATTACATCCATTATTATATAGAATAATCATAAACATCATAAATTGCATTCACTCATAACATGTAGAAGCATCCATTCATATAACAAATATACATACATCATCTAGGAAACATAATCATAAAGACACAATGCATCATCCATAACATAGAACTGCATATCATATAGAAGCTGCCAAAATATCATATATATATGGCTCAAAATAGTGTGTCATAGTACAATGTCCGAATGTATCCATAAATAAACCAAGCTCGTAGGCTCTCTGATCAAAATACAATGTCTACATAATAACAAGTGTCACCGTGTCCTACTACCACTACTGTCACATGGTGAAGGTTGTGAAAAATTCCTAAGAGGTTCTCTCTATGAGGTGGAAGGCCTCTCATACAGACCTATCCTCAGTGGTCCTACTACACCCTCTGTACTCTGTGTCCTTGTATGACTCCTGTTCTCTGATCTGTGACTGTGAACCTCTAAAAATCTAGGAGCTTGTCTCTGTGCTGGCACCACTGCCTCATATAGATCCCTGTAATATGATGATCTCTCAATTCATCTGACTAGCTCATGAACAAAACCATTAGATGATGTGCCACTACATAGAAGTCTGACCTTTGTGAAATACTGCTCTATCTCTTGTCTCTGAGTTATGGCCTTATCTCTCTCCATGAGTGTACTATCTCTCTCCATGCGAGAACTATCTCTCTCAATATGAGCTCTATCTCTATCTATCCGCATAGCATCCAACTCTGCATGGGCATTGTCTCTATCTATCCGCATAGCATCCAACTATATTGTGACCAGTCTCAGTCTCTCCTCCAGGGCCTCCCTATCACCATCCCTAGGAGCCTCATCCTCCCGTCTCCCCTCCACAATCCGATCTCTGAGCTCTCTCTCTTGCTCCTCCATAGGTGCCTCCTCCTCAACATCATCCTCCCCATAACGTGCAAGAATCTCAAGAGAATAAATATCCATATCCGCCTCCTCATCCTCTGCAAGGCCCTCTCCGCCAATCTCTACCTCTTCATGCTCCTTGGCTACTGCCTCCTCGGTAGCATGCTCATCTCTGACCTATGCATCAACTCCACCTTTGATGTCCAACATCGGTACATCCTCTACCATTGCCTCTCAGATAGGTGAAATTGCACCTACCCGACCCCCTCTCTACCCTCTCCATCCTTGTCTACCACCTCTGCCACCACCCCCTCTTGTGCCATCATCCCAACCACCCCTCCCTCCAACTCTGCCACCTCTACCTCTTCGCCATCTTCTCGGCCTTGTGCCTCATCTCTCAACTGGTGCTAGCTGGTCTAGATCTATGTAAGTAATAGGACGATGCTCCGCCCACCATGCGTCATACGTAGCTATAGTCCTTGGATCTACTACCCCATCTCTCCATCCCCATTGTACTGGTTGTAAGGCCCATATCTCTACCTTGGCCATAGCTACTAGAATCATGGGCCCCTAGTGTGGAACCTCTCTAGATGATCGAGCAAACTCTTCTCTACCTCTAGGCTCATCCTGAACCTCTCTCAACTATCTCAATACACGATCTGGCAAGTGTCTCTCTATGATGTGCATGCTAGAAACAATCCTCCCAATGAGGTACTATGTCTGTCTGCAATATGGAATTTTTCCGTCCTCATCAGACCACTCCCTGTAGTCCATGTATGGTCTCCAAGTGAACTGATCTAGGATATCGAGTGCATGTCTCCAATATCTAGTATCTCCCACATGGCTGTGAGTGATGTTTCCCGTGTACCAAGAAACATAAGAAGATCTTGCCCGTCGCTCTATAGTAACTGGAGGATGGAAAACAACTATCCTCTCCCATGCCCAAACCATAAGAAGGGTGGTCCCACAACTCAACGACTATGCGTCTCTCTATACAATATCATGTAAATGAAAATATAACATCCCTAATAGACATGGACCCCAGGCATACAAGGTCTCTCTCTCTAACATGCCCACCAACATCTCCCCCCATCCCACAGGAAAACCATGACCTCGTCAATCTAGTAATACTATCCCAGCTATCACTGTTCATAGCATGCAGTCAATCCTCTCGTATTTTTCTGCCAACACCAGCCATCTGATCTCATAATGCTCAATCCTGAGCCTACTAATATCATCCACCTGATAAAATCTGGCTAGCTCCATCAATCCCCGCTGGGTATCATACATCACCCACTCTCCTCTAATCAAAAGTCTAAGTATCTTGTACACATCCTCCAATGTGACACTAGCCTCCCTAGTTGACAAATGAAATGATGATGTCTTTGATTTCCATCGCTCACACAACACGGTGAGCATCCCTCTGTTTTCTCGAATTGTGGGCATCGACAAACAATGATGTAGACCAAGTCTCTACAAAAGTTGTATCTCTGCACTACTCAAACGATCTCTCAAATCAAAGGTGTCATGATGTGATTCCCGCGTGTAGATAGGATCTAAAATGACCTGCATTTTAACCAACATGTCAAAAAAATTCAAATTTTTCTTGGAAATTTTTACCAGCCAAATGTGGCTCACAGTGACAAATGTGGTGCATTCATACAAATGTGTTGCATAGAAAAGAATTTGCGTCCCATATTCCTATGCCCTATCTACGTCATACATATGCATTTCAAAAATCTCTATGCGGTTCACTAATCTACATACATTTATGCTAGATGCAGATGCGTTTCCTAAGTACATATGCGGTGCATTTTATTGCAAATGCGTTTAATGCCTAAAATGCCTAACCTAACCTAGAAGTGTTTTCACATATGTGTCGTTCTGTCGTCAAATGTGGTGCATATGATGACATATGCATTGATTCTCAATGACTGCATATGCTCATTAACTTTTCAAGGCCTCAATCTACGTGCAAAACAAAAATTCAAAGGTTCATTCTTGGGTACATACAGGTAGTCCTGTGTCGGCTGGCTGCCTGAAGGTCCAGATCCAATATCCTCGATGCACAACGTAGGAAATGGGAGCCATCTTTGTCCACTAGTCAGAGCAAAATCTTAGTTCTTCTAATTCCTTTGAGTGCAAATGAATTGGTTTTCAATCCAATTCTTATTTATAGCTAGGGTTTGGGTGGCATTTCTTCTGACCTAGTCTACTGCCCGCTTAACCTTCCAACTTCAACTGACCCGTACACGTCCGTATCATCTCCAAATACATTTCCATCAACTCCATAGCATTTCTGACCATCAAATTGACTTATCGGGAATATTTCCTTGTTTTTTTGAAGCTTTTCAAAATTTGTCAATTTTCTCGAGGGGGCATACCCTAACCTATTTCATGCTGGGGGACGATCAAGGCATATTTTCTGTGACACAACATCTAAAAAAATGGTATCAAAGAGGGGCAAACTATAGACACTGAAAATTGGTCTTGGCCTACGAGTACACATTCAACATAATTTTCTATTATCCATGGTTATGATTAAATAATTTTTATTATTTAATTACCTTTTTCCTAACACATATTTCCTCTATTGACTAAATACCCCTTTTAATTAATTCACTAATTCATTAATTCATTTATTCAACCTTGATTAATTAAATAAATCATATTTATTTAATTATGTCGCTAACTAATTAATTCTTCCTTCTTAATTAAATAGTTTATTATTTAATTACCCATTTGTCATACTTCAACTATAATTAAATATCTTTATTTAATTATTCAATTTAACCCTCTTTAACTATAATTAAATATTTATTATTTAATTATTCAATTCCACCTTTTCAACAGTGAAATTAAATAAATTATCTTTATTTATTTAATTAAATCTTTCAGTTTTGAATGTTGTGTTAAATTAACATTTAATTCATTTATTTAACTATTTATGTCACATTCTTCTATCATTCAATTGTCTAATCATTCACTCACCTTCTAACTTGAGATCTATTTTTAGTTCTCTAGTTATCTCCCAATTGAATAGCAGATTGTCCCTACGAGAAGACTCTCTGTCACAACTAGTCAGTTAACTAGTTCTAACTCATATGCATGATCTATTTATTAATTAAATATATTTATTTAATTAATTAACTCAAGTTTTCATTTGAATGCATTATTCTTCGAGTTCTAACTTTGTCTTTGACATTCAAAGTCTATTTCTTCTATTTTCGAAGACTCTTAACTGAAGATTAAGATCTTGAACTCTTATTCTTTCTGTTCTGAAATAGTCTTGACACAAGATTAAGTTGTCGTTCTAAATAATCTTTATCTTGCAATATTTTTTGCCTCATGTTCTAACTCATGTATTATCTGACACATAAATCACATCGCATGACATTCATCAATCTCATCCATTGATCTCTCTTTCAATCTGAGCCGATCGTTCGAAAACCCAAAATCTATAAAATGGCCTATCATTATCATTATTCCTCCTCCCGAAATCATACACTTTTGAGAAGAAACTTAATCTTCAATATTTTGCTTAGACATTCAACATGGTTATGCTTGCATCAATACTAAAAATCTGAGGGCAAGCATACTGAAAAGGCAAAATGGAGAAGGGCAATCGAGATAATTCGAAGGAGTGGACGCATATTCGGTGAGAGCTTTCCAATTGATTTGTTTTGTTTAATTATGTTTATTTTATTTGTTCTTTGTTGTTTTGATTTAGATTGTTTGTTAGTTTACAATTGATCATTGTAATCTATGTAGCTATCAACATCAATCTCCAAAAAATCTAGGTCTTACAACTATCTTCATAGCCAATTCTTACAAGGTATCAGAGCTATTGGAGTGCCTTTGGATTGTCATTTTGGGGAGATCTTGAGTGCAATCTTCTATTTTCTTCATAGAAATACTAGATTCTAGGGGATTCCATTTTTGGCCTTGTATTGTAAGTGCATTTTAGGAGCTTGTTGCATTAGATCTGAGCTCACCATTGCGTTTGGAGTGTCTCAGATAGTCATATTTTCCTTTTGTTTCGTCCTAGTTGGACATTGGAGGCCAAATCTACAAGTGTTTGAAGATTGGAGGTGGTTGCCAGATCCAAGAGCTAGCTACCATTTCAGAGCATTTTCAGCCAAAAAGGACATCGCTATCATGTTCAAAAGGGCCAAAAACCCTTAAATCGATTGCAAATCATTGAATTTGGACAAAGTTCTCTATCAAGGCAAAAAAAATTTGCTGGTCGAGCCATACGACCCAACCATTATTGTGCTTGTATGAATTTAATTTTCAAAAAAATATTTTAATATTTTCTGTGAATTTATCTTATCAAAAGAAAATCATTTTTTTAATTATATTTCATAGTTTTTCAATTTATTATAAAATTATAAAAAAAAATTAAAAAAATAAAATCAAAATAATTTACTTCTGCGACTGCAAATTGTACTTGCAATTGTAGGTACTAGTTGTACCACAAAGTATGTGCACTGTCTGTGGGTGCCACGCAGTAGGCCACGTCCCCTGCGGCCCCACCAAATACCGACAGCTAGGTTATTAAAAATCAGCAATTTTAAAAAAAAATCAACGACGGTTGTAGAGAATATTCCGGCTTGCAATGGGATGGAGAAGCACGACGACGGTGATGACTTGTCAACCGTCAATTTTAAGCATCACAAAATATTTGGCCAGAGGGAATATTCCTTCATGAGGGCACAAGACTGCCAATTTTAGCCTTGACGGTGGATGACGTCAGTACTATATCAGATTTGTTTTAAAAAATTGGTAGAGCCCCTCTCATTTGAGTTTTCGATTTTGTAGTTCATCTTCAGAGGCTCATATCTTGGTCATTTTGAAGCCTTTTTTGGTGCAAATTTTTTTTGATTTGGTCACTTTAGGTTGAGTGATAGATTTTCTTAGTTGTCTCATGTCATAAGATTATGACACTTGTCATAATATTATGCCCTTATATGTACTCACCTTTGTTATATAACCAAGGGATCTCCTATGTACTTTAGCTTATTCTATTTGCATCATTGGCAGAATATAGTTTATTCTTGTCATATTATTTCTATCTCTCTTATGCTTGTGCTTTCTATTGGGCCTCTAGATCTTGGGTGGCTATCTTCATTGCCAATTCTTATAAAGGAAAATGGTGATTATGAACCTGACTCAAAGGCTTCTATAGAAGTCTACTCAGAGCCCCCTACTCCTATTAAGGGTGGTAATAAATGTAAATATGCCCCTATTTCAGCAAAGTATGAAACTTGTAGTGATGGGGTGGTTCGTGACTAACCTTACAAAATTGGGAAGGGTGAATCCTCCACCCTAATAAAAGGTAAGAGAGTTGTTGCTGGGGAAATTTTTTGAACACTACCTATGTCTAGGTCTAAGAGAAAAAATAGCTTAAGGGGTGGGAGTATTAAGAATATGGCTAAATGGACTGGTGGCCCTATCTAGGAGGAGTCAATTGGTATCGAGTCTCTAAGTATTGTCAGTAGGCAAGATAACATGGATATGCCTAAATAGGGGATGAATATGTAGAATAGAGGGAGGATTGTTGCTAATGAAATTGTGAGATCTCTTCACAAAATATAGACATAGGTTGCTAGAGATAAAGGGAAAGAGTTGATTGATATTCAAAACTTGAGTAGTGACTCCCAGGATTTTGAAGTGGAGGCAATGGATGTGTTCAATTTTAACCAAGAGGATTTTCCTAATGTTCTGGGCTTGGTGAAGGAGGGTACTATCTCTCTATTTAGGCTATTCAAATGGGCTTTCCATGAAATAAATATGACCAATGTGAAGGTTCGTGGGGCTGTGAGTAAAGCTAGGGAATCTATGGAGTCCTGTCTATAGGCTCAAATTAACAAGATTTTTGTGTCTTTAAAGATAATTGTTGATGAAATGTTAAAGATAATTTTTTTTTTTGAAAAGAGGATTGTGGCCTTGCAAGAGAAAATGGAATAAGTTAATATGAAATTGGATAAGGTTGTGGAAGTGACCAAATCGACTATGAGGAATGAAGTGAAGGGTTTGACTATCCTCAATGAGAAGGTTAGAGAGTGGATGGAGGAAGCTTTAGGTGGTAAGGACGTTGCTGGGAATAGGTAGTGGATGGAGGAAGCTTTGGTTGGTAAGGCTGCTGCTAGGAATGATGCTAGTTCGTCTAGTGTTTTTGATTAAAGATGTAAGAGAAATGGGACCCTATACTCAGACCCACAATAAAAACAAGCTGAAATCTACGGTACCTGCCAAAGAGATTTATTAAGTAATGGATGTGCACCAGAAGATAATTAAAAGTGATATGGAGGCTACTAATATTTTGAAGAATCTGTAGTTGTTGTTTTTGCTCCATTTTTGGCTGCTATTTTTCTTATGGTTTTCTCTTTGTTGGTTGTTTGTTGATTTATGTGCTTATCTTTTGAAGCAGTTCTCTTTTTTGTAAAGGGTTTTGAGCCCCCTTCAAAACGTATTTTAGCTCTAATAAAAAACATTGAACTTGAAGTAGAAGCTATCAAATTTATTAAATTTTATGTTTTAGTGTTCCAAAATATGCCTAAATGTGTTGAATTCCCTTTTGTTGTAGAAATAAAAAACTCCAAGCTCAAAAAGTTTTTTTTTTTGTTTCCTAAGGAAAAACAATTTCTAAAGCACTTGTGTCAACTTGATATTTATCGAATGTATCTTGTTAGGGGAATTAATTTCCCTAAAATTCTATGAAATTATTTTATTTTCCTTGTAGGAAAAAGACAAGATCTCCTTGGTCTTAATAATTTTTCAAGGGTTTATTGAATTTGTACTTGAGGTTTTTTCTTCTAGATTTTCTTTCCCTCTTGTAAGGAGTAGAAAGATGTACTTTATCCACTTTCCTGAATTGGGAAATATACAAGTTTTAGGAGAAATCATATACGTTTTTCTCCTTAAGAATATCTTTATCCATTTCTTTTGATATTGTTTCCTATATGTAGAGACTAAAAATATTCCCTTAAATATTCTTCTAATAGTTCATTATAACTAATTATGATTATCTATTTCACCACATTAATAATATATCACACTAATCGTATTATTTATCATTTTATGATTATCACGTCACTCACTAATTCTCATCATCCATTTAATTAAATGAAATTTATTTAAATTTAATTAGATATGAAGTAATTTCCATTTTTCACAATAAATTTCCTTTTCTAACTCTTGAGTTAACTCTAATGACCTCTTCTATAAAATCTTAATTCCATCAATAGTTAACTAAATCTCACTTTACAAGTACTTAGTTAACTCTATCTTTGAGTTTGAAATTTATTTAGTCTTCATTTAACTCAACCTAAAATAGAAAAATTCTTGTGCACATCTATCTAATTTTTAAATTAAATAATCAAATATCATTCTCTCCTTAATTCAAAATGGAAATCTTCCTCATTGTAGTTGAGTTAATTGCATTGGTTTTATAGTTAATTTAGATCTTAATCCACATCCACATCTCCTAGGTCTATTAAACCATTTACTTATCATATTGTTAGTGTTGTTTTATTTGAATATTGCATCCACATACCTTCAAGTAAAATAAACATCGTTCACTTATTTTAAGGTTCATAATTCATTTTTTATACAAGGATTTGAGTTTGATTTTATTTTGCATGTTTTCAAGTTCATTTTATTTCTTGGTTTTCAATATTCATTGCTTACATTTTGGTGAACCCAATGCTTAAATTTTTCCTTCTTTTCCTCTTTTTTCTTCCAGGTTATAGGTTCTTTGAATTGATTCAAAGAATCAAAATTTTATACATATTTTTTGAGATCAAGCCAACATGACAATTGCATTTGGGTGGGTTGAGATATGAAAAATGACATATAACACCTTACTTTTTTTTGACATATTTTTTTTTTGAAATTTTGAAGGGGTTTTGAAAGTAGTATCATATGCAATCTATATGACCATACAATAGGGAATACACCATACAAGTAATCCAATTTTTTTATGTTTTGATGTATATAAACATTATATATATATATATTTAACATTTTTTCTCTAAATTATATACATAATTAATTCTTTTTTTTGGTATATTTACACACTATAAAAAATTTGCATCATTTTATTGTTGTATATATAATACCTTACTATGAATCCCCTTCTTGTAAACCTATGTATCCTTCATCCATTTTCACCTACCAACATATACTCACTATATATCCCCAGAAAAACATAGTATACACACGAAGCTATACGTATTTCCTCACACAAATATATTCTTGTAGTTCTTTCACTCTGCCATCATTTGATGGATTCACATAAATGTTGATGTTAGAGCATGAAAAGTTGATAAGCATGGGGATCCTCAAGTCTTCAAAGTCCAAATATTTGGTGGCTAATCAAGGGAATCAAGGTACTCAAGGAAAGGGTTCTAACAATAAGCAAAATTAGTCTAAGACAAAGACACAAAAGGATAAAGCACAATCATCCTCTCCACAATAAGGGAATTATTCATCTTCCCCAATAAGGGAAATTCAAGCAAGAAGGAGGGACCAAGTTGTTCATATTGCAAGAGATTTGGTCTTGATGAGCATCATTTCCACACTAAGAAAGTTGATGAGTTGACAAACATCATCAAGAAGAACAACATCAATTTTCCATCCACCTACAAGAAGAAGGATTCATCTCCTTCCACTTCTTCATAATCAAAAGGAAAAGGGAAAACATTTGTGGCTACTATATTTATAGTAATGGATACTTGACTCAGGTGCCACTCATCATATGGGTTCTACAAGGGAGTAGTTTTCTTCTTTGGAGCCATCTAAAGTATCTCACATCTTCATAGGAGATGATACTCAAGTGGAAGTTGAAGGAAAATGTTTGGTTGTCATGGATGATGAAATATTTGAGAATGTTCTCTGTGGTCCTAACTTGAGAGCCAATCTTCTTTCAATCTACCAAATCACTCACTTTGGAGATGGAAAGAATGTTGAGTTTCTTCCAAATTTAGTTGTGGTCAGAGAGCTTAAGAATGATGCCTTGGTTGTAGTGGGACAAGCCAATCACAACACACAACTTTACTCATTCTCCCACTTTGTGCCTAAGTCTCCTTCTACAACATTGGATCACTCATTCAAATTCAAAAAGTAAGCTATGGCATGTGTGGTTTGGACATCTCAACTACTGCTATCTTCAACAACTTAGCTCCAAGGATATGGTTATGGGACTCCCTCAAATCATCTTTTCCAAAGGTGTATGTTTAGGTTGTTCCTTGGGTAAGAATGCAGAAGAGAAGTTTGACAAAGGGAGGTCTTGGAGATCTTTGGAATTTATTCAATTGGTTCACAGTGATGTAGCAGGTCCATTTCTAGTGCTATCATTTAGCGATTCCTGCTATGTCCTCACCTTCATTGATAAATAATCTTGCTTCACATGGGTCTATTTTCTTGTTCACAAGAGTAAAGTGTTTGAAAAATTTCTAGCCTTCAAGGCTCATGTTGAGAAGCATTTAGGGAAACGAGTCAAGATTATTCACACAAACAATGGAAGGGAATATGTGAACAATAAACATGAGGAATTTTGCAGTCTTGAGGGGATTGATCTTCAGCATTCAGTTTCCTACACTCCATAGTAGAATGGTGTTGCTGAAAGGAAGAATATAACCTTTAAGGAGATGGCTAGCTGTGTGATTCATGCTCCTTCTCTTGGTCCTCAATTTTGGGCAGAATCTCTCATTTATGCCAGACACATCAAAAATCGAGTTCCCCACAAGGCTTTGAAGGGTATGACTCCTTTTGAGGCTTGGTGTGGTAGAAAACTAGTTGTGAGAAACTTGAGAGTTTTTGGTTGTCCAGCTTGGGCATGCATACCTCCAGAGAAGCGCAAGGTATTGGAACCTTAGAGTAGGCCTTGCATCTTTGTTGGATATCCTGAAGGTGTTAAGGAATATAGACTTTTGGATCCAGAGACACATGAGCTATTCATTGAGAGGAGTGTTAAATTTGAGGAAAGCTCTCTTATCTTGGCCTCTAATCCTCCTCTTCCTTCTTCCATAGTGGAAAGTGATGATAGTGACTTAGATGATGATTCTTCCTTAGCTCCAACTCATAGGATTACACCTTCACAAGGTCCACTTGTGGTTGATCAGCCTCGTCCTTCATCTCCTACTAGACCTTGTTGGGCTCGACAAAATCTTGAGTCATCATGTTCTCTTGTTGGGGATCCTTTAGATACTCCAAGGAATTGATCACAACATTAAGAGTTTCCACATGCTTTTATTGCTAGTTCTTTCAATCCACAGTCCTTCAAGGAAGTATTAAGAGTTCCAGAGTGGGATTTAGCAATGGAGGAAGAGTATAGTTCCTTGATGAAGAACCACACATGGGATTTAGTTCCACTCACTAAGGGGAGAAAGATGGTTCGATGTAAGTGGATCTATCGAACCAAGAATGTAGTGGATAGAAGTGTGGATAAATACAAGGCTCAGCTTGTGGCAAAAGGTTTCTCCTAGGTTCCAGGTGTTGATTATATAGAGACCTTTGCACCCGTTGCTAAGATGAACTCCATTCACTTGACACTTTCTATTGTTGTAGCTCATGGTTGGGTTGAACATCAAATGGATGTGAAGAGAAAATTTCTTCACGGGGATCTTCATGAGGAGATTTACATGGATTAGTTGCAGGGATTCATACATGATTCTTCTTTGGTTTATAGATTGAGGAATTCTATTTATGGCCTCAAATAGGCCCCTAAGGCTTGGTATGCCAAGATGGATTCCTTTCTTCTCTCAACAAAATTCACTAGGTTTCATTTAAATCCAAACATCTACATTTTGTGATAAGATGAATCTCATTTGCTACTTGCGCTCTATGTTGATGACTTGATCATTACAGGGAGTACCTTATCCATCATTAGTAGTGTCAAATTTTCTTTACATGACATATTTTCTATGACTGACTTGGGCCTTTTGCATTATTTTTTGGGATTGAGATCACATAGTAAGCTTCTAGAATCTCTCTTTCTTAGACCAAGTATTGTCTTGATCTTCTAGCTCAGTTTCACATGGTTGATTGTAAGCCTGCGCCAACTCACTTTATTTCATGAGTCAAGCTTGAGGTTAAGTTCTTTACTCCACTTGTTGATGCCACTTTGCATCATCTACTTGACTCACACATGCCTTGATATCTCCTTTGTATTTGGCATGGTTTCAAGCTTTATGAAGGAACCACATGAGCTTAATTGGAAAGTAGCCAAATGCATCTTGCATTACATATAGGGTACACATCATCATGGGATTCACTATGCAGAAAGTACATGACTTACCTTGGTGGGATATATAGATTATGATTGGGCTGGTGATCTTGATGATCGTAATTCCACTTCTGGCTACAACTTTCATCTTGGTTCTGGCCCCATTTGTTGGCAAAGTAAGAAGAAACATGCTATTCCTCTTTCTTTGATTGAGGCTGAGTATCAAGGGGTTGTTATTATAGCTACTGAGGCTATTTAGCTTCAAAATATTCTCACTGAGTTTGGCTTCACTATTCCACATCCTTCAGTCATTCATTGTGACAACCAAAGTGCCATCCAAATCTCAAAGAATTTGGTTCACCATCAAAGGACCAAACACATCAAGATTCATATGCACTACATTTGGGAGCTGATACAAGGGTAGGTCACTGATTTGTAGTATTGTCCTACAACACAACAGGCAGATATATTCACCAAACCCTTCACTGAGAGTCTATATCATCATTTTTAATCTCTCTTGTGGGTGCGAGATGTTTCATCTAAGGAGGTCTCTTGAATTTTTCATTCTCTCTTATGGGGGTGACTTTTTCCTCTTATAGGGGTTTTGTCCTTGTCATCCATATGAGAGCCTTTTCTCTTTTCTTTTATCTCTCTTTTGGGGAGAGTTTTTTCCCATGTGGTTTTCTCCTTTTCTTCACTTTATGAGAGATTGCATTGCATTTGTCCATGGGTACCTAACATGGCCTAGCTTTCGGAACCCATCTTGCATTGTTTTCTTTTGTGTACATTCTCCCTAAGTTGCACTTAAGGGGGGATGTTGGTGTAATTAAAAGTGTTGTACTTTGTCCTAGGTCATAATTACATCTTAGTTAAGTTTACTTAGGGACCACATAGGAGGTAGTTGGAGCATTTCCACTTTTGGTGGACTTATCATGTTATTAATTTATCACATCCACCTTTCATGGACATATCATGTGATTACCTCTCCACCGTTTATGGGTGATCGACCATTTGTGGTGATTATCACATTATCACTTTTCCACTTTAGGTTTAGTGATAGCTTTTCTTAGTTGTCTCATGTCATAAGATTATGACACTTGTCATAATCTTATGCCCTTCTATGTACTCACCTTGGTTATATAACCAAGGGGTCTCCTATGTACTTTAGCTTATTCTATTTGCATCATTGGCAAAATATAGTTTATTCTTGTCATATTATTTCTATCTCTCTTATGCTTATGCTTTCTATTGGGCCTCTAGATCTTGGGTGGCTATCTTCATTGCCAATTCTTATAGAGGAAAATGATGATTATGAACCTGACTCAAAGGCTTCTATAGAAGTCTACTCAGAGCCCCCTACTCCTATTAAGGGTGGTAAGAAATGTCAATATGCCCCTATTTCAGCGAAGTATGAAACTTGTAGTGATGGGGTGGTTGGTGAATAACCTTGCAAAACTGGGAAGGGTGAATCCTCCACCTTGATAAAAGGGAAGAGAGTTATTGCTGGGGAATTTTTTTGAACACTACCTATGTCTAGGTCTAAGAGAAAAAATAGCTTAAGGGGTAGGAGTAGTAAGAATATGGCTAAGTGGACTGGTGGCCCTATCTAGGAGGAGTCAACTGGTATCAAGTCTCTAAATATTGTCGGTAGGCGAGATAACATGGATATGCCTAAATAGGGGATGAATATGTAGAATAGAGGGAGGATTGTTGCTAATGAAATTTTGAGATCTCTTCACAAAATATAGAAATAGGTTCCTAGGGATAAAGGGAAAGAGCTGATTGATATTCAAAACCTGAGTAGTGACTCCCAGGATTTTGAAGTGGAGGTAATGGATGTGTTCAATTTTAACCAAGAGGATTTTCCTAATGTTATGGGCTTGGTGAAGGAGGGTACTATCTCTCTATTTAGGCTATTCAAATGGGCTTTCCATGAAATAAATATGACCAATGCGAAGGTTTGTGGGGCTGTGAGTAAAGCTAGGGAATCTATGGAGTCCTGTCTATAGGCTCAAATTAACAAGATTTTTGTGTCTTTAAAGATAATTGTTGATGAAATGTTAAAGATGAAGATTTTTTTTGAAAAGAGGATTGTGGCCTTGCAAGAGAAAATGGAATAAGTTAATATGAAATTGGATAAGGTTGTGGAAGTGACCAAATATACTATGAGGAATGAAGTGAAGGGTTTGACTATCCTCAATGAGAACGTTAGGGAGTGGATGGAGGAAGCTTTAGGTGGTAAGGACGTTGTTGGGAATAGGTAGTGGATGGAGGAAGCTTTGGTTGGTAAGGCTGCTTCTAGGAATGATGCTAGTTCGTCTAGTGTTTTTTATTTAAAGATGTAAGAGAAATGGGACCCTATACTCAGACCCATAATAAAAACAAGCTGAAATCTGCGGTACTTGCCAAAGAGATTTATTAGGTAATGGATGTGCACCAGAATATAATTAAAAGTGATATGGAGGCTGCTAATATTTTGAAGAATCTGTAGTTGTTGTTTTTGCTCCATTTTTGGCTGCTATTTTTCTTATGGTTTTCTCTTTGTTGGTTGTTTGTTGATCTATGTGCTTATCTTTTGAAGCAGCTCCCTTTTTTGTAAAGGTTTTTGAGCCCCCTTCAAAACGTATTTTAGCTCTAATAAAAAACATTGAACTTGAAGTAGAAGCTATCAAATTTATTAAATTTTATGTTTTAGTGTTCCAAAATATGCCTAAACGTGTTGAATTCCCTTTCGTTGTAGAAATAAAAAAATCCATCTAGACCATTTTCAAAGCAATATTTTAACGAGGCTCAAAAAATTTATTTTTTTTGTTTTCTAAGGAAAAAACAATTTCTAAAGCACTTGTGTCAACTTGATATTTTATTGAATGTATCTTGTTAGGGGAATTAATTTCCCTAAAATTCTATGAAATTATTTTATTTTCCTTGTAGGAAAAAGACAAGATCTCCTTGGTCTTAAGAAGTTTTCAAGGGTTGATTGAATTTGTACTTGAGGTTTTTTTCTTCTAGATTTTCTTTCCTTGTTGTAAGGAGTAGAAAGATGTACTTTATCAACTTTCCTGAATTGGGAAATATAAAAGTTTTAGGAGAAATCATATAGATTTTTCTCCTTAAGAATGTCTTTATCCATTTCTTTTGATATTTTTTCCTATATGTAGAGACTAAAAATATTCCCTTAAATATTCTTCTAATAGTTCATTATAACTAATTATGATTATCTATTTCACCACATTAATAATATATCACACTAATCGTATTATTTATCATTTGATGATTATCACGTCACTCACTAATTCTCATCATCCATTTAATTAAATGAAATTTATTTAAATTTAATTAGATATGAAGTAATTTCCATTTTTCTTAATAAATTTCCTTTTCTAACTCTTGAGTTAACTCTAATGACCTCTTGTATAAAATCTTAATTCTACCAATAGTTAACAACATCTCACTTTACAAGTACTTAGTTAACTCTATCTTTGAGTTTGAAATTTATTTAGTCTTCATTTAACTCAACCTAAAATAGAAAACTTCTTGTGCACATCTATCTAATTTTTAAATTAAATAATCAAATATCATTCTCCCTTTAATTCAAAATGGAAATCTTCCTCATTGTAGTTGAGTTAATTGCATTGGTTTTATAGTTAATTTAGATCTTAATCCACATCTACATCTCCTAGGTCTATTAAACCGTTTACTTATCATATTGTTAGTGTTATCTTATTTGAAGATTGTATCCACATACCTTCAAGTAAAATCAACATCGTTCACTTATTTTGAGGTTTCGTAATTCATTTTTTATACAAGGATTTGAGTTTGATTTTATTTTGCTTGCTTTCAAGTTCATTTTATTTCTTGGTTTTCAATATTCATTGCTTACATTTTGGTGAGCCCAATGCTTAAATTTTTCCTTCTTTTCCTCTTTTTTCTTCCAGGTTATAGGTTCTTTGAATTGATTCATAGAATCAAAATTTTATACATATTTATTGAGATCAAGCCAACACGACAATTGCATTTGGGTAGGTTGAGATATGAAAAATGACATATAACACCTTACTTTTTTTGACATATTTTATTTGAAATTTTGAAGGGGTTTTGAAAGTAGTATTATGCAATCTATATGATCATACAATAGGGAATACACCATACAAGTAATCCAATTTTTTTATGTTTTGATGTATATAAGCATTATATATATATATTTAACATTTTTCTCTGAATTATATACATAATCAATTCTTTTTTTTTTTGTATATTTACACACTATCAAAAATTTGCATCATTTTATTGTTGTATATATAATACCTTACTATGAATCCCCTTCTTGTAAACCTATGTATCCTTCATCCATTTTCACCTACCAACATATACTCACTATATATCCCAAAAAAACATAGTATACACACAAAGCTATACGTAATTCCTCACACAAATATGTTCTTGTAGTCTTGTAATATAAAATTAGATCACTACAAAATCCTCTTGTAGTATACATAGTTAATCTTGAGATAAAAATTATTTCATCATTTACACATAACTCTCTATTTAACTACTCAAGTAAAACTATATATTAATAGTACCCATTTATTTATTTTCTCTTGCATGGATATATACATACCTATGCAACATATATTTTCTCACTCGAGATTTTGGTGGATATAAACAAAAATTTGTGGAAATACATTCAACAAATTAACGAGATATATATTTTTCAATATACACCATATACTCATAGTCCATACCCTTGTATTGCATGCATATTCCACAATTCGTTAGTGACCTATGGTTTATCCCTAGTGGCCCTCTTCTTATCACCTCCTTAGTTGTTGGCCACATTTGAGATCAAGCTCCTTTCCTAAGGGGCTAAAATCCCTAAGTGATTACCTATGCAACCTCTTGAAAAACCTAGCTTTAGCTAAACACACATTACTTTCACCAAAGTAATCTATTTTTTGACTTCTTATAGGGGATGAAAATATGATTTTAAGATGGACAGTTTGCATGAATATTTTTTTGTCACATCAATTACCTAAGATTAAGTAAATTCACTTGAAAGTGAGTATTTAATTTCCAACAGAAAGTGAGCATAACTTTTGCATGATTTATCCTTTATTTATGATATTTGTTTAAAAATTTATCAAAATTTTATAAGGATTTTAAAAATGTTCATATTTTATTTTATTTTAAGTCTTCTCACTTTTCCTCTAACCTTTGACTAGAACTTTCCATTTGTAAAGAGAAACATAGAAAAAACAATTATTTTCACAAGACAAAGTGAAAAATTTCAAACTTCTAACATATTATTATTGTAGGATGATTGTGAGAAGACTAATTTTATTGACCCTTTTCATTTTTGAGTTCCTTATCTTTTTATGTGTTTTCAAAATATGTGAGGATGGATTAAAAATAACATTAAATTCCATTTTGGTTAGTAGAAAATAATATCTTAATCTCAAAGGGTGTATTCTCTTCTCACATTTACTTGATAAGATAAAAGACCTTATTCTTTTCATTTTTAGAAGGTTCACCTTTCATCACCAAGGGGGTTAATTAAACCATATTTTTAATGTGGTATATCAATGGGGGAGAATGCAATTTGTACCCCAATATGGTCATGTCATATTTGGATCACCCTTGGGGCCTAGTGATATATGAAACAAGGTAAAGGGTTGGTCTAATATTTTGTTTAAATCTTGATGATGCTTGTAGACAAGCTAGAACTCATGAATGTTTCCCTAAAAAATTTTTGATGCAAGCCTAATTCCTCTAGCCATATTTTAGTGTTGTGCATGAGATACATATTGTACCTTGAAGTTACTCACAACATACTCCCCATGTGATGAGCTAGAGCTAACCAAGGTAACACTTTTAGAAAAATTCGGTAACTTATCCTTCACAAACCAAAAGGAATGAAAGAATGAATTATCAAAAAAGCCAAAAGAACATGATCATCGAGATTTTTTACTTGGAAAAACCAAAATGGGAAAAACCATAGTGAGGATTAGCTCACAATATATTATATCCAGATATAGTATATTATAGGGGCTCACTTCCAGGACACATTGTCCTTATAAGGCTCACAACCAAAGTTAAGTATAATAAAAAAAAATTGGTGTCTCACTACCAAAGTATGAACTGATACAAAGCACACCTCTATTGTGTTGTTTTTTAGTTCCTTTGAAGCTTTGAATATGAAGTACTACTCTGCTTAGTAGTCACTCAACAACACTACTTTTATTCTAAAATATTACCACAGAATTCACATATTCGTATCATATAACACCACTTCCATTTGATATCTCATTTTCACTCATTCACTTGTCTATGTTCTTCACTTGCTTCAATTCCAAAATATCTCATATATTTACTGAAATACATCCACACACATCAATTAGGTCAACCTAATTAGATGTAAAAAAAACAATGAAAAATACATTTTATTGAAACCATACAAGATTTAAAATCATCTTCACGCTTAAGAAAAATATGTAATACTCAATTTAAGTTAGAAAGGACCCAAAATAGATCCAACTAACATCTACAACGGATATTTATTCTTATCAACACATATCATGTATTAGGTCAGCCAAGAATATGACCTAATCATAAAGGCTTCCAATCATGCACACGCTTCCCAACATACACACATTCTAGATTTGATATTTCTTCAGTTTCATATTTCACCAACATCAATGAGACTACCTTTAAAACCACAACATCAAACAATTCTTCTTAAGAAAATGAAGAATCTCCCACTCTGGTATACTGAATAGAGAGATGACAATGATATACATATTTGAACTCTGTCATAGATATCTTCCAATACTCTTCATAAAAATCCTCGAGATATTGAAAATAACTATATGAGCTAGTCATAATGATATGGTTAAATGTGCATAGTTATACTTCTTACGGTGAAGTGTAGAACCAAAAATCCCACACATTGAATCACAACAACATCAGTAGAGAACACTTAGAATTATTTTTGATAGATTAGCTTTCTATTATGTTGACATCAATGATGACATAGGGTTAGCTGAATCAACCTATGTATGTACACTTATGCTCATGTTGCTAGGAAGCATCAGGGTATGTGTAGGATCATGATGGGCCAAAAAGTGGTGATATGTAAGTGATATGATGACCCATGTGGCTAACGACTTTTTTTTTAACCCAAAATTGATGAAACGAAAATGTTTTTTAAAGGAGATTCTTAGCTTTCCACCAATATAAAATTATGCTTTACTTTGAATTTAATAAATAATTATTATTTATTTTCTATTTGAATTATGACTAAAGTCCTGATTGATAGGCTAATTGAAAAACATCTATAGCTTTCAAACGAAATCACATTTTTTTAATCTAAAACATGTGTCACATTCTATGCTTTGCATACTATAGGATTAAAATAATAATAATTAAATTTCATGAAGTTTTGACCAAGTTAAGGTGGTCAGACATACAAGTTTTTATATTTTTTAAAAATTGTAATAAAAAATTCATAATTAATTATTTACTTAGAAAAAATTACAAAAAAATATGCATCACATCGGGACATGAGTCCTCTACTTATATATAAAATACTATAAAAAAATATTATCATTTTATTGTCGTTAGGGTGGTCAGACAGACACCTACTTATTTTTTCCCTAAAATTTAAGTACTACTGTATTGAAATTTCAATTTTTCACCACATATAATTTTTTTCCTTTTAAATCAACCTAGTAGTTTCGAAACTACATTAAATTTGCTACAAATTTTATTCTTACATACTTTTGAAATAATAGAGATAAATTATTCAAATTTTTATGTCAAGTTGCCTAACTCTGATTTTTTGAATTTTCATCGTCACTTAAAGGCCTATTTTTTCCATGATGATCCTACACATACCCATCAATAATGATAAACTTCCAAATTTTGACCAATATCCCCCTTTTTCATTGATGGTAATATGCATATAAAAAAAAATTCCATATCATGAAGCAAAACTTATTCCTTTCCAACCTCAACTCCCCCTTTCAAAAGTAACAACTCCCCCTTTCAAAATTAACCTTTAATTTCCAAAAAGAGTCTTCCAATCATCCAGAAGATATTAACAATCATGTTTTTCTTCCCATTATCTTTCACATTATTTCTCCCCAAAATGTATTAACAATGTAGAGTAGAAAAAAGTAACCCTTTTCACACTTAATTTGGGAATAATTAATACTAAAATTAACCTAATAATGCCTTGATTTAGTGTTGTAATGTGTTATACACATTCACATTGAATCTATGGCCCTTTTTAATAAAATGTACTTAAATTGTACCTTATTTAGGGTGTTGTAAAGTCTTGTATTACACTTTCACACTTATCTAGGGTTTCATTGATTAGTTGTGGTTAATTAGACCTTAATTGGCCCTTTAATTCAAATTCAAGCCCTCTTTTTTTTAAAGCAAAAGGCATAATGCCTATATATATTTAATAATAGATAAAATATATAAATTTTTTTTTGTTGTTCCTATCCACTTGCTTGCTAAATATCACATTAAGACAATGAAACATATCATTTCTTGATCAGAGACATGTCCTATACCCTTAACTAGCCTCTTATTTACAAAATCAGGCTTAATTTAGCTTCAACATACCTACTAAGCTTTATAACAACTACACATTATATTTGTTTAAAGGAAAAAAAAGGACTCATTGTTTACTGCTCAATTTCCATGAAGTCTGGAATTTCCACATCCAAATGATTGACTGAAGACCAGGTAGGAAGATTCTGGCCACCCTGATTTTGAACATTTTTTATCCACTATTGGTTCGAATTCCCCTCCCTGACTTTGCATGGCAGCAATCCATGTACTTCGCATGGTGACATTCCCTATATATGCTCCCCCATCTCACCATTTATTTTAGGAGGCAATTCATTCAGATTGATTACCTGGCATTCCATTTGTCGATCATCCTAGTTTCCTACTGTCGAGGAATGTCCAACACCTTATGCAGTAGCTTGACAAAGACCCATTTGTTGATTGTCCCAGTTTCCCTGTGCTGAAGAATGACCAACTTCTTGTGCACTGGCTTGATGAAGATGGAGAGAACGAGGTTGAAAATCAGGTTGCAGCTAACTGTCGACTGAGTCTATCTTTGGTTGAAGGGACATGTGAACATCTATGCAAAGTGCTGGCTTTGGAGGCTCATGCTCATGCATTAACAGGGCCAAAAACGCTTGCACTTTCTCCCTTTTTCTTTCTCTTGCATATATTCTAAGTGTCACCAACATGAAGGTTGAATCTTGCAAAGACAAAGATTTAACTATGGCGATAAGGAGCTTCTACTATGCATGTCGATGAAGGAGATAATGTTTGGGAAATAGATCACCCACATACCCATGACCTTTCCACAAGTCATATGCCTGACATGTTTTGTTGAAATTATCCCATTGCATGAAATCCTTATTTACTACCTTTCTAACCAGCTTCTCAACAACCTCAACATCTTGCAACAAATCCATTATATTAGAAATGAAAATAGACAAGAGTGGAGAAGGGTAGATTACTCATTTTACTGATGGCCTTATAATGTGTGATCCCAAAATTATTTTAACATGCTTCTGAAATGTTTCACAGTGGTCTTTGAATACCAAATGAAGCTCCAGTTCTCCAATTTCTTCAACAATTGGCATCTCCCATTCTCGAACTTGTAGAAAGACTTCATAATTCCTGGGAAAGAATTCCATTTCTTGCATGTACTATTTCAGAAAGAGGATGAGACTCACAACTTCAACTCTCTTTTCATTTCCCGTGCTTTGAAGTGGAACCAGTGTAAGCTATTAAATTTAAATAGGAAAACCAGATATAATGAAAGCGTTGAGCAAATGCATATCTTAGAGTATCATTGTGCCTCATTATTTGGGACAACCTTGCATTTTTAAAGATCTATCCTAAAATCCAATAATTATATTTCATTCCATTTAATTTTGCATATTTGAGGTCCTAGAAAATGGTGCTAGGAATCACACACCACTAATGGTGAATGCATCCTCTCCACATAGGACACCCCTTTTTGGGCATTTTTGAAATGGGTTTTGATGTTATTTCATCCCTTAAAGAATGACCCTAGAAAGCTGTGTTAGGACCCATTTTCCTTTAGTGGCGAATGGGTCCTCCTCAAATAGGACATCCATTTTTGACTTTAACTATGGTGGGATTATAATTATTTTCAATCCTAGATCTAATGTTGGATTGAATTATTTGAATTTCAGGGTTAATTCTCAAGTTATGTATAAATATAAGATTTTACATAATTTAAACTAGAAGAAGATCAAGCTAAGAGAAAAAATAATTTTCATTAGATCAAGCATTCATAGTTAAGAAGAAAACAAGAGTGAACTTTGGAGTAGCATTACAAGTCTTCAAGCTCATTTTGTGTCAAAGATCAAGCATTAGTGAAGGTTTGATGATAGATTCCTTTGAAGAATCATGAGGGATTCTAGGTGTTTAGAGATGTACAAGACATACAACCAAGCTTAAGGACTTGTTTCCTAAGTGATTCCATCTTCTATCATAATCCTAATTGCAACCTAAAGAGGTATATTGAAATTTGTGGCTTATTGAAAGGATTTGGGATCTTTTATAGTAGGTCACTTGTATTGTTCATGTTTCATTTTAGGGTTCTATTCTAACACAATTTAATAGAATTGCCTTTACATACTTAGGGATCTTACTTGTAGACACACTTAAGGTTAGGATTACACACGCATTAAACATTTTAGATCTTCATTCACCATCAAAGGTTTAATTACCAACAAAGGGGTTTGAATGAGGAAAACCGTTATACACCAACAAGCTACAAATTTTGTCTTATAGATTATTAGTAAATCTAGATCTGAAGGCAAGAATTTCAAAGAGTAAGGAAGGAGTGTAGACCTGGAAGTTGAAGAATGTATTTAGAATTTTTTGGAAGGACCTAAAAGGACCCATTCACCTTTAGTGGTGAATGAGTCCCTGTTAGGGTTTGAGGGGTGGTAGATCCTACACTGTACAAGCTTCAGCTCCAAATTTAGATATATTTGAATAGGCCTACCAAAACCTATTCTCCTTTTGTGGTGAATGAGTCCCTATTATCCTTTCAAAAAATTAGGATTTGATTAGGTGCAAAACATTATCTGCTCCTTGTTTTGCCAAAAAGATTACAGTTTCTTTCTATTTTGTATTACATTCATGCATCACATGTGTTAGACCTAGAATTATGGTTTATTTGCTAGCTCAGTTTCTTCTCCCTAAATTGTGATTTAGCTCATCACCTCATCTCTACATAAAGGAGAGATTGCAAGATCCCTAAATCTTGAATTAATTCACCTCTTGGGTTTATAGTTACTTCAAGGTTATAGGATATCATGTTTTGAATGAAACAATAACCTAGAAGGGGGGGTTAGATGTCATAACCTCTTATCTTTTCCTATGTTTCATTTTGGTGAGCCCAATCCCCTTAAAAATATTAATTTATGATTTGGAATGCATTGAAACCCTACATCCTAGTTTACATTATATTTGCATTGTATTTTGGGTTTATTCATTGTGCATTAGTGAACATTGAATTTAGGGTAAAATTGCATGTTTCCATTGCTATTATTCATCAAAAAATAGAAAAAGTACTTTAGATCTGATTTAGTTTTGCATCTTGTCCACATTGAGATCATCATTCAAACATTTAGATTAAAACTACATTCTAGATTTAGTCACCTTATTCATCATTTAACCTTAGTAAAAGTTGCATTTAGAGACTTCATATCTAGAAAATCTATTACAAAATTATCTGTTACAGATCTGAGACAACAAATACATAGGAATAACTCAGAAAAACTAAAATCAAACTTAGAAAACCCTAAAACTAGGACCCATTAGCCTTTAGTGGCGAATGAGTCCTTATACACCCTGATCAACAAGGCTTCTAGGTGTTTTCTGGTGTTGTGTCTTTATTTTCTCTGTAAAAATGTAGATTGGAACCCATTCACCTTTGGTGGCGAATGAGTCCCTGTACACCTTGTGACAACAAAAAAATTGAGTTTTTTGAAGTTTCTAATAATCATTTTTTGTCTCTATTTGGAGATCTAAGAAGTAGTTGTCTAAAATAGATTATCTTTGCATTCAATTTCTTGTTTAGGGTATATGCACAATTATGATGGGCCAAAAAGTGGCGATATGTAAGTGATATGATGGCCCATGTAGCTGACGACTTTATTTAACCCAAAATTTATGAAATGAAAAGGGTTTTTAAAGGATATTATCAGCTTTCCACCAATATAAATTATACTTTACTTTGAATTAAATAAATAATTATTATTCATTTTCTATTGAAATTATGACTAAAGTCTTTATTGATAGGCTGATTGAAAAAAATCTATAGCTTTCAAACGGTATCACATTTTTTGAATCCGAAGCATGTGTCACATTCTCTGCTTCACATACTATAGGATTAAGAAAATAAAAAATGAATTTCATGAATTTTTGACCAAGTTAAGGTGGTCAGACATAAGAGTTTTTATATTTTTAATTTTTTTTTATAAAAAATTCATAATTAATTATTTACTTGGAAAAAAATTACAAAAAAATATGCATCACATCGAGACATGAGTCCTCTACCTATATATAAAATATTATTAAAAAATAATATCATTTTATTATGGTTAGGGTGGTTAGACAGACACCTACTTCTTCTTTTTTCCATGAAATATAAGTACTACTGCATTAAAATTTCAAATTTTCACCAAATAGATGTATAATTTTATAAATAAACCTAGTAGTTTAGAAACTACATTCAATTTTGTACAGATTCTATTATTACATATTTTTGAAATAATATAGATAACTTATTCAAAATTTTATGTCAAGTTGCCTAACTCTAATTTTTTAAGTTTTCATCACCACTCAAGGGCTTGTTTTTTCCATGATGATCTTGCACATACCCTTTATTTAGATAGATTTGGAAACATTGGGAAAGGAATTTCATGTTTATTTTAGTTAAAGGTAGCATTAAAAGTTTGCATTTTCAACATTATTTCATCAATAGATAAGTTAGTTTACATTTTGCATTCATTAGAAAACAAAAACAAAAGACAAAAGTAACAAAAACATCAAACAAGACCCTTAGGGAAAGCATACTTATGTCAAATCTCCTTTTCAAAGTTAACTTATTCCTTAAGCCTTTTAGTAGTGATGACTTTGAAATGTTAGATGAAGTTCTTGAGTACTTCATCTCGCAAGGTTCATCCACTAAGGCTTGTCATGATAAACAAAAAAAAGGACATTAACACAATCACACCACAACTTATAATTTACCCTCCTTCACAAAAACCTCAAATTCAAAACAAACCCGTGCTTATCCTTGAACCACTGAAAATAAATCCTTCACTTGACAATGGTAATGATTGGCAACAAATGGGTTATAATACTATTTTGCACACCTACAATACAAGGAACAATTGGAAACAACAAACATATTTTGTCTCATTACCCTTTCCTAATCCTATCTTGCCTAGCCCTTCTCATTTGACCCCCAAAAGTGTAAAGGAATACAATATTTTTGAACAACTTAGGAATACACCCGCTAAGATATGCCTATGGGATCTTATTCCAACCTCAACTAATTATCATAGGATGCTTCAAATGGCCTTGCAGCAAGTTATGGTTCCTCCTAACACTATTTAAAATGATGTGGCAATACTATTCCAAGGAATGAATGAGATGAACTTAGACATTATTTTTCACCAGAGTGAATTACCTCTCTTATAAATTTAGAGGAATCATGAAGCCTTCAATATAATAGTCTGTGTTAATCGAATCATGATAAAACTAGTCCTTGTTGAAAATGGTTCGACCCTGAATGTGTGTAGTGTGAGCATTTTGGAAAAGATTGACATAAGTAGAAGAAACATTAAACCAAATTCTTTATCTATGAGTGGATTTGATAATATAAGAAAATAACCACTCAAAGTTATATCACATTACCTATTAAATTTATCAAAGTCACATTACAAACTTTGGTCCATGTTATGCCTGAGGATATTTCTTATAATCTCCTCCTAGTAAGACCTTGGATTCATAAAATGAATGGAGTTCCTTCTAATTTGTTTCATGTAGTTTGAAGTATGTCTATAAAAACAAGGTTTACATGCTAAACTATGATCCTAAACCTGAAAGTTACTTGATTACCAAGAGAGAAGGATGTGATTCTTTGTAAGCACTAGAATCAACTATAGAAAGGAAGTTACAAAGGAAGATGAGAATGAGATAGATATTGATGAACTTACTAAGTTGTTATAAGATGATTGGGGCTCCTTATATTTCACACCAACATTCATGGGAGAATACAAAATTACAAGAAAATAAATTGAAAAGAAAAAGAAACCAATGGTAATGTTAATGCAAAATTCAAAGGACATTTCAAAATAATGTACCACATCCACTCTTGAAGAAGAAAATATCTATACAATAAATTTTGATGAGATAGACTACCAACAACCACCAAAACTGAAAGAAATAAAAAGACTTTATGGGAGATTTTATGAGCTCATAAAACAACCTAGTTATAATGGAAAAGGATGTGGAAAGAG
Source organism: Sequoiadendron giganteum (assembly GCA_007115665.2). Taxonomy (NCBI): domain Eukaryota; kingdom Viridiplantae; phylum Streptophyta; class Pinopsida; order Cupressales; family Cupressaceae; genus Sequoiadendron; species Sequoiadendron giganteum. The sequence goes on along the minus strand of CM021104.1, from coordinate 160,061,417 downwards.
AGAACATAACATATGTATTCCTATAGAGCCTAACACACAAGAAAAAAAAGTGGTTTGGGGTATTTCCTTTCTAAAATAATGCAAGCAACAAGAAGACCTTCACTCAACATCAACACTATCATATGTGATCCTAATAAACCAATTCTCACCTTGAAGCATCCTGACTTGATTGATACAACTTGTGAAAAATCCTTGGAATATTTTGAGGATGATGAAGCTTTGAAGGAAATGTTAGGAGTTTATGAAAAGCCATTTACACCTCCTAAAAAGAAATAGGTTACATGTCTTATGTTTAGCACTAAACAAATAGATGAAGAAAAGGAAAGTAATGGAAATGACAAGGACAAAGAAGAATATAATACTTAAATTCCAAAGAAAAATGCACTTCCTTTAGGGGATATTGTCAACATACCAATGGATCCAAATAACAAGGAAGATTAATTCAAATAGGGAAGTTCGTTGATGAAGATGAACAAGAAGATCATGTAACTTTACTTCATGACTTTCCTGAACTCTTCGCTTGGACTTATTTCGACATTCTAGGAATCGATGCTAAGAGAGTAACACACAACATAGTCCTTGCAAAAGATGCTAGACTAATATGATAGAAAATATGAAAGATGAATCCTAAGATAGCTTTATTGATTAAGGCTAAAATTGAGAAAATCCTTGAAGCTAGTTTTATCTGACCGGTTGATTATTCTCCTTGGATCTCAAACATCATTATGGCTGCAAAACTTGATAATTGTATTAGGATGTGTATAGGATTTTGTGATTTAAATAAAGAATCTTTAAAAGATGACTTTCCCCTTCCTAATATTGGAATGATAGTGGACTTGACTATGGGAAATGCTTTATTGTCATTTATGGATGGATTTTTTGGATATAATCAAATCTTTATCAACCCTAAATATCAATACAAGACAAGATTTAATACAACTTGGGGAAAATTTTGTTAGGTGGTCATCCCTTTTGAATTAAAGAACACAGTTGTAACATATCAACAATGTATGGCATTGATATTTCACAATTACATACATATGATTTTGGAAGATTATGTTCATGATATTCTTGCCAAATATTCAACTCGACATGACAATGTGAATATTCTTCAAAAGATATTTGAATGAATACAAAAATATAACATGAGGTTGAACCTGAAAAAGTGTGTCTTTAGTGTATATAGTGGATTTTTTTAGGTTTTATAGTATCTCACAGAGGCATTGAGGTGGACTCAAAGAAAACTGATGTTATCATTAGCATACCACCTCCTAGAAATATTTCTCAACTACACACTTTACAAGAAAGAATTTAAGCCATCCATCATTTTGTAGCATCCCTAGCAGATCGAACATTAGCTTTCACACAAATCCTTAAGAAAGAGGTTCAGTTTAATTAGAATGAGGATTGTAAACATTATTTTGAGAGTTTGAAAGATTATCTCACTACTCCACTTGTATTAAAATATGTGATGCAAAAAAAACCATTTATCCTTTATCCAACAACATTAGCCCATGCTCTTGCAACATTATTGGCTCAACAAGATGACAACAGTAAAGAGCATCTTATCTATTAGTTTAGTCGAACCTTGATCAATTAGAAAAAATGATACACAAAAATAGAGACTTGATGTTTGGCTCTCATGTTGGATACTAATAAATTGAGACATTATTTATTGAATTTTGAAATTCATTTCATGACAAAGTTTGACCCTTTAAAATACCTCTTCACTAAAATAGATTTATCAGGATGCTTAGCTAAGTGGGTTATGTTGTTAAAAAAGTTTGACCTTAAGTTTGTCTCTCAAAATGTAGTTAAAGGCCAAGCCCTGAATGACCAATTAGTTGATGCTCCCTATCCACTAATGTTACCTAATATTGACTCATTCTCTGATGAGAATGTGTTGACTATTCAAAATGACAAAGAAACATGGGAATTGTACTTTGATGGATCTAAGTGTCGAATTGGCTCTAAGGAAGGAGTTATATCAATTCCTCCTTTAGGTAAGCTTATTCCTTTATCTTTCTATTTAAAATTCCTATGTACAAACAATAGGATGGAGTATGAAGCTTTAATACCTAGTATAGGTGTCGCGTTAGCACTAAAAGTCAAACAAATTTCTATATTTGGTGATTCACTCTTAATTATTAAATAGATAAATAGCTCATATCAAGCAAAGCATGATACACTTGTTCGATATAGAGACCTCACAATGAAATCATTAGACAAATTTGAATCATAAACGATCATCAACATTCCACAAAAGGATAATATTCATGCAAATGCAATGGAAAGCACCACTTCCTTTGTATCTCCTAAAGATACTCTTGCCGAGTTCACATTTAAAGTTCAAATGATTCCTAAACCATTGATAGATGATAAAAACAAAGAAGTGTTATCAACCAAAACTAACAACTCTAGTGAATGGTATACAAGGATATTCAACTATTTAAAAGACGGTACCTTTCCCGAGCCTACAACTAAGAACACTCAAGCTCATCTTTAGAAACTTGCATTGAAGTACATAATCCTTGCATAAATTCTATATAGAAGATCATTTAATGGCCTTTTACTTAGATGCCTGAAACAATCTATAATCCCTATAGCACTTGAAGAAGCTCACACAGGTTCTTGTGGGGGGCATTTAAGAGGAAGAACATTAGTTCAAAAATTGGTTCATATAGGATATTATTGGAGACACATGGAACAAGATTGTTTTGAGTATGTGAAGAAATACCATAAATTTCAAGAACATAACAATTTGATTCATGCCCCTACCTCTGAACTTCATGCTCAAGTTCCTATTTGGAATTTTTTGGTTTGGGGTTTGGACCTTATTGGAAAGATATCACCACCTTCTTCCACTGGACATACATTTATCATTTCTAGAAATGACTACTTCACAAAATGAGTAGAATCTATCCCTCTTTGTTCCATGATAGCTGATGCAATGTTTTATTTCATATTAGAACATATTGTTTCTCACTTTGGTTTACCTTTTGTATTAGTTTTGGATAATAGAACTCCATTTAAGAACAATGAAGTGAAGAAATTATTGGAAACATTCAATATTCAACATCATTTTTAACACCATATTACCCACAATAAAATAGCCAAGCAAAATCGACTAACAATAATATTAAAACAATTCTATGAAAAATAGTAAGTAAACATAATAAAGATTGGTGTACTCAATTGACTTATGCATTATGGGCTTATCGTACGAGCATTAGAACATCTACTAGAAATACTCCTTATAACCTGGTTTATGGTGCTGAAGCAATAATGCCCTTAGAATTAGAAATTCCTTCCCTAAGAATTTCTCTTAAAGGGCTCATTGATTACACTAATTATAAAGAGCAATGATCGTATCAGCTTGAAATTTTGGATGAACAACCTATCAATTCTCTTGAACATCTTCAAGCTTATTCTAAAATAATCGAATGTGGTTACAATGATAATGTCATCAACCACAAATTTAATAAAGGTGACTTAGTGCTATACAAAAATCAACATGATGTCAATGCTCCCTTGAATGAAAAAGGAAAATTCAGCCCTAACTGGTTAGGACCTTACATTATCAATGAAAACTATGGATTTGGAGCCTACCCATTAACAAAAATGGATGGTACACCTCTAAAAGAACCTATAAATTCCACACAATTGCATTAGTGTTACATATAACATTTTATATTTTGAATAGTGTGTTAGAGTAGTGTTGTTAGATTAAATGGACAATTTCTAGTTTATATCACATTGCTTCCTTCTTTGACACATGGTAATAATTCTTGTCTTAGAGTCTAGGGTAATTAATTGAATGCTTTGAATAATTACTTTAGTTTCCATACTATTCACAATCTAGTGTGTTATTTTAATTTAAATCCTTATATGAATTTAATGTTACTAAATCATAAGCATATTTAGGTTAACATAATATACTTAATTAAAGTGTAGCATCTAACATAAACTATAAATGGTTTAATTAGATCAAATAAAACATTAAATCATGGAGATATTTATTAAATATTCTTACAAAGGATATTTGATAAATCAAATTGACATTTAAACTCAACACAATATCATAAAAACATAAACATCCATGCTCATATATATATAATCAAAAGTTTAGGTACATATGCATCACTGAATACAATGCTAATAAGGTCTATGACTACTAGACCCCTTAGGGGCAGGTGACCTCCATAGTCATCGTGATACAATAGTATGCAATCACAACCTACTTGAGTTTAGTTGTATGCCCTCCAATAATATAGATGCTCTAGCCTGTCGTATGAGTGCCTCGATGTGCTCTCAGTCTATGAGCTCTTTGTCTTCCTGTACCCTAGCAAGATCCTCCTATATCCTTGAGATGTCTGCTTGCAGGTCACTCTTTGTTTTGTTGTTAGTAGAAACTCTCGAGGCTAGGATTGCTAAAATATTTTGTTGAAGTTGGTTCTCATGACTAGTGGCTCTCTTGTATGCTATGCCTAACCTCGCTATAGACTCAAAGAGGTTTGCATGTGGCCCCACAAAAGTTGGGGGCTTGTAATCTTTAAGTATATCAGCCTCAATGCATAGTGGGGGAACTATCTCAATGATCCCTCACTGGTAGAGCTTGCACTAATCTCACGTGGATCTTACAAGATATAAATAATAAGAATATCAATAAACATCATAATCATACATAAAGAATATGCATTAAAAATACATGCATAAAAAAATAACATAAACATCAAATCATCACCTGGATCCCCAATCTACTAGACAGGGTATGACTATACAATGGTGGTCCCCCTTTGTTTTGGAGGTGTGGGTGGCCTGCTACTACTTGCCTCTTCACGCCCATGTGCATGGATCTCTGGTATGGTTGTGGCATATGATCTAATGAACATGGTAGGTGGTCTCTCTCCCTTATCAAGGGCAATTGGATCCTCCTCAACCTCATCAGTATGCCTGCTCAAAAACTAAATCTCCTACTCATCCTCATCATCATCACCATCCTCATCTAAACCCAAAATGATGTTAGGTATGGTGACATCCTCATCCATATCCCCATCTATCTTCTCATCATTTTTGTCCTTTCTGTGACATGGAAGAGGTTTGACCAAACCCACAACATGGTACAAAGGGAAGACTAAGGATGGCTGAGTTATAACCTACCACTCATCGAAGGTGTGAGTGGTACCTACATCATCAACCTTAGAGACTAGGGGCCTATCAAGGTCCTCATCTTCTAAACTACTAAATTATACATCATCACGAGTGATATGATGACTATCCCTAGGCCTACAAGAACTCTGTGTTGATCGTCAATACATTGGTCTAGTTTGTAGTGGTACCTGGGTGTGTTTGAATTGCCTCATAACATGATCATAGTAGAATGGTCTTATAATGTAATCATGTCCACCTAGAAGAAACTGATCCATCTTTAATCTACAAAGCTCATGCATGTCATCTGCCCACTAGGGAATCCATTGATATGGTCTCTAGCAGATATAATCCTCATCCAATCGGTCAAATCTAATCTTCCAATGTAGTAAATCTCCATCCTACCATGGTCATCTTAGTGGATAGTTGAAGACCTGTGGCTCACCTATGTCTACTATGATGGGAAATCCTGTTAGCCTCATACAAGTGATATGCTCGAAGCACCAAACCTACTGAAGTGTACAATGTATGATTATCCTAGTATACAAATCAACCTAGATCATAATACAAATGGGTGAGAATACTATGGCCCCATGCATAAAAGATCCTCTACTCCTCCATGCTCTTGATATTATGAACAATAACACCATCTAGATGTGCCCCTCAACCATTTGGTACTAATGTGAGTGGTACAATCATGATCATGATCTACCATAGAAGTGGTGATCATGCACTTAGAAGCCATTTAAGATTAACACATGGTTTGATTCTCAAACAATGGATAGGTCGCCCTAAACAATATAAAATATCATCCCTCATCTATATAAAAGATCTATCACTGGCTAGATATACAGGCTCGCCTTAGATGGGAATCTGTAAGATCCAATATATTTCCTCTAGAGTAATGGTCATGTCTCCCCGATAGGAAGATGTAAGGTACATGAGTCCGTGTCGCATATCTATGCTAGGGATAGAAGCTTAGCATCGTGATACCTCATTAGTGGCATGAGGTATACCAAAAATAAACCAACATCCTGAAGAATCTCAATCGCCTCCTTTGGTAGCCATGTGATAGACTTGTGGAGGAAAAAAAAATGTCTCCCTCCTACCAAGCTCGAGGAGGAACCTAAAAATAAAAATACTTGAAATAAGTCCTACATTAATCAATTCAATAACATTACAATTGTTCTAAGATGCCTATCAGCCAATAAGGACACCTAGATCATTTTGGATGGCGGTTCTTGGCCACTTTAGACAATTTTGGGGTACTTTGCACCAAAGTGGGACACTTTGTGACAAATAGGGATACTTTATGCCAATCTTTTCTACGGTCCTAAAATTACTCTAATTACATAAAAATGTATAGTAAATCCATGAAAATGATAAAAAAGAAGAGAAAAATCCACTCATTTTGTGTCAAAGTATGCCTTGTGCTGCCTCGTTGTAAATCACATCTAATCTCGGGGGCTTGTAGACCCTTCGACTCAAAATTTTCACTCACTCTACACCAAGGTAATTCATAAAAAAGGTAAATTTCAAATGAATAGTGAAAAGTGCCATTTTCATTAGTATATAGTAAAACCCTAATAAATAAAGTTCATTCATTTAAAGGGAAGTTCATTCAAATTAGCATATTGGGGTCTAAAGGTCTCTATTTTCCATGTCATTTGTTACATTGGATTTGTAAATCCTTTCTCGATCTCATCAAATGTCTATCAATATGTGGTATGGTACTTGGAAATACCCTATGGCATGACCTAAGTGATTCTATGTAGTTTCGTATTCACCTTGATTCCACCTCCATAAAGCAAGCAGAATCATGGGGGACATACATATACCCTCAAATTTAATTCTCCATAGAAGTTTGATAAGAGGATTTTTGAGAAACTAATGAATCTATGTTGCAAGATGTAGTTCCTAACATTACGGTTTTGTAGGTAACCACAATGGAGGCTTCATTCTCCCTAATGAATCCATATGAGTATCCTTTTCATAGTGGTTATCTTCGTTAGCTTGCATATACACGTAGTATCATATGGCAACTAAAGTGGGGGCTAAATGTAGGGTAGAAAAAGTTAACCCTTTTTCACACTGAATTTGGGAATAATTGATACTAAAATTAACCTAATAATACCTTGATTTAGTGTTGTAGTGTGTTGTACACATTCACATTGAATCTAGGTCCCTTTTTTGTAAAATGTACATAAATTTTACCTTATATAGGGTGTTGTATTACACTTTCACACTTATCTAGGGTTAAATTAATTAATTGTGGTTAATTAGAGATTAATTGGCCCTTTAGTTTAAATTCAAGCACTCTTAATTGCATTTTCTTAAGGATCTATCCTAACACCCAATAATGATATTGCATGAAATTTAATTTGGAAAATTTGAGGTCTTAGAAAATGGTGCTAAGACCCATTAATCACTAATGGAAAATGGGTCCTCTCCACATAAGACACCCTTTTTTGGGAATTTTTGAAATGGTGTTTTGATTTTATTTCACCCCCTCGAAGCATGGTCCTAGAAATTTATGCAAGGAACCATTCACTTTTAGTGTTGAATGGGTCCACCTCACATTGGACACCCATTTTTGAATTTAATTGTGGTAGGATTATAATGATTTTCAATCCTAGATCTGATGTCAACTTGAATTATTTGTATTTTGAGGTTAATTCTCAAGTTATGTATAAATATAAGGTTATTTTACATAATTTCAACTAGAAGAAGATTTCAAGCAAGCTAAGAGACAAAATATTTTTCATGAGATCAAGCATTCCTAGTGAAGAAGCAAGAAAGACTGAACTTTGGAGTAGCATTACAAGTCTTCAAGGTCATTTTGTGTCAAAGATCAAGCATTAGTAAAGGGGTAATGATAGATTCCTATGGAGAATCATGAGGGATTCTAGGTATTGGGAGATGCACAAGACATACAACCAAGACTAAGAAATTGATTCCTAAGTGATTCCATCTTCTATGATCATCCTACTCATAGCCTAAAGAGAGGTATATTCAGATTTGTGTCTTATTGATAGGATTTGGGATATTTTATGATAGGTCAATTGCATTGTTCATGTTTGATTTTAGGGTTCTATTCTAACACAATTGAATATAATTCCCTTTACATTCTTAGGGATCTTAATCTTAAAAACACTTAAGGTTAGGATTATACACATATTACATGTTTTAGATCTTCATTCATCATCAAAGGTTTAATTACCAACAAAGGGGTTTGATTGAGGCAAACCCCTATCCACTAATAAGATAAAAAAATTGTCTTGTAGATTATTAGTAGATCTCGATCCAAAGGAAAAAATTTCAAAGTGCAAGGAAGGAGTGCATACCTAAAAATTGAAGAACATATTTAGAATTTTTTAGAAGGACCTAATAAGACCCATTCACCTTTAGTGGTGATTGAGCCCATGTTAGGGTTTGAGAGGCAGCATATCCTACACTGTACAAGCATCAGTTCTAGATTTAGAGCTCTTTGAACAAGCCTACCAAGACCCATTTGTCTTTGGTGGAAAATGAGTCCCTGTTAGTTTTTCATAAAAGTAGGATTTGATCAGGTGCACAACATTATTTTCTCTCTATTTTTCTAGAAAAGTTACAATTTCTTTTGTATTTTGTATTAGATTCATGCATTACGTGTTAGACCTAGAATTAGGGTTTATTTTCCCCAAATTGTGATTTATCTCACCACCTCATCCTTGCATAAAGGAGAGATTGTAAGATCCATAAATATTGACTTAATTCACCTCCCAGGTTGATAACTAATTGAAGGTTATATGATCTCATGTTTTGAATGAAATCATAACCTGGGAAAGGGGGGGTTAGATATCATAACCTCTTCTCTTTTTATACGTTTGAAACAAAAATGTTTTTCTTCCCACTATCTCTCAAATTATCACATTATCTCTCCCTCTTTGACATCTATGGAAAAGGTCATGCAAGGGTCATGCAAGGGTCCAATGTATTTTCCTTGTATATGTGTATGTATTCATCATAAAAAGGATAATTAATCAAAAAAGAATAAGAAATTCAACCTGAAGATGAATATCCCTGGAGATTCTTCAGAGTATCCTGGCAAGTAGATTTTCCTTCTTCCCAAGAACTATTTGCATCTACAAGAGTCCTATATAGTAGTTCAAGCTTTGTTAGAGACTCTATTCCTTCTTCCACAACGTTGGGGCTAAGATTTATTTATGATAGTTTTCAGCACTAGCAAGGGAACTGGATATAGGAATGTACCTTATCTTTACTAAGTCTCTTAGTGCAACATATTGCTTTATTTTCTTTGTCCTTTGATTTTACAAAGAAAATATAAATTATCCCCCAATTGCATGATGTAAGACCACTTTTGATTTTTTTTGTCACTTTATACATTATAGACATTTGCTTGAGTGCTTATTTGAATTTCATTCAGACTCATTTCATTCTTTGTATTTTGTTTCCATTTAGACCAATTCAGACAAAAACATAAATTCATGTGCTTCTTCACAATATTGAACACGCTTCAATCCCTTCAAGACTTTGTGGTGTGAATTTTCACATTTCTTTCTAGTGTCTTCTAGATTTTCCTTTGTATCTCTTTATTTTTACTCATTTCCTATTTGTTCTTTTAATCTGGAGATGTATTTTTTCAATGAATCAACTATACTCCTAAGATTTTCTATATTGGACACTGATGTATTAATGTTTTCACTAGGAATTAATTCTTGTAAAATTTTTATTGCTTCATCCAAGTCTTGTGTAATTTCACTTTCATGCTAATGTTGGGTTACATCAAATTGACTTCCTTCTTGTTTTGTAATATCATGCTTGATAGAAACACTTTTTCTTTTCTTACTTGTTCTTCTTGTACTACTGAAGGCTTCAATAACAAACTTTTCTTCTAAACCTATTTTGTTGGGGTCCTTTGGGCTTCCTAGAAGCACACTTGCACAATGATCAATTTCCACCATAGTCAGTTCATAATATAACTTAGAAATCCACACAAGCCTAGGATCAAATGCTTCCATGTAATAAAAATTAGTAGAAATAAGGAAATTGATGTCTCCAGAGAATTTTTCCACCACACTCTTTGGTATTCTTATTCTCTTACTCATCCTCATCTGAAACATTTCAAATAATATTGCAAGAGCAGTTTCTTAAGCATCCAATCCACCAAGATTCATCATAAGATTTCTTATCTGGTGTGCTAATAGTTTGGTATTTTTCCATTCTTTTCCAATTACTGATATATCCTTCATGAAATATAAAAGCAATCAAACTATTAAAGTACCATACCTGAATGCATTCTTTTTGTTCTTTTTGATTTATTTCAAATTCTTCATCAAGTGTTGTCAAAGTAACTGACAAATATCATAATCCACACCATTCTCAATCATGTCAAATGCAATGTGAGTAGGAGTAGTAGAGACTATATAGCCATTGTTAGGTAGAAAAATGTTATGTTCAATAAGAATTACGAAATATCGGATAACTGGATTATCGAATGTACTAAAGATGAGTTCCTTTCCTTAGAGAGTTGCACTTGTATTTTCAATTAATTCTTTGTCATTGAAAAAATTATACCTTGGAACTAGTTCAGATGACCAAAAACTAGTCACATCCCTTATTGCTTCCCTGGTTATCGAGTTTGCACTGCCAATCTAGATAGATTCATCATGAGTCCTACTCAATACAATTCAAATGCACTTTTTGTTGAATTCAAATTGTGGAAACTTCTACTATACGTTGAATTTATTTTCAAGTAGGGTTTTGTATTCTAGTTTAATGATATTGTAACTTTCCTTTAATTTATTTTTCTACAACATACTCAATTCAAGAAAGGGCATTTCTTCTATTTCTCCATATATGTATGCATAGATATCCTCAGTAGGTGAAAATATAAGGGGAGTGCTAGAAAATACAACTGTTGATTCTTGTGATAGATTTTTCCAAGAATTCCTCTCAATTTAATTTTCAATCTATCTAAGAAATTTACTACCTTTGAACCATCCATTTCAATAAAGATGAAAATTCTAGAGAAGAATTATGTAAGAATAATACCTCTTGAATTTTCTTTAGTGAATATTATGGTTTTGATGTTTTTCTTATGGAGGACACCTCAAATCCAGTTCCTATTCTTCAATTTGTATTTCCTTTGCATCAAATGAATTTGTCTTTTAAAATATGTTTTTAACTCCATGTTTTGACCCATATCAATAAATGCTTAAAAAAAGATGTCAAAACTTTGAAACCTTGTATCCATAGTTAATCTACAGATGCTTCGCAAAATTTGACATCATAATATTTTCTTCCACAATTTCCTTCTATAGCTTCAGAAATTATTCTTCCAAGATATATGTTTGTGCCAAGACTTGACACTATGTATTTCAGTGGGCTATTATAATTTTTTGTTATTGCTCCCTTTAAGCCTTACCATGAGCTTAGTTTTCAGATGAATTATTTATAATAGATGCAGGTACAAATGTATTTGTAATTACTAAATCATCTCTATTCTTAGGCTCACCATTATTTCTCCATATATATTTTATTTCCTTCTTAACCTCGGTAGGATCAAATTTCTTCCCAGATTCATTCCTCTTTACTGGATTAGACTATCTTCTAATTTTTCTTCTACAAAATTTTGAAATATGTTTGGGTTTGTTATAAAAGTAACATACCTATTTTTTCTATCCAAACTAACTTCTACTCATCCTTGATTTGCACTGGTTAGCCTTATGTCCAAATACATTGCATGAATAATAGTAGCTATGGAAATATTGATACATTCTCCCTATATTATATATATTTATCATCTGACTTCTACACTCAGTACCTCTATGTCCAAATTTCTTTAATGTAAAAAATTTTCTAGAGAAGAATCCAACAGTTTGGCTCATTATACTCCTACATTCTAAATTACTTTATGTCCATATTTATTGCATGAAAAAAATACCATTGAAATATGGGTACCTTTGAGCATCTAGTTGTCTAATAGGTCTTCTAACATTGCTTTTTTGTTTTCTGAATTGTATCCTATTACCTTTAATTTCATTTTGATTCTCAACCTTGATAGATATTTGATTTGCCTTTGAACTTTGTCCTTCTTCAAGACCCAAAAAAAAATTGTCCTTAGAGGACCTATATTGCAAGTAATTCATCAAGCATTATAGTACTCATTTTAAATCTCTCCTCATGTGTTCTTGCCTTTTCCAAATCAGATATGAGATTTAATACTTGTTCAAGTCTAGAGCATTCTTCAGTCTTGCTTTGTACCATTGTATTCAAATACTCCTCAATCCCCTTCTTTTCTTCCATTTGTACTTTTAGTGTGATGATCTCTTCATTTGCTTGCTTCAATTGTATATTAAATTCCCTATGTCTTTCTCTAAACTTCTTGATTTTTTTTCTTAATTTTTTGATACATTCATTTTCTTCTCCTAGTCTAGGCTTTCCTTCAAGCTTTTGTTCTTAGTTTCAACTCTTTCAAGATATTCAAGAGCAGATTTCAATTCTTACTTTTCAAACAAGTAGCCATCTTCTACATATTCAATTGAAAAAATTTCTTGCAGTGGAACATGACACTTCTTGCTTGCCATGTGTTCAAAATTCCAAGATCTTCCTCAAGCTATTAGACTTTTTTGAAGGAATCGAGCTCTAATACTAATTGTTGAATATTCAAAATACTAAGATGGTGGAGGGGAGGTGAATCAATATTTTATAGATTTTGAATACAACATATTTAATCACCAAACCATATCACAAATAAATCACTTGCATCTGTCAGGTGTTAGCAAACCAACTGCTCATGGATGACACTACTGAGGCAAGAAAGAAAACCTACTTAATGGTGTAGGACACAATCAAACCCCTAGGAAAAATGCCATCAAATCCAAAAACCCACCCTAAATAGGGGAGTTAGAGAGCACAATGGACCAATTGAACACATCAACCAACTTGTAACACCACCCCACCAGAAGAACCAACCCCAACTCCACATTAATAGGAGGGAGCTCACCTCTAAAGGAGAGGAAGAAATGAGAGCCCAACCCTCCAAAGCCATCACTCTTTTCCCACATATGCTCCACTTCGATAGGATCTAGTAGAAAAGAGATCTCCCCGACAAGACTACAACACCCACCTCCACCTCAAGAGAAGAGGGCTCTACCTCAATAGTAGTCTTCACCTCCATAGAAGACAACGACTATAGAATCCAAGGGAAAACTTCAGAAGAGAGTAGTCACAACCGCCTTTGGTAAAGAAATGTACTAAACCAAGAAAGAGGGAGAATGCAAATCCACCAAAGAGAAGCACCAAATAAAACGAGCCTTAGAGAAGAAAAATGAAGCAACTCAATCCACCAAAAACCCATGAAAGGGGCAGAACGAAACCTCCAACAATAGACCTCCAAATGGGTATATTGAGAAAACCTAGCCAGTAAAAAGAGATTCATGAGAAAGACCATATAGATAGAAATCTGTATGCAGAGAGAAGAAGTCCCCAACCAGCTAGAAATGCGTAACATATCGCCATCATCATCTTTAGAATTTTCCTCTCCATCCTTAGCATATATCAAAATGCCTCTACTAGATCTATTCCTTCCATGCCTCTCCATCATCATAGTGATAAAATCAAATAGGAGGCACCAACTTCCCAAAAGGAGAGCCACAAAAACCTTAACAACAAGTCCAATGCATCCTCCTAAAAGAGCACCCATGACTAGGGAAAAAAGGAAGAGAAAAGGAGGTAGCATTACCACACAACCTCCCCCAATAGAGACAACACCATCTTGCTAGTAGAACCAAGCAATAGGAGTAGCCGCCTCAAGCCGCTCGACCATCAAAATATCTCCATTTGTGTCATCTTTGTCTGCTCCATTACCTGCAAATTCAAAACTCTCACCCGATGCTCTTGCCCCAAGTTAGTTAACATGACCTAGGATCTAATTTTTCATTATAATTATCAAATAATTTCATTGAAAATTTATGAAAAAGAGGTGATTGAGTTATTGGGTAATGATAAAAACCAAACCAAGGCCATTTCTTTAAATGACCAAGCAAAGAGCTTAGCTAAGAGAGTATCTTTGAAGATGAAATCACTACATAAAGTAGTAAATGTGGATAGATGATTATTAGGATCTTCTTTTCCACTATATTTTTCAAATTGTGTTATTTTAATATTTTGTGGGATTGAAGTTTCTAAAATGGAAAATAATAATGTGCAATGAGCAAGGTATGTTGAAGGGTTAGAATGAGATTGAATTTGATTCATGTTGGAATTCTTTTTTTAATGAATACATGTTTCACAAAAGTTAGTTTATGATGGGATATATTTTTGTCTTGTTTTGAGAGTTTCTAGAAAGTGTGGGACTTTTGTGAATAGTGGTGGAATGCTATTTTAGAAATTGAAAGGTGGAATGACATTTAGAGAAGTAAATGTAAGTTTTGTATATTATGGAACAAAGTTATAATTATCCCCACATGAAAGCCCCAAACTAGTTTTAAGACTATTACTATATTTTTAGTAGGTGTTATGCGCGGAGGAGTGAAAGTGAGAATAGAAGATGTGATCATTAGATTTGAAACTTGTGTTAGGAAAATGTGTGTTGTACACCTTGCATAATGTATTTAATGTAATTATTCTCAGGGCTACTTTATGTTATATGTAATATTGGGACATAAGATAAAGTTGTAAAAATGGAATTATTTAATATTGGGGAAAATAATTAAATAAAGTACCCAATATTAAATATGGGAACATGGTTTTGTCATCTCATGGTTTTATTCACATGGTTTTATGTAATACCACTTGGTGGTTTTGTGGGAGCTTGTGTCTATAAAGGAAAACAAAAGGGTAGTTGTTTAGGTTGATCAATTGGGAGGTTAGCTCTGGTTAACACTTGTGGAGATTTGAAGCATGTCATGGGATGTGTGGTTGCATGCTTGCTCACATGGATTGCATGGAGAGGGATTTTTGTTTCAATGGTGTTCATGGAGACTCTTAAGATGTGTAGTAATATTTATTGTTGAATAATACATGAGAGATGGATAATTTTGGAGGCTAGGTATTTTCCCTCTTGAGGGTTTTTCCAGCGTATATCTTGTGTCATATTTTCATGGGAATGTTGTCTACTCTCTTGAATATGGATTCTGAATACTTAGTTGCATAAAATTCTCATTTGGGTTATGTGGAAATTATCTTTAAATGGCTGCGAGTTTCCAACATTTGGTATCAAAGCGATGGTTGTGGTTGTATAAGGCTTGGTTGAGAAAAATATTGTCTGAGCTTGAATCTATGCATTGCATGAGAGAATGGAAGGCATGGAAAGATATGAGAGTTTGCAGGTTGTTTATTATAGATCTGAGGGTTTTGGGTTTTGTGTTTGATGGGTTGTTTGCAGATTTAGGGTGTTAGAAATTTTGGGTGAAAATGGTTTCTTGGTTTTGCATTCAAGTGGGGGTTTTGTAGGGGAAAATTTATAGAAGACCTCATGGATCAAAATGGACCTCATAGTTGGATCTGGGTCAAGTCTAAGAGAGGAAGATTGATATATAACTTGACCTATTTCTGTTACTATTGAAAAAATGTAATCTTTTTTGTAAAATCCCCATTTTTGCAGTCATACGGCTATGAATATTTTATTCAAAAAATAAAATTTATAAATGAAATTCCCATTGATATTATTTTACCTAAAAAATATAAAAACAAAAAATAAAAATAAAATGAAACTCAAGGAGGGCCGATAGAAAAAATATTAATTGAAAAATTAAAAAAAGAAATAAAGGATTTTGGGGGAGGGGTCGACCCCGCCCTCGTACCTCCTGCCATTGCAGCTAAGGTATTGACTGTATAGTTAGTACTACTAGCTCTGTGGTGGCCAATGGTACAGTTGGTACTTCCAACAGGGTTCGGTAGGGGCTAACTAGCATAGTCGCCCAAGTTTTTTATTTAAATGCAAATTTTTTATATTTAAAATGCAGGTATTAAATAAAATGCCACAAAATTATTGAAGCTGCCCCTTTTTTGAAAATATTGAAAGGGTATGTGTAGGATCATGATGGGCCAAAAAGTGGCGATATGTAAGTGATATGATGGCGCATGTGGCTGAGGACTTTTTCTCTACGCAAAATTGATGAAAAAAAAAGGGTTTTTAAAGGATATTCTCAACTTCCACCAATATAAATTATGCTTAATTATTATTCATTTTCTATTTGAATTACGAGTAAAGTTCTGATTGATAGACTGATTGAAAAAAATCTATAACTTTCAAATTGTATCACATTTTTTGAATAGGAAACATGCATCACATTCTATGCTTCACATACTATAGCATTAAAAAAAAAAAAAAAATTCATAAGCTTTTGACCAAGTTAAGGTGGTTAGATGTATAAGTTTTTATACTTTTTAAAAGTTGTAATTAAAAATTCATGATTAATTATTTACTTGGAAACAAATTACAAAAAAATATGCATCACATCGAGACATGAGTCCTTTACTTAAATCTAAAATATAATAAAAAAATATTATCATTTTATTGTGGTTAGGGTGGTCAAACAGACACCTACTTCTTATTTTTTCCCTGATATTTAAGTACTACTGTATTGAAATTTTAAATTTTCACCAAATAGATTTTTTTTTTTTCTAAATAAACCTAGTAGTTTAGAAACTACATTCAATTTTCTACAAATTCTATTGTTACATATTTTTAAAATAATATAGATAACTTATTCAAATTTTTACGTCAATTTTCCTAACTCTAATTTTTCTGAATTTTATTGCCACTTAAGGGCCTATTTTTTCCATGATGATCCTGCACATACCTGAAAATTAAAATGAAGTTTATAAAAATTTCAGGTCTAGTGTATATGCTAGGAGGTGCCATTGATGAGCCACCATCGCACCACCCAGGGGGTGACTTTTTTCCTTGTATAGCCAGATTGGGAAAATTTCTTCTAGGGGGCATACTTTTTCCCAAGTGCTCTATTTTTTGACTTCTTAGACTCATTGGAAAGGTGACTTAGAGATCTACACTATGGTATCAAGGATATTTCTATATTTTTTAGCTTTGATAGTGTTTTTATTGGTGGAAGTCAGGTGTTCTTTTTGAGCTTTGAGAGGTGATATCGGGTGCATAGAGATTCATATTTTGGACTTCAAATAGTCAACGAAAAGATTGTTTAGAGAATTACAAAGTGGATCAGGTTTGGAGTTTTTTTGACATGATTTACTTTATTATAGTCTATCCTAAGCTATTTATGGGTTTCTTTGACTATGGTGATACTATGAGCTTATGGATTATCAGATCTAGGAGATTTGATGTTGGATTCATTGTATGCTCAGTTGTACATATCATATTATTCTTTTTTTGACATGGTTATTAGTTTGGTCTGATTTGTATGCTTCATTATTGTATCTACAAGTTTTGTAGCATAGGTGGTCTATACTTACTTTTTTCACCTATGACTTGGACATGGGTTGTCAATTCCCATAGATATTTCAGTGTTGATACATTTTCAATTTGGGTGGCTTGACTTAGTCACTTGGTTTGCTAGTTTTGATGTCATGTTGAGGATGTGAGATGGTATTACTAGGTACAGTCATGATGTGAGACCTATATAGTTGAATATGTAATGCAAATATGTGGACAATGTTGGGTTGATTTGTTGGTACATTTGGTGGTGATCATGGTGTCATGGATGTTTATTGTGCTTTAGAGACTTTGGCATGTCATGATGGTTTATGCAGTTGTATTGTTGGTGGTGTTATATTGGTTCCCGATAATGGTTGTGGTAGTGTATTTTCTTGGTATAAGGATCATGGTTTTACTTTTCCTTTTGGGAGCTCTTGTTACATTTGAATTCTTTGATTGTGTGAGGGTCATTGATTGATCTTCATGAGGAGATTTTTATCATGATGTCTTGGATGGCTTGATTACACTTTTCAGTGGGAGTTTTTGACAGTGATGGTTTGGAAATTATAGGTATCTTCTTGTCTTGGAGATTTTGGTTCTACTTGAAATTTTAGTTGTATGTGTAGACCTGGATTATCTTCATGGAGAGGATGTTTTTCATGATTCCATGTGTGACTTAGTATCATATTTTAGTGGGAGTTGTTGGCAATGATGTGGATTCGCCATTTGTTGGTGGATGATCTTCTACAATGTTTGTTGGTGTCATGGATGGAATCTTTGATTCTAATTTTATGCAGTGAGGGTTCATTGACATCTTTGGTTTCATTGTCAGAGGATGGTTATATTCATGTGGTTTGGATATGTTGACATATCTAGTTGCCATGCGAGAATTATTTAGTCTTTTGTTGAGATGTCATTCTTTGTTATTCTGATATGTGATCCTTGTTATGATATGATGGTTATGTTATTATGTCATGGTATAATCTTGTTTGTGCACATTAGAGTTTCGACATGATACATGTAATTTTTATGTTTCTGGATCACATGATATTCTTTGAGGAGGTGTGAGATCATGATGTCATGGTTATGTTCCTGATTTGTGATTGGATATATGACTATTTATTGTATTAGTTCTCTTTTTATTGGGTACATTGATCATTTGCTTGATTACTTCATTATGGTGCTATGTTTCATTTGGAGTTTTGCATGGATTGGTTGGTTATAGGTACTCATGGATACTTGAAGACATAGGTGAGGCATGAGTTCTCTTATGGTTAAAGAAATGTGTTGAGATGGTTACTCTTGATGAGATTTCAATAGGAAGTTTGAGGAGCCTACACCTTCGTTGGATGTGAGTTTAACATGGACCTATGAGGAGACTGTTCTTGGGTGAGTCATTATGACTTAGATGTCTTGGAGGAGCATTATCATTCCCTACTCTTGGTATACTTAGTGGTTTCACTTGAGAGGTATTGCCCATTGTTTCTTTTAGGTACTTTATGTTTATGCTTTATATTCTCATGCATGTGGATCTTGAGCTATGGATATATGGTTTTTGAGGGTTCATTTGATGAGTGTTGGCATGTTTATCCCCTTATTCATTGTGATTAATTTCATCTATGTTGAGTTTAGAAGATGTAGTGGGCTTATTTCCTTCATTGGGAATGGATTTAGTTTGATCTTCTTTGGCTTGAGAGGCTTACGTCCATGTTTATTACATGATACATATATTATGTTTGATCATTCTGATTGAATGGTTGGGTGTTGTGGAGGAGATCATACTTAACACAGTTTAAATTTAAAGGTGTATGTGGGAGGATTTTCTATAGGTATATGATGTGCATAATTTCTCTCTCTGGTCTTGGTTATCTTCTTGGATGTTTGGTTTCACATTAAATTGGTTTGAGGTTTTTTTGGAGCTATTGTGATCACTAGCTAATGGTCATGTGTTTTCACTTATGTTCTTGGGTGATAACATGGAGGTTCCTTTATCTTTTTCCTTTGTTAGGTGTGGAGAACTTGAGAGAGCTATAGAGACTTGTGGTGAGAGTTGTTCTTACAAGTTATTGATTTACATGTTTTCATATCATTGTGGATGGTTCCTTGGTTCTACATGATATTTTTTACACTTTCTATATGATGTTACTGGTAGACTTGGTGTGCCTTGATCTTTTTCAAATTTTCATTACCCATGCAGTGGGATCTCTTAGATGTGATGTGGATGATTCTGTGGTTCTACATGATGTTGTTTACACTTTCTATATGATTCTATTGGTAGACTTGGTATGCCTTGATATTTTTTAGACTTGCGTTACCCATGTAGTGGGAGCTCTTGGATGTGTATACCATTCTTTAACAAGTTTTGCACACGGAGTTTATGGGTGCATATGTTTATGACATGAGTTTACTATGATTTTTATACCTTGGAGGTATGGATAGTTGGATGTGTTGGCACTTGTTGTGGATTCTATTTTAGCTATGGGTTTGTGTATCTTGATAGCTACTAGTGCATATTGATACCTTTGGATTGAGTGTATGTGTTTGGGATATCAGTTGAGTAGGAATTATGCTTTGTTGTGAAAAATTGTGTGGATTCTCTATTGGATGGATTCTTATCTTTGTGGATTGGGATGATGGAGGATGAGAGAATTCATGCTTGGGATGGTGGTCACTTTGATTCTTGTTGCAGGTATCTTGATGGAGCACATGGAGCACTTTGATTCCATGATGGTATATGTGGCTATATGGATTGTTCATTTGATTCATGTTTTGAGGTTAGTTGTTGCCCTTATGCAATGTATACAAGTGGGAGAATGTTAGGAATAGGTGTTTTGTACACCCTGCATAATGTATTTAATGTAATTATTCTCAGGGCCACTTTATGTTGTATGTAATATTGGGACATAAGATAAAGTTTTAAAAATATAATTATTTAATATTGGGGAAGATAATTAAATAAATTACCCAATATTAAATGTGGGAACATGGTTTTGTAATCTCATATTTTTAGTCATGTGGTTTTGTGTAATACCACTTGGTGGTTTTGTGGGAGCTTGTGTCTATAAAAGAAACCAAAAGATTAGTTGTTTAGGTTGATCAGTTGGTAGGTTAGCTCTGGTTAGCATATGTGGAGATTTGAAGCATGGCATGGGATGTGTGGTTGCATGCTTGTTCACATGGATTGCATTGCGAGGGCTTTTTGTTTCAATGGTGTTTGTGGAGACTCTCAAGATGTATTGTAATATTTATTGTTGAATAATATATGAGAGATGGATTCTTTTAGAGGTTGGGTTTTTTCCCTCTTCAAGGTTTTCCTAGGGTATATCTTGTGTCATATTTTCATGGGTATGTTGTCTATTCTCTTGGATGTGGATTTTGAATACTTTGTTGCATAGATTTCTCTTTTGGGTTATGCGGAAATTATCTTTAAATGGATGCAAGTTTCCAAAATTTTCTATCATGTAGAACCAAGGAATCATCCATGTAATGATATGCAAAACTATAAATCAATATTCTATAAGAACAAATCTCACCACAAGTCTACATTGCTCTCCAAAGCTCTCCATAACCAGCAACTTGTGCTCTAATTTAATTTTAAAAATTATTGTGAATTTGAGCACAACTAGTTGCCATCAAAATATTTAAATCCACTATATCATCTAGGCTATGTAACACTTCTATTCCTTGTGAATAATTCATCAATATTCTAAGGTTATCCATAGGAGGAAAATTTTCTCTAGCCAAATATTCAGAACTCATGTATACAATAGTAGTTTCTAATTTTTGGATTTTTTCTTCAAGAACATATATGATAGTAGTTTCTAAGTACACATGAATAGATTATGTTGAAGAGGATAATGGTAAAGTTTGAATGGGAGTGGGATTTAATAGTTATAGTACAATTTTAGTTCCTTGAGTGAAAGAGTTAACAACCTCAGGCTCAATAGTGGAGCTAGCTAAAGTATGAAAAATCAGAAGTCAATAACTTTATCTCAAATGAGTATTAAATATATAAAAAAGTCATCAAGATCATAAATTGATTACAAGATCAAAGAAAAATAAGTGTTGCTAAGATGAAGAGAACGAGAGACAATGATGAGACAATCGAAACATATTATCAAATATAAAAGATAATACAAGGGAATAGGTGCACTAGTCAACAAATGTGAAATTCAAAGGGTTTAAAACTCTAGATATGTGAGAGAGTGTGCATGGATCTTAGATTGTGAAAAATATGATAACCAATTGAATCAATTTTTAAAATGATAAAAAAAAAAGTTTTTTAAGTTTATGAAAAGAAAAATAAATAAAAATTGTTAATGTTTTTAAGGTTTTTAAATATACTATGAATGTAATTGAGAAATAAGACTTTTAAATAATCTACTAATCAATTGGATGATATAATAATAACTGTGTAAATTAGAATATTTTAGATGTAGGAGACATTGGGTTTACCAAAATATGAGATAGTGAAATGGGATCTAAGGATAATGGTTAACCTAGATCACACATTCCACCATCAACATTGGCGGACAAAAATATCACCTAGAGAAACTATTTGGATACTATCCTTAAGGAAGGTAAAAAATAGCTACTCAAATATTTGGTTCCCTTTTTGTTGGAATGGATGATATGTGATGATTGAAATATGAAATGTTGGAAAATTAGGTGAAATAAGTGTAAAGAGGAAAACTATCCTATAATATAGAAAATATAAAACATAAGAGAAGGAAAAGAATACAAAGATAAAAAGTGTAGAGATAAGGAAACTTGACATTAAAAACTAAGGCAAAATTGGTTAGATAGAGGCAAGGGCACCTTAATTCAGAAATAGAGAATATAGGATTTCAAGACTTATATAGGTGCATCATAGTTTGTAGAGCTTTCCTTGTTGAGATCAACTTTTGAATTTTGTCATTCTAAAAATAATTAGCTTGCCTTAATTTGATGAAAGAAGGTACTTGAATTCTTGTCTTAGGGTTTGAAAGTATAGAATTATTCAAACCACTTGAATCCACTTTAGATCTGTAACTTGCAAGAAGGGAAATGGAAGAAGGGTTGTGTCATATAGGAGATTGAATTAGTCAAACTGTGTTTTGGTGTTTCCACCTCCAAAAATGACTATGATGACAATCATATAAATCACATGCTCTACAAAGAGCTAAGAAAAATAGATTAAAATGAATGATAAATAATAATGTTGTAACTTACCATTCATATTTGTATTAAATATTTTTGATTGAAGTCAATTCACTCATCAAATACAAGGAAAAAATATAGGTTTCTTCAAAATCCTACAAGTGTTAGTGGTCATAACAATAATAAACATGTAACATGACAAATATTTAAATGTTTGAGATGTTTAAATATTTAAATCTATTCTTGAAATTTCTTTAATTTCCTTTGAATTATTAGATCAATATTTAATATTTTGATATTCTTAAAGGAAAATAAAGACTTATATTTATATGATTTTCACCATATTTTGCATTAACCATTATGAATAGTTAAGAAATTATTTTGATTCATCAACATATTAAGGCATACAATAAATCTTGAGATTTATGGCCTAATTAGGGGAGATATGGGATAGTGCACCCTAGTCTAGCCTTATTTTGTTTTTTAGATAGTTATTAAATAAATATTTAATTTAACTTCCTAGATTTAATGCAAATTCCTAAAAATGAAAATGAAATAGATAAATAATAGGAATAATTAGGAAAATGTTTCTAGGAGGGAGCGAAACATAGTATCAATTTGTCAAAGTGAACATTTATGATGCTACAACTTTTATAGTCAAGGAGGAACTCAAGAAATTCTTCTAGGTTGGTTTCATAATACCTATTGTTTATATGGAATGTATCTCCAATATAGTTCTTTTCAATAAGAATCCAAAAGGAATAAGAGTTTGTACACATTTCAGGGACTTAAAGAAGGATTTTTCTAGGGATTATTTTTTATTTCCAAAAATAGACATTATTTTTGACCTTACAACAAGTCATTCAAAATGTTATCCCTTATTGGTGTATTTTTAAGATATGATAGAATTTCAAAATTTATTGAATATAAACATAAAACAACCTTTAGTACTCATTGGGGCACTTTTTATCATCAAGTTATACTATTTGGGCTTAAGAATGTAGGGGCTAGCTATCAAAGAGTAATGACAGTCATATTCCATGATTTTTACATAAAATTCCAAACTATGTAGATGAAATATTTGAAAAGTAAAACATAAGAGAAGAGAACCCATAAATTCTTAAGCAATTATTTGAATGCTTGATTGAAATAATTTACAACTAAATCCTAAAAAGTGTGTGTTTGGTGTAACACCTAGAAAAATTATAGGATTCATTTCCTCTAGACAAGGTATTGAGGTTGACCAAGGTAAAGTAAAGGAAATTTTTGGAGATTGTACCTCAAAAATATTTTACATAACTATGTAGTCTTTAGGGGAAATTACAAGCCAATTTTTTTTTCATTGCATAACTAATAGCTAATTGCCAACAATTTTGATACCTCTTGAAGAAAAGTGATTTCCATTGGTATAAATATTTTCAACAATATTTTGATAATATAAAATAATATCTTGCATCTCCTCTAGTTCTCATGGAACCATTCATGGGAAGAATATACTTATTTTTTAATCACATGTTTCCTTGGGAGCACTCCTTGCTTGAAATGACTCTAAAGGCTGGTAAATAGTGATCTATTATGCCAATAGGACATTAGTGGGTTATGAGATTCACTATAAATAAATAAAATGTGTATTTTTACCTATAATTTTTAGTTGTCAAAAAATTTGACACTACATACTATGTCATAAAATTAAGCTCATCTCCCAAATAATCGGGCACTAAACTAAATACTTTTCAAATCATCTCTCACAGATCAAATGGAAAATGGGTCATGTTACTAAGTTTGATATATAGTATGTGTATGCATGCAAAAATGGTCTGGAGCACAAATTAATTAAATACTTGTTATTTCATTAATATTTCTAATTCCTCTACTATTATAAATAAATTGTTAAATTTATTTATATAGTTCATTATTTTAATTCTTCTTTTTCTAAAAAATCACTTTCTTCCTAAATTAATTATATGGAAAAATTAAATTATTTTGTTATTTAATTATTTTGGAATTTTTTTTGCTAAAAGGAACCATCTCCCTAATTCTCTCCAACCTCCTGATGCTCCATCATTGATTCCGCAAGATCGCAATCTCGACTATCCATTGTTGCCACATCACCTTAAGCCTTGGAAAATCTATAAATAAGAGCCATTTCTATAGCTTTTCATAAGGATTGAGAACACAAAATTATGTAGCAAAATTCATAGTGCATTTTGAGAGCAATTTAGAGAGCTTCGTAGTTTAGTTTTGCATTTTAGTTTCATTTAGAGTTACAATGGAAATTTTTCTTTGAATAGATTAGTTTACTTTATACTTGACGTAGCATTTCCATTAGATTATCATCATTAATCTTAGCAAAATATTTATTTTAGCATCATCTCATCATATGATCATTTAGTCTTCAAGTATCAAATATTGAAAATACAAAAATATAGGCATGTAGATTTCATCATAGCATCTCATATCTTAGGTTGTCAATATTTGCAGGTTCATGTGCAACACTAATAAGATCTAAGAGCATGATTTTCAAGGGCCCTTGAGATTAGAGAACCATGGAATGAATTAAGAGGAGAGTTGTACCTTTCATATTTTTCTATTTAGATTTCCTTTCATATAATACATTGCATGAAGGTGTGTTTGATTTTGTTATTTTGACTCACATATTTTACCCACACATAAATTGGCACCCACCATGGGGCCTAACCCCAGATTTGATCTATTTTATATTGAGTTTTTATTTGTAGGTTTCGTCAAAATTGGAAAAGGACGCATCCAAATTTTTCTCTGATATATTTAGATTTTATTTTGGTGCATTGATTTCCTATTTCGGGGCATCTAGATATCCTTCCAATGCATACGACTCCCATTTTAGCACATTTGGTATTTTTTCTGGCACATCTCACTTCTCTTTCAATTCATCAAGGAGTTTTAAATTATGTTATGTACCTTTCTATTTTAGCACATTCATTTGATCATTTAGCACATTTAGGTGTTCTTTTAGCACATTCAACATTTTAGCATATTTGGTCTAATTTTTAGCACATATGGTTACTATAATGGTGAATCTGGTTTTTACTCTAAATTTTCCAAATTATTGAAACTAATTCTATGTTTTTTGTTTTCAAGTACCTTTTACATAGTGAAAGACCTTGTTGAAACACATAAAAGACCACTGTCAAAGAAAAATGGGATAAAACTACTAATGGTTGGTTGCAGGGTTAAATCTAGTTGTTATTTTCCTTTGGTTAAGTGAGGAATCTAGTATATCTAGGGAGGTTAAATTTACACCATGTTTGCTATGTTTGGAATGGTAGGTGAGTATGCTCTCCCCTTAATTTGGTGAGAAGAAAGCTAGACCCATTCACTTTATTTACATTTTTAACCTTAGAGGGCTTGCCTCACCACTTTGAAAGGAGGGAACAACCCAACCGAGAACACGCTAAAGCAAAGCAACTTCCACCTAGGATATAAATGTGGGTGCTCAAGGAAAGCTCAAGTATCATGAGGATCATTTTGACAAGAAGGGAAGCAATGGTCTCTTGCCACATGGATGGTCGCCCATGAATAGAAAGTCCATACTAAAACCCATTTTTTTTTGTAGTAAGCCCAAAATTACCCTATGTGTTCTTTGGTGCAGCAATGGTTGTTGCCAAGGTATCCACATTCTCACAATTTTTTAGTAGAGGTGGAAAAATTTGCCCTGGGAGATTTATGGGAGTTTGAAGCTTGGTTGGCCTGGGAAGTGAGTGCACTATAAGGGGGAGCCTGTGTGGCCAAGCTTCTAAATCACCCGCTAAAGATAAGTGTGGTTGGAGTAAAATCTGTATGGAATCCAAAAGAATATTATCTTACACCGCCTAGGAAACATACTCGTTTGATGTGTTTTCTCCAAGGTGTTTTAAAATTTTTTCCAAGAAAACATCACAAAAACATATCCAACTATTGATTCAAAAAGAAATCCTAGCAAAAAAATCCCAAAATACACTATTGAAACCTCAAAAATCTCTCAAACTGTCAAAAAAACCATAAAGTAATTTCCAAATCGGTGCATCCATTGACTACCCCAACACATTGCTCGCATATTTTAGCATATCCCACATCTGTTGTGGTGCATAGCTATCATAAAATAGCACATCTATTTGTTGTTATAGTGCATCCCACAATCTGTTATAACACATCCCTATCATTTTGTAGCACATTCATTTCCTATTCTAACGTATACAGTCATTCCTATAGCACATCTATACCTTCCTATAGTGCATTTGAGTTTTAGCACATCCGAGCACTATTTTAGTGCATCGGGTAAAACTTGCAAGCAAAGAGTAAAATTTGACCTGCTACCTACAAATTGACATCAGATTCAAGGATCCCTTTTCAAAAATTGTCTTTGCCTTGTCCTAAATTTTCCTCAAGCTTGTTGAAACCCACATAATTTTATGTTAAGGGACTGGAAATAAAAAAAATTTGTTAGGAAATCCCTTACTATAAGAATAAAAAGGCCCTAGAAGCCACTTAGTTACAAGAAAAATTTGAGAAGGAGACACTTCTTGTACCAAAGTAGGAAGGTCTTGCTTGACTATTGAAATTTCCTCCATAGATTTCATGACTTTGATAGAGGATATATCGATGATTTTTCTTTAGAGCCTTTATCTTCACAAGCATATTATCAATGAAGAGTTCTTTCACAAAGACATAATCATTGTCAACCCATTTGTCATTCTTATATTCTGCAACCAGTAATACAATACTCTAATTGCCCAAATCAATTCATACAATAGAAACATCATAGCCTCAAACTTGTTGAAACCCGCATTTTCAAGTGGAAATATTTCATCTAAATCATTGATAAAACATTCAAAAGTGTCTCCTCATCACCCCCATTTTCTGATTTAGCAGCTGCATTTCAACATCAAGATTTATCATCCATCATTAGGATTCATCATCCTCTATCCCAAAATAAATATTTCTCAACCAATTTCAACCAATTCTTTTGGCACTCCCCCAAACTTTGGTCAAACGATTATAAAATTTTCATCACTTGTATGCCTATCATAACAAGGTTTCAAAAGAAAAAAATTGAACAAAAGGAAATTGAAGACTAAGAAACCATGGGTGAAAGAGAAGAAAATCCATTTTTAGGAATTCATCCAGACAAGGTTGACGAGATAGCAGAGGAAACAATAGAGCAAGCCCAACAAGACCCAAATTTTCATAAGTTCATGGAAAATATTTTTTGAGAGAGAAGGTGAGACATACATTTTAATGTTGGAAAATAAGGGATTCAAATTACCTGATGATTTTGATGTCACGAAATTGCAAAATACTCCCAAGAAAATAGAAACTAAAATACCAACTGAAACAAGAAAAGAAACAAAGACCAATGATCCCATGGATACCTTGATACAGCAAATACAATCCCTTCAAAAAAAATGCAAAACATGCAAATAGGGGCCACTAAGAGGCATTCCATACAAGATATATGCCCTTACCCATTCGATCCAAGTGTTAACATGATACCATTCCCTAAACATTACGAATTTTCCAAGTTTGACAAGTACAATGGAAAAATAGATCCCATTGATCATGTAAGGAAATTTAGAACTATGAGTCTAGAATTTTCTCATGAAGATACTTATCTAATGAGGTTATTCCCACATAGCTTGGGAGAGAAATGTATGAAGTGGTTTTCACAACTACTTCTTGGAATTAAATCTTTTGAAGAATTGGTTAAAAAGTTAATCATGCAATATTCATATAATATCCAACACAAAATCATGATGAAAGACCTTTGCAATGTTAAACAAAAGAAAGGGGAATCATTCTTAGTATTCTTGCAAAGGTGGAGAAGGTTATTCACAAGGTATCCCCACCCCATACTTGAGAAGGAAAAGATGGAGGTGTTCATCGACAACCTAAACGATGACATGACGTACAAGCTTGAATTACAATGTCCTCTGACTTTTGAAAATCCAATCGAAAGTGGGATTAAAATCGAGGAAGCCTTAGTCAAGAGGGGAATTTTGAAAATCTATAATGAAAACAACTCATCCAACTCCTCCAATAACAATAAACTAAATTTTTGGTAGAAATACAAGAACAATAGCAATGATAATTCAGAAGAAGCACATAATGCCAAACCAATTTTTAATCTATCAGGAGTTACAACCAAAGCTAATCCAACTCCCAATCCAAATGCAGATAAAAAAAAGTCCAATCAGAATACAAACCAAAAAAATAATCAAAAGAATAACAATCCTCCACCTAGGCTACCATATAAAATAACAAACAACCATAGAAAGTTCACTCTTTTAGGTCAATCCTATGAATTTGCATTGAAATAACTTATAGTAGAAAATATTATCACTCTCCCTGACACTCGAGGATTTGAACCTAAATTAAAATCATCCTAGTGGAATGAGGCCCACTTTTGCGAATTTCATCAATGCAAGGGTCACTTAAAAATAGTTGCATACAAGAGTCACTTGACAAATAGATACAAGAATTGATCAACAACAAGTTCATACAAATTGAATAGCCTCAAGAAAACACTAATCATGGGGTGTTCAAAAACCCTTTTCCAAACTATGATAAAGAGGAATCTTCCAACATAAATGGCAAAGAAAAAGGTGTGAATTATGTTTATGATGGCACCATTTATCATATTTCTTCTATTGAAGACCATACAAATGAACTTGACATCAATAATAGACCAGACCCTATCACGACCAATCCTCCAATCAATGATGCCAACATTTCCTTTCATTAAATTAGTAATCCCCAACAAGACATGGTTGCGGCAGATAATCAAATAAATGTTATCAAGATTGAGGGAAAACAAGACAGTGTCCCTATAAACGTGACCATAAGGGCCAAAACAAAATATGTTTTAAAAGGTAGCACCACTAAAACACTTGACGCTCCATCTCAAAAATACAACATTGTGGACCAGCTCTAGAAAATTCTTTCACAAATATCAATACCGGAGTTTCCTAAAATATCACCAGCCCATAAGGAGATCTTGGAAAAATCCTTAGTGGATACAATGATACCCAAAAATTTGGAATTATGCACTTTCCAGGCCATGGTGGGACACCTAGTTGCTCCTCATTTCTTATCTTTTTTAAAAAAAAATGATGTCTCTCACCCATCCCCATAACACAACCCTCCATATTGAGGTCCTCATTCATAAGAGTCATGTCAAACATGTCCTAATAGACGGGGGAGCTGGTCTTAATATTTGTACCTTAAAACTTGTCTGTGCACTTGGGTTCTCTGAAAATGCAATAGATGCAAGAAAGAAGATTACCATTAAGGCCTATGACAATGAGTGGAGAGCTTCCAATGGATTGATCATATTGCCAATTCAGTTGGGCCCAATTCAAAAAGATGTAGTTTGTCAAGTTCTGGATAAAGACTTGACGTATAATATACTCTTGGGTCGTCCTTGGATCCATGAGATGCAATTTGTTCCCTCAACATACCACTAGTGTCTAAAGTTTCTACGCAACGGGAAGGAGATCACCATTCCCATTGATTCTAATGGTCCTCAACAATGCAATACTCTTAAGGACATTCAGGATGTATTTGTACTACACAACCATGAAGCTCCTAATTCTACATCTGATATGCCCAGTAATCCAATTTTTTCATCCAAATAGCTAGAGAAAGAGGAAAGAGTGACCCCCTCTACATCAACCACTCTTGAAGTCCAACTTAATACCTTGGCTAAACAAATTGAAAAGAAATTCCAAGTCAAGGATAAGGGTGTCAGTGAATATTCCATTGAACAATCCCTTTGTCTTTCACAACTAACTTCACCCAAATCATGTGGTCAGTCATCAACCTCATCATCCTCATATCTAGTCACACTTTTTCATGGTTGATTCATAAAACAGAGCACTCAAGAAGAAGAGTTTGAAGACAAAGAAATATTGAATTTTCTCTACAAGGATGAAACTAATTCCCAAGCAGCAATGGCCAATGTTTAGACCACTCAATATGGCAAAGGATTATCGATCCTGGAAAATATGGGATATGATGGAAAAGAACCTATTGGAAAAAACAAGGAAGGTATTGTTGAACCCATCCAGCCCATTATAACGAATCCAAAAGACAAGACAGGGTTGGGGTAAAAAGAACGTCAAGAGGGTGAAGAAGCAAAAGAGGACGTGAAATAGAAATTTGTTGAAAGAATCTTGCAATTGTAAGCCAGTGATCATTATGAGACTGATTCTAATGAGTATGAGTGGGATTCAATATCAGAAGAAACCTGGCATCATAAGGACATTGATGTCATACACAAGTACACCCCCACACTCGAGGAGGGACAAGGCTCAGGGTTAAGACCACTTGAAGTAGGATCACAAAATATTGATGGCTTGAGTGAAGATGATCAAACTCTTAGCGATACAAATCATTCGAAAGAGAATAATATCATAGACCTCAATCTTACCATAGTTTTGTATGATGATGATGTTGCCAATAGGACCCTTACGTCCTCTGATCTAAACCCATCTGATGATCCCCTACTGTTACTGCATCTCAAACTCATATATTGAGACCAAACTGAGCTAATAGACATCCCCACCTATTCCAACGATGATGTTGTCATAAAATTCCTTTGTGCCAAAAATGAAACAGACTCCACCATTGAATGTCATAATGAGGATCCCAAACAGGGGAGTGCCAAATTTCCTAGCTACAAAATAACTAAAGAAAAAGAAAGATCTGATGGTGAAAACCATTTTATGATAGTATCAAATCAAGAAGGAGTAAAAATAAAGAGCATATTCAATGGTGAAAACCTTGCCGAGGTGCCAAAGGATGGGAAATTTGACACTCTTCCAGAACATTTTCAGGAAAGATCCAAAGTTTTGATCGATCCAACATAGTCAATCAATGTCGTCAATGCAAAAACAATGAGAACTCTACATCTAGTAGAGTCATTGACAGAACAAGAAAATCCAAACTTTGTTAAGTTATTTGAGGAATGACAAGTCAACTTCTCCTAGTCATATGCTAACATGCCAGGGATAGATACAGATCTCATCATGCACCATCCGTCTCTCCCTTCAGGAATCAAACTAGTTATACAAAAGTTGAGAAAGATGCATCCCCACAATGCCTTATTGGTAAAGGCGAAGCTGAAGAAATTATTGGATGTAGGGTTCATTAGACCAATTGACTATGCTAAATGGATATCCAATATTGTGCCTATTTCAAAGCTTGGTGGGACCATAATAATTTGTACAAACTTCAAATAACTTAACAAGGCCTGCCTAAGAGATGATTTTCCCTTGCCGAAGATTGATATCATTGTGGACTTAATGACAAGTCATGGCATGTTAACACTAATGGATGTTTTTTCTATCTATAATCAAATCAAAATGGTGCCTGATGACTGTTGGGTGAAAATAATGTAATCAAATTTTCAATAGATTACACTATCTAGATTTCAACCATAGCTATGTGAGATATAATCTCTCCTCTTAGAAAGGGGAGGTGCCCTTCTTACTACTAATAGAAGCTATAGTAAAAGTAACGAAATACTTACAAAATGTACACTACACTTATGAAATGGGGGGGGGGGGTGTGTTACATTCATACTTCTCTCTTTTTTCAGAGAATACATTTACAATGCTTCATGATTTGGAAAGTCCTAGATTTGATAAATGGAACTTAACAAACAGTAGTAATGCCGATATCTCTATCTTGTCAAAGAAAAGTGTAGAGGTACCAGATATGATTTATAATAAAAACAAAAATAAAAGGAAAAGGGAAAGCTCGGAAAGGCACAAAGTCATTTCGTAGCTTTTTCGATGTTGAATCTGTAGAAGTATCGGTTGTCATATTGGAAGCACAAAGTCTTCTTAGATACAACAATTCTTCGAACTGAATGAACAATTACAAGCACAAAGTCTTGTAGATCTTTCAACCAAAAAATTCACACATAAAATCAAATCCAAATAATATATGTAACACAAAGTTTACATAAACTACTTGAAGCTCTTTAGATCTCGTACACTAATCACCATCGATATAATCAAACCATAAGATAATCGATCCCAACACAAAGTCTAGTATGTAGTCCTCTTCTTTATTGATTAGATTTGGATTTGCAAAATTGAATACAAAACTTCAATGTTTGTTTCAAAGGAGCATAACTTCATTGAAAAATATCAAAAGGTAACCATTACAATAGAAATCCCTCTTATTTATAGAAAATAAGGAAGAGAAAATTTAGGAAATCAGTTGAGAAAAAATAGGAAACCCTAATCTATCTGAGTGTAATTTATTTCTATGTAATTACATCTCATATTTTTGGTGTAATTAAACTTTACAAAAAGACATTTAAGATGTAAAAAAATATTTAAAAGATTCATAAAGGGAAGCATCAAAATGTTCAACACTGGGAGATCAGGAATCTTCATGGTTCCTTTCTTGGGCACGAATGTCTTCATACTTCTTCCTGGTGTCAAGTATGAATGCATCATCTAGGCCAACTGTGTAATAAAAAAGGGTTTGAACTCTTGTGATTGACCTTCTGGTGGATGAATGGATTTTCTTGCACCTGTGAAGATGTGTCTTGAGATTATCAAGTGTTAGTTGTATATCACAAATGACATGTATTGAGGCTTTTGAAAAACTGGAATCCTGAACTTGCAACATGACTTCTTTGTAGATTTGTGATAGTCCACTAGATCAGAAAATGTCATCTTCAAGATCACTTGATGAAATCTGGAGAGAAACTATAAGGATGGTGAATCAACAAACATTAGCAGAAAAATCTGCATTGGGAAGTGTGAAGTGAGCAAACAATGTTAAGTAAGCGTGAAAAGAGAAACTAGGCACGAAAAATGATGTGGGAGTGGAGAAACATGGTCCAGAGTCAAAATAGAGTGGTTTAGAATTTTGTAAGGCAAAAAATGCCAAAAGTGTAATGGCACTAAAAATCATTGCCCTTGCACTTAGGAGAATGTTCGTAGGTCCAATGGCGCTGAAAATCAATGCCCTTGCACTTTTTGTGTAAGTTTGGCAAAAAAATATGTCAGGGTGCTGAAAATCAGCACCTTGGCACTTGGGATCAACACTAGATGAAAAAATGGGAAAAGTGCACTTGAGTCAAAAATCACCACCTTGGTCATTTTTGACTAAGTCTGGAAAATGTGCACAAGCGCTAAATATCACCACTTGTGCACCAATTTGAAAAACTAGGAAAAGTGCACTTGAGTCAAAAATCACCACCCAAGACTTAAAATGGCTAAGTATGGAACTTGGTGTAAGGGCGCTAAAAATCGACACCCTTGCACTAAGTCATCATTTCACTTAAGTGGAATGGCGCTAAAAAACCCCGCCCTTTCACTTTCAACACTTAGAAACTTTTATATGGAGACTTGGTGTAAGGGCATTAAAAATTAGTGCCCTTGCACCAAACTAACATTTCACTTAAGTGTAGTGGTGCTAAAAAACCCTACCCTTGCACTTTCAACACTTAGAATTTTTTTTTGAAAATGTTAAGAGCGATTTTTTCTAGAGCTTTTGCAATTTTCCAAATTTTGACTAAGTATAGAGAAAAAGTGCACAAGCACTAAAAATTAGAGCTAGTGCACCAAAAACCGACTTTTGGAAAAGATGCATAATTGCTAATTTTTAGTGCTTGTGCACTTGACACTTAGTAAATTTTGCATCAAAGTGTAGGAGCATTGTTTTTTGGTACTCCTGCACTTTTCACAATTTTGACTAAGTATTGACATCTAGAGCTCGCGAAGGTACTCATTTCGAAGGTCTTTGATAGACGGATGCAGGGGATGCTCAAATTGGCTATTTGAGACTTTGGAATGCATTTTGAGGTGGATCAAAAATCACCTCATTTTACGTGTTTGAACATCATGAACCTAGGAAACAAACAAGTTTCATAGGGGGTTATCTATGGAACGAGCGTTGCTAGTTTCTGTGATAACAACTGGCTCCTATTGGGGATCTTTCTTCAATCATTCCTATAAATGAATGCAGGGAGAAGAAATCTAGAATTCAAGTGCCTTAATCCATCCATTGGGAAACAGAGTCGAATATGATTGATACAAAGAAAATCTATGAAAACAAGATGCAAACTTATGAAAATGCACTTATTGAAAAGGTAAAAACCTACCTAATTAAAACTAGCCATCAATGAAATCTTCTCAAATGAAACTATTCATAGGTTAAACAAATAGTTTCCCTTCTTCAACAGCTTGCAATGACATACATGATCATTAGCAGCTACATGTAGTTGAAGTTGAGGCATTGTTTCATGAAAGAGATGAAAGTGTTCAGCTACCTTTGAAAATATATCAAAGATACTACTGCTCCAAAATGAATCATTGAATTTAGACTACTCCTACACATCTACAAATACATCTTTAGCTGCATTCTTAATTTTATCTTCACACTTAGGTACAAGTGGAACCTCTGTCTTTCCATTGGCCTCCAACCAAGAAAGATGTCTTTTGGTACATCCCCTCGATCGGTCAAAGATTGAATGCTCCTTGCCAGTTTCTACTTGAACAATTGATTCATCAACCATGGCAACCTCGTGCTAATCAGAATGATATCTTTCATGTGATTCAGATGAAGATATGACTACAATGTATACTTTGGTATGTTGTTCGCCATCTTCAAATTTGGGAAAATATGAATTATTAATAAGAAGGTCCTCATCATGCCTTTGGGAAGTTCTTTTATGCAACATGTGTTCAAGTTCATGACCTTGAAACACATATGCATTCTTTTCAACTTGACTAAGACCTTCATGCATGTCCATGTTTTCAGATCTCAAGACAAGATTGTCTTCATTCACATGAATTTTAGAAAAATGACTTCCATCTTTTTTCTTTTCATTAATGGCTATTTGAGACTGCATAAACTAGAATAAGGAGTCCCCAGCTATGTCTACTTCCTTTTCCCGGAAGAGAATAGCGAGATCACTTGGATTCGATTCAAGATGCTTTGCTACTGCTTTTACAAATGGTGCCTCAAGAGCAAGCCCCTTCAGAGGTGAAGATAACTTGTACTGATTCCCAACAACAAAATTATGAGCAACATTTGAAAGTGAACTCCTTGGTACGTCCTTGCGAGGCATAGAAAACATACCTTGAGCTAGTTGTTTTTTGAGGACAAGTAGCTCATTTTCCAACCTTTGCACCATAGGATCCTTCCTTGTGATGGAAGAAACTAAATCAAAGAAGGGCTTTCTTCAAATTCATTTGATTCAATTCTTATTTTCCCAACAAGAATGAGATCATTTTCAATTTTTACCGCCAAGGTTTGAACAACTGCAAGAGTAGTTGGGGCTCCTCTTCTCAATAGGCAACCAACCTCAGGTACTTGAGCATTTACAAAGAAAAATTTCAAATTCTCAGCTGTAGGTTGTGGAACTGTTGGAATTCTTTGTGTCAACTTATTGAAGTGAGAAATGAACTCATGTATAGGCATGAGAGATTCCTTCTTCAACTGGGTGAGCTGAGCCAACAAAGCATGAGCATCTTCAAGAGGTTTGAAATTTTATTCAAACTTGGCTATGAGAGTTGCCCAGTTTGTGATGGTACGTGGTGCTAGATGATAAAACCAATCTGTAGCAACAACTTGGAGAGTCTCCATAAACAACCTTACAGATACATCTTCATGTTCAATACCATGAACCCCACAAGCAATGTAGAAAGTAGAAATGTTCTCGTTAGGTGGTGTTGTCCATCACCAAAAAAATTGGGAAAGTTCTTTTGTGAGCCTTCAGGAAGAGCATGTAGGGGTAGAGATAGAGTCAACGGACCAAAAACATTTCCCCATGGACCTTGAGAAACCATTAACATGTGCTTGGTGAAATATTGAAAAACTTACAAGAAAATAAATTACAATGAAAAAGGACACGGGTATACTTCAAATGAAAGTGTGAGGCTTTTGAATGCGAATTTTGTCCCCAACGGAGTTGCCAAAAAACTGTTGGGTGAAAATAATGCAATCAAATTTTCAATAGGTTACACTATCTAGATTTCAGCCATAGCTATGTGAGATATAATCTCTCCTCTCAGAAAGGGGAGGCACCCTTCTTACTACTAATAGAAGCTATAGTAAAACTAACGAAATAATTACAAAATTTTCACTACACTTATGAAATAGGGGGGTGTGTTACGTTCATACTTCTCTCTTTTTTTAGAGAAGACATTTACAATGCTTCATGATTTGGAAAGTCCTAGATATGATAAATGAAACTTAACAAACAAAAGTAATGTCGATATCTCTATCTTGTGAAAGAAAAGCATAGAGATACCATATATGATTTATAATAATAATAAAATAGAAGGAAAAGGGAAAGCTCATGAAGGCACAAAGTTGTTTTGTAGCTTTTTTGATGTTGAATCTGTAGAAGTATCGTTTTTCATATTAGAAGCACAAAGTCTTCTTAGATACAACAATTCTCTAAACCGAATGAACGATTACAAGAACAAAGTCTTGTAGATATTTCAACCAAAACATTCACACATAAAATCAAATCCAAATAATAAATGTAACACAAAGTTTACATAAACTACTCAAAGCCCTTTAGATATCAAACACTAATCACCACCGATATAATCAAACCATAAGATTATCAATCCCAACACAAATTTTGGTATGCAATCCTCTTCTTTATTGATTAGATCTAGATTCAAAAAATTGAATACAAAGCTTCAATGTTTGTTTTAGAGCAGAAGCACTTCGTTGATAAATATCAAAAGGTAACCATTACAATTGAAATCCCTTTTATTTATAGAAAAGAAGGAATAGAAAATTTAGGAAATTAGTTGAGAAAAAATAGGAAACCCTAATCTAACTGAGTGTAATTTATTTCTATGTAATTACATCTCATATTTTTGGTGTAATTACACTTTACAAAAAGATATTTAAGATGTCAAAAAATATTTACAAGATGCATAAAGGGAACCATCAAAATGTTCAACACTGGGAGATCAGGAATCTTCATGGTTCCTTTCTTGGGCACAGAGGTCTTCATACTTCTTCCTGGTCTCCAGTATGAATGCATCATCTGGGCCAACTGTGTAATAAAAAAGGGTGTGAACTCTTGTGATTGACTTTCTGGTGGATGAATGGATTTTCTTGCACCTGTGAAGATGCGTCTTGAGATGATCAAGTGTTAGTTGTATATCGCAAATGACATGTATTGAGGCTTTTGAAAAAATGGCATCCTCAACTTACAACATGACTTCTTTGTAGATCTAGGATAGTTCACTAGATAAAAAAATGTCATCTTCAAGATCACTTGATGAAATCTGGAGAGATTGCAAGGATGGTGAATCAAAAAATGTTAGCAAAAAAATCTGCATTGGGAAGTGTGAAGTGAGAAAATGATGTTGAGTAAGCGTGAAAAATAAACTAGGCACGAAAAATTATGTGGGAGTGGAGAAACATGGTCTAGAGCGAAAACAAAGTGGTTTGGAAGTGTTTGAGGCAAAAATTACCAAAAAATGTGATGGCACTAAAAATCAGCACCCTTCCACTTACGAGAATGTTCTTAGGTGCAATGGCGTTGAAAATCAGTGCCCTTGCACTTTATGTGTAAGTTTGGCAAAAAATATGTTAGGGCGCTGAAAATCAACACCTTGGCACTTGGGCTCAACACTTGGTG
This sequence comes from Sequoiadendron giganteum, assembly GCA_007115665.2. Classification (NCBI taxonomy): domain Eukaryota; kingdom Viridiplantae; phylum Streptophyta; class Pinopsida; order Cupressales; family Cupressaceae; genus Sequoiadendron; species Sequoiadendron giganteum. Next base: position 160,023,078 of record CM021104.1, on the reverse strand, counting down.
AAAAACTGGGAAAAGTGCAATTGATTCAAAAATCACTACCCTGATAATTTTTTACTAAGTTTGGAAAAATTTCAGAAGCGCTAAAAATCACCACTTGTGCACCAATTTGAAAAACTAGGAAAATTGCACTTGAGTCAAAAATCACCGCCTAGGACTTAAAATGGCTAAGTATGGAACTTGGTGTAAGGTCACTAAAAATCAATGCCCTTGCATCAAGTCATCATTTCTCTTAAGTGGAATGGTGCTGAAAAACCCTGCCCTTACACTTTCAACACTTAGAAATTTTTATATGGAGACTTGGTGTAAGGGTGCTAAAAATTAGCGCCCTTGCACCAAACTAACATTTCACATAAGTGCAGTGGTGCTAAAAAACCCCGCCCTTGCACTTTGAACACTTAGAAGTTTTTCTTTAAAATGTTTGGGCACTTTTGCAGTTTTCCCAATTTTGACTAAATATAGAGAAAAAGTGCACAAGTGCTAAAAATTAGAGCTAGTGCACCAAAAAATGACATTTGGCAAAGATGTAGAAGTGCTGATTTTTAGCGCTTGTGCACTTGACACTTAGTAAATTTTGCATCAAAGTGTAGGAGCGTTGTTTTTTGGTACTCCTACACTTTTCACAATTTTGACTAAGTATTGACATCTAGACCTCACAAAGGTACTCATTTTGAAGGTCTTTGATACATGGATGCAGGGGGATGCTCAAATTGGCTATTTGAGACTTTGTAACGCATTTTGAGGTGGATCAAAAATTACCTCATTTTGCATGCTTGAACATCATGAACCTAGGAAACATACAAGTTTTTTAGGGGATTATCTATGGAACGAGCATTGCTAGTTTCTATGATAACAATGATCAAGATAAGACAACTTTCACTTGCCCATGGGGTACCTTTTTCTGGAATGTTATTCCTTTCAAATTGAAGAATGCAAGGGCAACATATCAGAGAGATATGACAACCATCTTCCATGACATGATGCATACCTTCATGGAAGATTATGTAGATAACTTGTTGGATAAATCCTACACTAGAGAAGGACATTTGGAGATACTAGACAAGATCTTCACCCAGCTGAAGAAATTAAATGTCCGCTTGAATGAAAAGAAATGTGTGTTCGACATAACATCAATAAAGCTATTAAGTTACATAGTATTAGAAAAGGGCATTGAGGTGGACCCTGCAAAAGTAAAGTCCATCATGGAAATTCTACCTCCAAATAATATCAGTTAGTTGAGGTCCCTTCAAAGTAGATTTCATTCAATCAAGAGATTCATCTTTCAACTGGTCGATAAAACCCATCCTTTCACACACCTGTTGCATAAGAATTTTTCCTTTCGATGGGACGAGAAATGTGAAGCGACCTTCAACCAAATAAGGAAAAATATGATGAGTCCACCCATCCTAGCACAACCAATAGAAGGAAAAACTCTCTTGTTATACATAGCCACAGTTGATCGGTCATTGGGAGCCTTGTTAGCACAAGAAGATTCAACAGGAAAGAAGAGTTCAATCTACTATATCAGTAGGACCATAAATGGTTATGAAATCAACTATACATACATAGAGAAAGCTTGTCTAGCAGTAGTGTTTTCTACACAACAATTGCAACACTATATATTGACTCACATAATCAAACTCATAACCAAGATAGGTCCTTTGAAATATCTCCTGAGAAAAGAAAATCTGACAAGGAGATTGGCCAAGTGGGTGATGACACTCAACGAATTTGACATCTATTACATTGATAAAAAGGAAATCAAAGGGTAAGTCATCGCTGATCAACTAGCTAAAGCACTAATTCATTATTGTCAACCTCTCCAGATCGAATTTCCAGATGTAGATGTCTTAATAGTCACAAAACAACAATGGGTACTATATTTTGATGGTTAATTTACTCAACATAGATCAAGAGTAGGAATTCTATTTATTACACACCTAGGGCACACCATTCTGAAATCCTTCAGGCTAATGTTTCCTTGCACCAATAATATGGCATAATATAAGGCCCTCATCATCAACATCAAAATAGTGATAGAATGGAAAATAACAAAGCTATAGGTCTCTAGGGATTCACAACTAGTCATCATCCAGGTCAATAATGATTACCAAAAAAAGGATGATAAACTGATGCCCTATAAAAGAATGATTGATGACTTCAAGAAATATTTTGTTGACATCAAATTTGGTCAAATCCCCAGGATCGACAACAAAGATATTGATGCCATGGCCACCAACGGTTACTTGTTATAAATTATAAAAAAATCTAACTATTTACCCTTGCTTACGACCACCCTAAGTCCTAAGTTATATGAAACCTAGTTGAGGCTGATACCTTGACCTATGGGAAGATCTACACTTACCTAAAAGACAATACCCTCCCTCTCGATCTCTCTAGCAACCAAAAAAGAAACTTCATCTGCTAAGCCTCTCGCCATACCCTTATAGCAAACATACTATGCCAACAAGGTCTTGATGGAACTCTCTTACGATGTCTAGAAAGTGATGAGTTTGAAATGGATTTACGAGAAGTCCATGAGGTTATTTGCAGCACTCATTCAAGTGGTCTAACCCTTTCTAAGAAACTCCTTCATTTGGGATACTACTGGCCGACTATGGAGAGAGAATCCTTCCAATTTGTCAAGAAGTGCCAAAATTCCAGATTCATGGCAATCTAATCCATGCACCAACACAAGAGTTACAACCATTTGCATCAACATGGCCATTTTGTCAATGGGGACAAGATCTTGTAGGAAAAATTCACCCATCTTAATCTACTAGACACAAGTTCATCATCATAGCCACAAAGTACTTCATGAAGTGGGTTGAAAAAGTACCTCTATCCATCATCATAGGGAAACATATTTCATCGTTCATCCTAAACTACATCATTTGCAGGAATGGTATCCCTCAGTCCAATGTTACTGACAATGGCCAAACTTTCAAGAATCAAGGTGTGCAAAAACTATGTGAAAGATTCCATATACAACATCAGTTTTCCACGCCCTATTACCCTCAAGGGAATGGCCAAGCAGAGGCCTCAAATAAAACTATCCTGAAAATCTTAAAGAAAATCGTCAATGATGTTGGACATGACTAGAATGTTCAACTAAACCCTGCTTTGTGGGCCTATCATACAAGCATCCACACTCCCACAGGTGCTACACCATAAACCCTCAGCTATGGATCTTAAGCCATCTTACCTATTAAGGTTGAAATACCATCACTCCCTATGTCTTTGAAAGGTCTCATTTCTAATGAGGATTACCGTGTGTCTAGGCTACAAGAATTAGAATTGCTAGATGAATGTCAAAAACTTGTAGTGGACCACCTTAAATCATATCAGTAGAGAATGTCTAGAAGCTACAATCACAAAGTCAAACCTAGGAGATTTCAATTAGGTGATCTAGTATTGAAGGAAAATACCCATAATCAGTAGGATCAAGAGAAGAGATGAAAATTTGAGTCAAATTGGTTGGGTCCTTTTGTCATTGTGTCAGCGTTTGGATCAGGGGCATATCAACTGTCCACACCAAAAGGGGAGTTATTTGAAGAACTGATGAACATTCTTCACCTAAATAAAATCTACACATAATTACACTAGTGCAAGTCTAAAGTCCTTAAAAAATTCCTAAAAAGCAGAAAAAGTCCTAGAAAGCAGAAAAAGTCCTAAAAAATGTCCTAAAAAGTAGAAAAAGTCCTCAAAAAAGTCCTAAGAAGTTAGAAAGTGTTTTGAAAAAAAATGGTAACAACAAAAAAATAATAAAATTTGAAAAAATGCAATAAATAGAAGTGGAGAAAACCTAGTAAACAGGTGCTATTTGTAGTAAGTCAACTTCCCCATCTATTTAAGCATGTGTTGACCCTCCACTTCTCCCTATCTCTGCACATTCATGTCTATCATACAATGAACTTCATGTCCATATCTGACTGCTGCGATCATGTCCCACCTTGTCTTGGTCGCTATTATACATATCCATAATAAATATTGTTTGTCTCTAACTGGGGGAAAAACATCAGTTGAATGTAAAACAACCAGCAAGCAAACAACAAGGCAACACTGGGCAAGCACAATAATAAGTGTCATTGTCACATCATCAAAGGTGAACATCAAGCAAATCAAGAAATAAACCATCCAAATCAAATCAAACATCAAAACACTCAAATCAAATCAATCATCAATGGAGGATGATCTTCTAAATCATGGTTGGATCACTTTTAACACAAATGTTCAATTGATGTTATCATTTCCTAGGAGTACCTCGATAATGTCATGAGCTAGAGGTGATATGATTGAGAATGATATTTTATTTGTCTACTATTTTTGAGTCAATCATTACTACTATGAAAATTGTCGTGGGACATGATCTACAAAGTATCATTGATGACATTCTAAATTTGCATGAGAACATGATTAACTCTTTCTTTTTTACACAAGTGTTGCTTAGGTCATCTCGGTCTACTAATACCTAGATGCTTGTGTTATCTTGTATTATCAAATCTCAATGGAAGTTGTGCTCAGCTCATCATGGTCTAATCATACCATTGATGTTTGCACTAACTTTCAACATAATAAAACACAGAATGATGACAATAAGCACAATGAATAAGATGACAATATTGCATAGATAGAATTGCATTCATGCTAGTTCTGTATTTGCATTATAGATTTTTCAAGCCTAATGTTATCTCTCACTAAAATATTGAGTACACTTGACATAGGAAAAACATCATTCATTTGCATTGTCATCTGAATAGAAATGCATCATCATAAATCCATCCTTGCATCAAATAATTAATCATATTAGGCATCATACATTTACATTCATTCATTATAACATTGGCATCATGAAAAATTTCAATTTTTTTTCATAAAACCATCATTCATAATCCGTATCATACATCAAGATCATAATAAATGAATTTCAAATTAATTCATTCATAATTCATCAATCATCCATAATATCACCATAATTCATTCCACATCATAATTCACTTGTGTTTATGCATATTAGATCACATATTTTCATAGAAAATTCCAAAAATATAAGAAAATGCATTACATTTCACTTGCATAGTAAAATTCATTGCATAATCCATAATCATACATTATGGAATAACATAAAATAATACCTACATTTACATTTGCATTCATCACCCATCCATATATAAAGCACCATTCATAACCATAATTCATTTGCATAATCATCCATACATCTAGGTCATCTGTTAGTCTCATGAACAATCCAAAGAGAGTGCATTATCATAAATCCATACATCTACATATGTCATAAAAATTCATTCATTTATTATACATTTGAAATCCATAAACCATTCATCCATACATCAATATCTTAACGAACACATTTGCATTACATAGTAAAATCATTACTACATTCATTCATTCATCCATCCTTTGATATACATACAAAATACAAAAAACAAGGCATATCATATCATTTATATAACATCACCATATCACTAATGCATCCATAACATAATCATATAGAACATATCATAGAACATAAATTAAATGTAGCTATCCATAATAAAAACATCAACACATAGACCATCAAATGCTTCTGCATATCATATGCCTCAAAATAATATGTCAAGTGTACAATGATATTGACACAATTGATAAATGATATATCAAAAATGTGACACAAGCCATGTCTCTAAATCAAGATACAATACATCATGTCTGACCACGCAACCCTGTGGTGCTACCCTCAGAATTAGTAGGCCTTTTCCCAACACCGCTTTCCCCTGATGGTCCTACCCTTGGGAGCCATGGCCCTGGTGAAGGTCTGCTTGGTGGTCCCCCTAGTAGTGGTTGTGTAACCCCTCTTCTGGTGGAATGGGATTGGGAGCGATCAGATCTGGATCTATCATAACTGACCTTCTGTGTGTACGTCACTGCCTCATAGTACTTGCATATATAGTACTCCACCTCCTTGGTGGACTCTGTGAGATCTCAGATGAGGTCACCTATACTAGTCCCTTGGGTTGACATCTCTATCCTATCGGCCACTACCAGAACCTACTCCCCATGCCTCCTGGCAAAATCTCTCTCAATAGTAAGAGTGGCCACCTAGGCTTGCAACTACACCACCTGCCCTTGTAGCTGTAATTGTGATGGAGCCTATGCTTGGGCAAGCTGCACCTGTAATATCTATACCTAGCCTTGTTGTGTCTACACCTGGGTCTGTAATCTATTAATCTAAGTTTTTTTCCTTTGGGAGGGCATCCTAAGAATCAATGGTCGTTTCCTTACAAGAGTTGATCTCATCCTCTTGGGGATAACCCCAAAGTCTGGTGCTCCTCCTCCCCCTCCATCACCACCACTATCACCTCCTCCATCACCACCACCATCATCCCCATCACTGCCTCCATCATCATCTCCCTCCACCTCCTTCTCACCTCCATCCCCTCTCCTCTACATATCTGGCCATACTCTCCTCCCAACATCCAAAATGGGTGCAGGCTCATCTAGACTGGATATACATGGAAAGGGGTGTGTATAGAAATAATCGACATACTTTGTCATCATCTACACATCTACCACCTCTTTGAGGTACTTCCAAAATATTGGCTATAAGCCGTAATACTCTACACATGTTGCATTATAATCAAGGGCTGCCCCCCACTCTGGAATATCCTATCAACGCTTGGCATAATGTGCTACCCCTTGTGGCATCCCCTGGATCCACCCATACTATTTGTGCACCCTACCAAAAAGAAATCTCTCGATGATATATGGACTCCTCCCAAGTAGATACCTGCTGCAAATACACAAGGCATCTCTGCATCATCCTCCTCCCAGGCCTCACAATCAAGATACAACCGCTAGATAACAATATCCAAATCATCTAGGGTTCTCCTCCAATACTCCAACTTTCCCAACTTATATTGGAAAAGTGGCCCTGTATATCCACTATAAATAAATAGTGATCTATTGTGTTGATCGGACATTAGTGGGTTATGAGATTCACTATAAATAAATAAAAGGTGTATTTTTACCTATCACTTTTAGTTCTCAAAAACTTTGACACTACATGCCATGTCATAAAATTAAGCTCATTTCCCAAATAAGAGCACTAAACTAAATACTTTCCAAATCATCTCTCACCTTTCAAATAGAAAATGGGTCATGTTACTAAGTTTGAGATATAGTATGTGAATAGAAGAGAAATAAAAGGATAGGTCATGGCTAATAAATTCATAGATGTGGCTTTAATAGATAATCACTCCTTACTCACAAACTTTCCTAATGATTCTATATTCACTTTGAATGGTTTAGTATCATGAACACTATTTTTTTGGGTCATATACAAAAAAAGGGTTAGTTGTAGGATTATTCTACATTATTGGTGTAAATAGGTGTTTTACCTATCTAGGTCCTATTTACATGTTAAGAACACTTAGGTCCTAGTAGATAATACTTCTAGATAGTGTTAACCGTCACTAAATCTTATCTTATCTTTTGACATTGAAGTTTTTTGTCCTTAGTTATTTAATATTTGTTGAGGTAGTTATCTCACTGTACAAGATTAAGATACATGTCATGTTATTGTCTAATCCTATCTCACAAATTTCCTTTTATAAGAAAGGAATCATATGTACATGATATTCAATTTTACAATCTTTCATCCATAATCATAGCATGTTTTTTTGTCACTTATCTCTTGTAGAAGTTACTTTACCTTGCAAGTGATACTATGGTGTTGAGGAGTTCACAATAAACTCCTATATGGTATTAGAGATTTGGTGCTAGAAAATTCTTCTTAGATATGAGGGGAAAATATTGCAATGATTTTTTTTGGTTGTCATTAGAGTTTTCAAGGACCTCACCTTTGAATCTATGGTGTCAGAAAAATTTAGGTTTGCCTTTTATTTCATCAAATTTTATCATATTCTATCTAATTTATAATGGTTTCAAGTTGGGAAAATATTACTAGATCTATTTGGTAGCTAAACTTTTGGAACACTTTGGGCCAAATCAAACATTTTTGTTGCATGAAAAAGGTCAAAAAACCCAAGGATCAATTATAAAATAAATATTTTTGAGAACTTGACACTAGGAGTCAAAGGAATTTTTTTTCTTATTTTTATTGTATGATCATACACCCTCTATCAAAATCACCAAGTTGTAGAGGGATCATAGGTGAAAAGTAATTTGTAATAAAATTTCAACATTTTTTATAATTTTTTCAAATTAAAAAATAAAAACTTGTAAAATTTATTAAATATAGACCTACCAAGTTATAGATTACATGTAGGCCCCTCTAAAAATGTCACATGGTGTCGCCATAGTAGGCCACATAGGATACACACCCCTTGGTCCCACAATTAGATTGCCGCTGCTTCTACCAATGCGAAAACCTAGACTATTATAAGAGTATTTATAGATTTTGTGGAAATCATGAACACATTTTGTTAGCATAAAAAAGGTTCTACAAACAAAGCATATTCCTATTGATTATTTTGTTATGGAAAATATTTTATTGAAGGAAGTTATATTTTGGTGATGTCCATTAGCATGCAAAATTCAAATATATTGAATGTTGGTGTCAATACTAAATTGGTAGTTATGTCAACATCCTTCAATTTTTTTTACCCCCTATCTATTGAAGGTTTTAAATCTACTATTTGACATTAGAGGCTCATAACGTCATCATATGTACCCCTTTTATTGATTTTTTAAAATCTGGGGTAGAATTTCAGGGTCCTTAAAATGGTGGAAGTGTTTTTTTATTTTGGTTCTTACTTTTTTTAAATGTAAATTCTCACAAGTGTTGCTAATCCGTTCATATTTTGGGAACTTTTGATGCTTTATTCTTGCATAACATTTTTCATGTGATTTTTTTTAAGTGCATAAATTTTTGTGTACTTTCTATTGGTGTGATGAGATTGATCTTATCCTATGTAAAACATACTTTTAATTTGTGGTCAAATTTGGCATTTGCATGCACTAAGATCAAGTCCACTTCATTATTTTTGGAAAGTGGCACATATAATTGCACTAAGTATAAAGTGCCAGTTATATATTGCTGGGGGATTTCCTGGTTTGGTTGCGATCAACAGCCCTCCCTACCTACCTAAAGTTGTGGTTCGTTGAGTAGGGGGTAATATTTTTTTTTTTGTCTTATGTCTTTTGATTTCTCTATTAAGTAATTAAAGTTTAGGAGTTTGACATGTGTGTCAAAAGGAATCCTATTATAATGAAGTTGAATAAATGGAAATTTATGTCTTAGCAAGGTAGAATCCTAACAAATTATAGGTGGATTAATATTTTTCGATATCTCTATGAACTAGTTTCTAAACCATCATCCAAATGGAATAGAGTTGTGTGGAATATAAAGACAAAACATATCCTGGGAGTAATTGGTTGTAGTTGTGATATTGATACACAAGTGGTCACTAATGGTATTGAGATCCTTCATGACCTTATGACTAAACTTTGGGAGATGTATGGAGACTCAACTAAACTACAATTCACAAAGGATGAACTACTAAAGAATTTCTTATTCCACTTGATGAGTTTTGACCAAATGATGATAATAAAAATATCATGCTTGATCATTGGGAAAGGTATGGTTGTTTTGATGACATAAAACCTTCTCCTCCTCTTACTGAGGCTTCTATTGAGACATTAGTTTCTATTTATCATAATCCATATTTAGATTGTTCATATTACTCATTTATGAATCAACATATTAAGGGTAAAGACTCTTGTAATCTAGCATTGGAAAAATTATCTTATGTTCTTAGTTTATCATATGTTGAGGACACTATATGGGATGATATGTGTAGTCGAATGACATACAATAAGATCTCATCTCCTTCATATACTATTTTATATGAGGAAACTTGTGTTTTCACAATTTTGTGTCCTTGTGATTTAGAGTAATAGGACATATATCATCTTTAGAAATGGATACCTAGGATGAGTAGTTGAAAAAAATTATTGGATTTTTTTGTGAGTCTCTTATTTCAGATTTGGGAGATTTCACTGATTGCATCATCTTATCTTTGATGGACTTGATCCTTCTTTAGATTTTTTGAGGAAACACTCTAACCCTCTTGTTCATTCTGTTGGGAAAATTTGTCTCAACCTTGCAATTACATAAGGTACTATATTGGATGCTTTGGGGAATATCCTTTCTTTGGCTTGCATGTTCCTTTGAAAGGTTTTTAATAAAAGCCATAATATAGTCTTGTGCGCATTTGCATCACCGAACCTCATTAGGTGGTCTCTAATATGAAATTCCACTATTCTTTCCTTTAACCATACTATGTTCTTGGTTCTAGGAACCTCATTAAGATAGTAAATTAGCAAAAAAATGATCAAGGTACAAAAATTGAAGGGGTACCCAAATTCCTTAGTCTTCTGCAAGTTCCCCAAATTCTCTCATTTGAGAAACTCACATAAGTCATAATATTCTCCTATCCTAACCATCTCATATGCAACATTGATGGCAACACTCTTGAAAGGAAAAAAATATTTATATTTTATTATTTTAAATCTTGATTGTTCATAGTTAGGTCTTAGATCTGGCAGTCAATATTTTATTAGCTTGACTTGCCATAGAAGGAAACACTATTTTATGAGGGAATTGTATTACAACTTTGTATTGTGATGTATTCTATAATTCTGATAGCAGTTGTGTTGCCTCTAGATCTCCGGTTGGTGATACTCCTATGATAAAGTTTATTTGCAAGTATATTGTAATCTTTGTTATTTTTGAATAATATATTGGGAAAATTTTGGAGTGTGTGGTTTTTATCCTGAAAAGGTTTTCCCCGTATAAATCACTATGTTGTGGTATGTATGATATTTATGTTTATTTCTATTTAAGTTTCTATAACTGTGAAATATCTGTAAAGTTTTACATTATCTTTCTCTCAAGATTAGTGTATGAAGTTGTTCTACTCCGTTAGCTTCCTTACACATTCTCTACATGATCATTCTTTGCAGTTTGACATGAGTGTGGATTAGTTCAGACATCATTTCAAAGATGCTTTTATTGTCTTTATAGGAGGTATATTTTCCTTTGGATTATGTTCTACAACCATTTTTAGGAAAGTATAGATTGTCTTCTTTTCCAGTGCAACCTACTATAGGAGTTGAGAAAATACAACTTCACAAACCTCGAAGATCACCTGCATGCAAATAACCTATCACAAAAGAAGAGATGGAGACAAACAAGCAAGGATTATCTGAAAACTGAAAATGTATATATCAGAGAGAATGAGAAAATGAATTGATATGAAATACAATGAAATCAATCCTTATAAAAAGGAGATCATGCAAACCCTAATAAAACCCTAATAGGAAAAACCCTAATAGAAGCCCTAATAGGAAAAAATTAAATAATTAATATAATTATTAAATGTCACTTTATGCAAACTAATGTGAAATCTTAAGAAGGGAATAAAGGTAACTTAATCAACATAATAAAGTTAAGACCTTTACTCTAACACCCCCCCTTAAGATGAGCAATAGTGCAACTACAAACAAATGCAAGAAAGCAAAGGTAACTATAATGCAAGAAGGCAGACATGGGTCCTGACAACTAGGCCAGATCAGGTACCTAATTAGAACCAAATCTCTGTAAAGAGGATAAATAGAGAAAACCTCATGGAAAAAATCTCTACTCCAAAAAGAGATGTAGAAAGCCAAGAAGAAACATCACTGAAGCAAAATAAACTGTAAACAACTGTCGAAAGATGACTGCTATGGTGTTGAAGAACCTCCACTGAAGATAAGATGATCAGGATCAAGAAGACAACAATCTGTATGAGTGGCCCATATAACACTACTCAAATCAGATGGCAAACACAGGAAAACACCTGGAATGAAGATACAAATGGCACAAGAACCAATAGTCTGAAACATTGATCAAATAAGAATGAAAGATTCCTTCCAAGGCAAAAAAAAGGAAGAATTAGCATGAACAATATAATAACCCTCCCATAATGCTGAACTGGGAGAGCCTGACAAATCCACTGAAATGATGTGAAACACCCTATAGTGCATGAGGAAGAAGAAACGACATCTGAAAGTGCACAAGAAAGCACCTGCAACTCAAAAAGTGGTGTGCAAAACAAAGCACACATGCATGAGGCTAGAATCATATGGATCCATTGTCGTCGTGGAGGGACACTCACCGGACAAAGATGTGATGGCAAAACAAAGGCAAACTACACAACCCCCCATGAAACTTTATAATAATAGTGTGAGTACAAAATATGGCACAACTTGATGTGAAAAATCCCCAAAAATGCATGTACAATAGTGTGGCAGTTTATCTCAGTGCGTTTACATAAAAGATATTGCTTACAAATGATGCTCAAAATGTCCAAAAAGGATAAATCTGGAAATACATGAAGAACAACCAAAAAAATGATTGTAGAATGTACCAACAAAAGAATGAAGTAATGAAACCCACACCAATAGAAAGATGAGAAAACCAACTTTTCTATGATATCTCGTTTGCCAAAAAATGATATCATATGCCCAAGTTACAACCTCTAGAAGAAAACAGCTCCAAAGAGGGAAAAAGCCAGCGCTGGGTTAAATTTGACGGTCATATGGCCATCACAGCAAAAAGACTAGCTTAAATTTGACTGCCAAATGCTCGTCATCGTAAAAGTGCGATTGGAATTATTTTGAAAAAAAATGTTTTTTATATAAAAAGAACATTTTGATTTAAAAAAAATCATTAAAAAAACATTTTTTTTATTTGAAAAAAACTTTAAAAAAAATATATGGCGGGGTCTACATGGGGCCGCCGCCTTCCAAAGTAGCAGGGTGGTACCACCTGTAGCAGGAGGCGCAATTCCCAAGGGTCCACCGCCTGCCATAATGATAGGCGGCAACACCCTTGGGTACCGTACCTACCTACGTAGGGGTATCCGTAGCCGCAGGCCTAAGCAGGCCTTTAAACTGCTTTTCAAAATACTATTTTTTTAATAAAAAATTAAAAAAAACATTTATAATTTTTTTGCAATAAAAAATTTCTAACGAAAAAAGGAAATTCCGAAAAAACAAATTTACCAAGAATTTTTCACAGATCCACGCGCAAACAACAGCTGTACGACCGTACCAGCAAAATAATTTTGCTCTAAATTTTGACTTTGCCCAAAATGGACGAATGAATAGTCGATTTAGGGGTTTTGGACCGCTGTGGATGCAATGGCAAGGTTAGTTTGAGCTGAAAATGCTTCAAAATTGCAGGTATACCCTGGATCAAGAAAACAAACCCCAAACCCTTGAAGCTCCAAAAATCTTCAAAACAAGAACATGAAGCAGCAGGTGTGGAGCTCTAATACCATGTAGGAGCTGAGAAAATACAATTTCACAAACCCCAAAGATCACCTGCATGCAAATAACCTGTCACAAAAGAAGAGATGGAGACAAACAAGCAAGGGTTCTCTGAAAACTGAAAATGTATATATCAGAAAGAATGAGAGAATGAATTGATATGAAATATAATGGAATCAATCCTTATAAAAAGGAGATCATGCAAACCCTAATAAAACCCTAATAGGAAAAACCCTAATAGAAGCCCTAATAGGAAAACATATAATAATTAATATAATTATTAAATGTCACTTTATGCAAACTAACGTGAAATCTTAAGAAGGGAATAAAGGTAACTTAATCAACATAATTAAGTTAAGGCCTTTACTCTAACACCTACAACACTGATTTGGAAGGTGGCACCTTCCAACATTGATACATATACACTTCAGAATTATTCAAAGATCTAACACATCATGTTTCTTCATGCATCTTCCTTTCATGAATTGGAAGACATCTTACAGATCATCTTGGTCTTGTTTCTTCCCAAGGGCGAATGTTGTTTGATGGTCTTGGATCACCTTCAACATTCATTATCAGACATATACCACTGTTGCAAAAGATATTACACTAAGTGGGGAAAATTCATGGTCTATCTTATTCTTCTCACTTATGGTGGGTCTTTTTCCTTGTATGGGTTTTGTCCTTATCATGCATCATTAAGAGCATCATTTTCTTATCTCTCTTTTATGTTGTAGCTTCATCCCAATGGGTTTTCTCCTTTTCTCCATTTATGAGAGATTGCATTGTATTTGTACATGGGTACCTAACATGACCTTTCTTTTGAGACCAATCTTTACATCTTTGTATAATAATAAATTCTCTAAGTTACACTTATTGGAGGGTGTTGGTGTGAATAGGTTTTTTACCTATATATGTCCTATTTACATGTTAAGTCCACCTAGGTCCTAAGAGGGGATATTTCTAGATAGTGGTAGTTATTACTAGATCTTATCTTATCATTTGGTATTTAATTATTATGTACTAATTTATTTAATATATGTTGAGGTAGTTGTCTCAATGTACATGATTAAGACACATGCCATGATCTTGTATAATCCTATCTAATAATTTTCCTTTACAAGAAAGACATCATATGTACATAATGTTCAATAAAAATATTGCATCATGTAACACCCTATTGTGGAACCCAGGGAATGCCACATCACTAATGCAAACAACCAGATTTTTATTTTAACATTTAATAACATGTGATTAATATCCTAACAGGAATGTCCTCAAGTTCCACAACTATGCTACTAAAGTAGATAAACATCATAACACAACAAGAACTATATATATCAAATCATGTGAATAGTCATATCCAGATTACATTACATCAAGAGTTACATTACGAGTATATTTACAATAAATGAGATTGTGAGAAATATCGATACTTCACAAGTGGTAATACAATGAAACCTCATGTAACATCATGAGTGTGTACAATACAAAATATGATCAAGAATAGATGATGACCAAGTCCACAAGCTCATCCAATGAACAACTCCGTGAATGATGTGTATCTAGGATCCTATCAAGAACAAGCATGTCTCAAATAAATCACCCAGAGGAGACCCAATGGAAGAAATGGCACATTCCTCCCAACCGTGTAGAACTCAAAAGCCCACCCCCCATGCTAGGAGATTGAACGAGTCCTCAAGTCAAAACAGACAACAAGAAAAACATCACACAACACATGGTCGAAATACATGACATCACAAAGACAAGAAAACTAACATACTCCCAAAGGCGATGTCACAAACACAAGAGAACTATCAAGTGTACAAGGACAAGAGTGTTATCACATAAACGTAATAGGTTACCTTGGATAGCCTTCGTAGGTTACAAAACCTCTACTAGAGTTACCCTGGCAACCTCTAATGAATTTCAGCCCCTATACGAACTTATGTGGCTTCAAATCACTTCTCAAGAAGACAAAATGTTCGAGTTGCCATTCCAAGCCTTCTCAACCCGCTTTAACCTAAACAAGCGTTAAAGTCCAAGGTAAGACAAACATTATCTGAATGGTTAAACTTAACTACCCAAACCCCTAAAAGCTTATTAAAGTTATCACTTGGTTAATACACTTCTGAGGTTTTACCCACACAACCACTTCCAGGTCTGGCCCCTAATGGAAGCCACTCCTCCTAAAGTACAACTTCTCAAAATGACTAAAACAATAAAGCCAACATGCATGCAACAAAAAACTTCTTTACACATAGACCCAAAGTCATCGAAACCATACTATAACATTAAACATCTCAATAGGAACCACAAAACATGCATGGCAAGAATTTCATGAACAAACACAAGTCCACTCCATGGAATTCAAAATGTCTGATAGTAGATTCACAAGAACACTAAACTTGCATGGCCCACATTATCACATTTGAAACAATACAAGAGCAATCACAATTCTCTATCCATGATTTTAAAACAACACTAACATCTTAAGCCTCTAGGAGATGATAAACTAAACACCATACTTCAATACATAAAGTAAGAATAGACTCTAAATAGAGATACCATTTAAACATAATTAACAAATTTCATTCAAGATTTCCAATTATACATTTCTAACTCAATACATTCAAGTTCTTTGAATGAGAAGACAATAAATCCTTCAATATAAAATGGTATTTTAATTCACATCCATTCATATGATGATATTAAGAATTCAAAACCTTATTAACCAAACACATAATTTCAATGCAATTAAATAAGACAATTCCTCACTTAAACTTAACAATGCATATAAATATAAATTAATAAACCATTTTATTAATCAATGCATTTATATTTAAATTAATAATCTATTTCATAAATTTAAGAGGGAATTTAAAATAAAATATATAATTACCTAAGCCTTTATATTATCATATAAGAATTAAATACAATTAAAATACTGACTATATATTATTTCTCATAAAGAACTACTACTAACAACTCTTATACGTTTGGTGAATACTACTTAATATTCAAAAACAATGAACCTAGTAAAAAGCTTTTATTTTAATTTATTATAATAGAAATTTTATTACTTTAAAGCCAATAGAGAATTATATTAATAGAGTTACGAATATGCTAAGACTCTATTTCTATCTCATAGAAAGGTTATGTTGACATTAGTTGAACATGCAAATAGGTAAAGTCGACAATTCAAATGGGCATGCAAACTGCATGCGAATAAACACAAGGGACACAAAACAACAAGTCCATAAGTCCACAACCAAACATACATTGAAATGCATGGAATTAAGACAGAAAAGGATACAGACTCACAGGAGAAAAATATACAGGAGGATGACCCACCGATATAGAAAAGATAATGAATTTTCAATAATAAAGAGATTCGACGTCCATGGTTGAAAAAAGTTTGTACGCACAACAAGGATTCAAAGCACATCACCCATGCGTACAAATCATTAGATCCCACAGACGGTCTAAGACAACAAAATATTTTAAAAAGATAAAGGGAGCTACGTTGGTGACTTAGTTTCACTGCCTTTTTGAAGCAAAGTATGAGATTGAAAAGGCAGAGAGAGCCACATTGGTGATTCAGGAGAAAATTCATACAATACATGCAATCCCAAACTAAAAAGGTTTTGACAATACCGTTAAAATAAATATGAGTTACAAAATAGATCAATATATATATTATCCTGGAGATACGGTGGCAATGAAATAAGGAGGATGCTAGAAATTATTCAAAAGAAAGAGATCTCAAATCCTACGCATGGATGACACAAAATCAAAATGTCAAAGCACCCTAGCGGTGGACATAGAAGACACTTTCCATTCATAGTTTATGAAATTGAAACAAAATGATAATGAACTCCTTCTCAATACACGGTTTAAAGGAATTTGGAGACAACTCTTAGCATAAGGATAAGAAGCAATAGGCGATCGAATTTGAATCTCCATTCATACATAATATTAAGGAATCAGAAACTGGTCGACAGTAAACTCATTCTCAGTTCGAAACTCATTTGAATACAAAAAAGTTTGAATCAACAACAAAAAAGATATATAAATAAAGCATCAAGTGACCAGCCACTAAGAGAATTACGAGCAGAATCAGGAAGAAAAGAAAAAAATAGATCTTAACACCCTACCATGGTCACGCATGGCTGCAGTGATAGGCAGCAAGAGAAAATTCTCATGAAAACGACCGTTGAAAAACATTTTTAAGATTGCATGTAATATATTTTCTTGCCATAACGATTAACCGGAATATAACGGGATGTGTTCAACAATTTAGCTAATGTAAAAGTTCCAACACAAAGGTAAATTCGGGAAAAAGAGAGAATTTTCAAAAAAAAAATTTCATGTATGTTGAAACCAACTGTGATCTTATTACAAATTATAGAAAAACATAAGTATTCGGGAGAATTCATAAATTTACTTTAAGAACTTTCTATTTCATTTCTTTCTCTATAAGATTTCTCTTCAATTTTGATAAAACTAATCCTTTACAGTTACATTTTCTATCTTGTGCAGGTTTTTAATTCGAGATTTCAAGCATGCATGACTAAAAATTCAGCAATATCCATTATAAGTTTGAATTCTAACAAACTAGAATTAAAAAGAAGAAAACTTGAAACGCTTTCCGAATTCAAGAAAGGGCGAAGCGAAATACTCAAAATTTCAATCCAAAAATATTTCACAGTACGAACACAACTTCCAATGATCAATTTTCAGCTTTTTCTAACCGCAACCCCAGAAGAATGCACAAAACAATCTTTTCCCATGAAAACATCAATTTATTTCTTTCGAAAATCAATTTCTCCTTCCAAAAAAATCTCTTTCCTATGTTATACTATTATCTCAAATTACAATGCAATTCCTTACTTCAACTCATCATTTGCATGCAAATCATCCATCAGTTAAATTTTTGAACACAATGATCAAAGAAGATATTTTGCAACTTAAATCACAACTAACTGTTTTAGTTTTCGAAAACATCATAATTGTGCACTCATACCAATTTCAATTAATTAATCTTCCTCAATTATCATATTTTAATATTTCACAAATAATTCCACAATATGCTAAAAATAACATTTCAAGATAAATAAATCATTAATCATAACATTACCTTTACTTTAAATCATTAAATTAATCTAAACATAACATTACGAAAACATGGCAAACATAACATGATGTAACAACAACGAACAATATGATAAAAAAATGTAAACAAGACATAAGGGTAAAAAAATGATACTCCTTCTTTCCATAACAATGGTTCATGATAGAGGACAAGACTATCTCCCTTCAACGATTCCATTGGGCCTTGGCATGCTCAGACCTGACGAAGCAGGTAGAATCGATGCATGTACCTGAAAGTTGTAACACACTACACGGTCAATCAAACAACACACACACACACACACACACACACACACACACACACACACACATATATATCAGAAGACACACCGTGAAGAAGAATTACGGTGTAGCAGGGCACTCACGGATGAGTACTACTAAACCATATCCTTCATCGAACTGACATAAAACATAACATCTAACATCAATCACATCATAGTACCATCATAACATTACAAAACATCATATGTCATCACAATAATGTCATCTCACAAAAGTAAATAGAGCAACATAAAGTAAAGTGTATCATTAATTGAGTTTCACAATTGGTCATGTAAACCATGACATAATGCATCAAAGTAACATAGTCTCAAGCAACTAACTACTAACAGTAACTCAAAACAACTGAAATTGAAATGTCATCAGGAGGGTCACTACACATCATTAATTATAGAATGATATTTCTTCTATTTCTCTCTTCTGGAAGTTATTTTGTCTTATAGGTAATCTTGGGGTGTTGAGGAGTTCACTATAAAATCCTACATTTATCACCCCTCAAGGTAATATTGTTCCTAATGAAATCAAGATGGGTACCTCTTGTACCAATAATAGAACAAAGTATGATACTTTAATCAAATTTTTCATTATCTAAATATAAAGAAATGTCCAACATATTTTAGTTTATTGTGATTCACAACTTACCATCGATAAATTCAATCATGAATATAAAACTTACAGTGATAATT
Source organism: Sequoiadendron giganteum (assembly GCA_007115665.2). Lineage (NCBI taxonomy): Eukaryota > Viridiplantae > Streptophyta > Pinopsida > Cupressales > Cupressaceae > Sequoiadendron > Sequoiadendron giganteum. The sequence goes on along the minus strand of CM021104.1, from coordinate 160,003,630 downwards.
TAATTCATTATGAATAAATATTTTATAGTCTCAAGGATCATTTAATCTCCATCTAGTTTGAAAAAATTCATAGAGATAATAATAAAGGATAAAATTCTATGGTTACAATTGGGACCCTTTTGTACATGCAACAAAACCATTAATTTTGTGTACCCTTAGTTAAGAACCGTTTGGTCCCCACATATGATGTGGCTAAATTAGATCTCATCTATGAAGTTGTTCACATCAACACTTTATATTATGGCACTTACAATTACCTCAAAACCCAAACATTTCAACCCAATCTATCTTGCACACAACATAAAACTCTTATCCATTTCTCCTCCTACTTCACTATAATTGGAGAAATATTATATAGGATATTTGATGGTAATTTACTTATATACCTTAATTTGGAAGAGATTTTTCTTGAAATAAAATAGGTCAATAATGGTACCTATGTTGCATAAACTAATGGTATTTCCCTAGCTAAGAAAAAATTGAGAATAACCTACTATATACCCACTATAGAGCAATATACATACTGGTCTGTGAAGAATTATTTAGCCAGACAAAAGCATGAAGATTCGATGCATGAAAAATCACAAGTTTTGCAACCCAATACTACTCCTTGACCCTTTTCAGCATGAGGTGTTGATCTCATTAGTAAAATTCACCCCTCTTCATTCAATAGGCACAAATTCATAATCACCTCCACTAAATACTTCACAAAATGGGTTGAATCTATTCCCCTCACCTATACCACTAGACAATTTTTTTCCATGTTTATCCTTGATTAAATAATTTTTTGCTATGGTATCCCTTCTACCATCATCACTAATAACGGTAAATTATTCAAAAATAATGAGGTTCAAACTCTTTTTGAGAATTTTCATATGCAACATTATTCTTCTATTCCATATTACCCACAATGTAATTGTCAAGAAGAGACATCTAATAAAACCCTCTTTAAAATCATCAAAAATATAGTCAATAATATTGGCCATGATTGACATCTTTAGCTTTATCCAACCCTTTGATCATATCACACTAAAATATCTACACCAACTGTGTGACTCCACATTCTCTTGTCTTTAGTTCTAGAGAAATCTTACCAATTGAGGTTTGACTTACATATTTGTGTGTCTCCTTTGGAAACCTTGTTGATGATGAGAAGTATTAATTTTCACACTTGCATGAGTAAGAGATTTTAGATGAGTGGAAGATAAATTCCATCAATCACCTTGAGTCATTCTAAAATCATCTTTATCATAGCTACAATAAGAAGACTAGGACATGATATATCTGGATTTGTGATATTTTCCTTTTGGAAATTCAAAGAAGCATACAAGGTATAGACAAGAAAGGAAAACTTGAGGCTAATTGGTAAGGCTCATGTATCATCATTTGAAAATATGGTTCAATAAAATATTAGTTGGCTACCCTTGAGGGTAAATAAATTAATGAGCTAATAAATATTAATCATTTCAAAGACCGTTATTATCATTCTAATAAAAATTAAAAATTTAAAAGTACAAAATAATAGTAAATATAAGAATCATCCTCTAGTGAAAGTTTCCTTTGGTCGTACCTTGGACAAGTACCATGGTGAAAAACTTCTTGCAAGTGCCATGTGTAATAAACAAGAATTCACCATCTTATAGGTCCTCATCATCATGCACTTCCCCATCTCACATCGATATAATTTAGTCAAGTCTCTCATTTGTTCCATCCTAGATGTTTTCATACATTGGGGACAAGTAAGTACATCCTATTTCATGAATAGGTTGCATGTATTTTTGATAAACTCATCAATAAGTGCTAGTAGCCATCCAAATATAAACATGTCCTTCAAACCTTCAAACATCATAATTGAAACATCCACTTTTAATGTAAAATCTTATTGACCTCGATAACATATAGTCAAAACAATCATTTACCATTGTGAACATTTCCTTACGATAAACCACTTGTCTTATAAAGGGTGTTTCATCTCTCAAGTATATTTCTATCTTATATAGGATTTTCCTTCTCAAAACCAAACATTATCCACATCCATCCTTTATTCTATTACACACCTTGGCATAAGATAGTAATTTTGTGTGTCTAATGATATTTTCTTTTATTTTTCTTTTGTTTGTCTTTTTTATCTTTATTTTTCTTTATCTTTTGACCCACACTATGTCTAGCTAAGCTCACCATGACCATTTAATTTCATGGTGTGCTTTGATATGCCATATACTAGGGCAAGATATTTTATTCTATGTGTTGTATTTGATGGTTGTCTAATTAAAACTTATTATCAATTAGATATGCACCCTATGCTAAATTTGCAGAAAATTAACTATCTGTTGACACATGGAAACCTTCTTCAGATGTGGGTGATATGAACGAAGAAGGAATCTCCAAAGTGATTTGGTTCTCTAAATGTTAATTCCCATTCTAATTGATTTTTGAGGGTAAAGAGTTAGGAGGATGAACTGGAATAAAAACTCTAACATAAAGTGATTTTTAGAAACTTAAAGATGACTTTTATTATCTACCCACAAAAAGCTATAAGAAAACAATAGTACTTGACAATCTCTCATGAACACCCAATACATAATTGATTTGCATGAAGATTTAGATTCAAACATGCCATGCAACTTGTATCACATGAACTTTTTGCATCAAAATCTGCAATAATAGGACATAAAAGGATCTGTAAACAAAATCACAATGTAAACATCATACTAAAATTGCAAAGGAGACATAAATTGAGAAATAGGAATGTTGCTTTATTAAAATGAAGGAGTATGCCAAAGTTTGAGTACAAAAATTTTCTTACAAAACTCTCTAGATGAACAAGAGAAGAAGAAATAATCATTTGAATTTTTTTTAAAAACCCTAAGTTTTTCTCCTAAATAAAACTCTCCAAAACCCTAATCCGAGCTCAAGAAGAACGCTCAGAAAAAGCATCTAAAACTGCTTCATAATGTGTAATAAAAGTGTAAAACTCACACTTTTGCATGTCCATCCCAAAAAGCACCTAAAAATAGATCCAATCTTCTTTAAAGCAAAAAAAACCTTTTCTTCTCCCCATGCAGCTCAATTTCACCCAAGGAAAAATTGAACCATCTCTGTCTTTACAAACTGCTAAAGATAGCCAAAAGAATAAAACAATTTATAAAACATTGTTTTATTTTTTGCTTTAGAATGATTGTATAGTTTTTAATCTCCTCAATTTGACTTATTTTTGCAATTAAGATTCAAAGAATCTCTGCAAAAATATTACAACTTAAATCTCTATTACAAATTGTTTTTTCTTCCAAAAAATCATAAAAATATAAACGAAATCTTTTATCATTGAATTTAATTGATTTCTAGAAAATCAATTGAAAATAAACCTTAGGCAAAAAATGAATATCTCTAAGGCATAACATTGATATTAAAATAAAAGGTCTTAGGTATTGGACTTTGAAAATGAATCAAAACCTAAAACTAAAATCCTTAGACTTATGAAGTCTTATGAAATCTATAAAAGCTCAACCTAGGGCATGAATATATTATCAAATGAATAACATCAAAGGCCTTTATCTTAACCTAAGTTGGTAAGCCCAAACTCGAATTCGGGAAAATAGGAACAAAACCAAAAGCAAATCCTAATCCCACTCATTTCACACTTGGTGTCTTGAGAGAATGCTTTGCTGGGAGGATGCGCCACCACCATGTCTTAGGGTTTGACAGGTTGGAGCTCATCATTTGAGCCTTATGTTGGTCGATTCTCCATGAATAATCAAGGTAGGTTGATTTTAAACTGCATAATGGCCTCTTCCCTCCATTTCGAAATCAAGCTTAGCCTTCAAGGCCATGACCATGCATGCATTTTTTTTATTTTTCTCTTCGTTTGCTTTGTTTCAATCTATGTGCTTGATGTAGCTGCCATGAAAGCTTTTTCTTGGGTATTTTCTGATAAAAAAACTCCAAAATATTGATAGACTAATGAAGTTTATTTTCCTATGGAAAACATTTGAAATTTTCTGTGCATTTATCCATTACAGGCTACACCATGTATATTCATTATTTCTCATTGTTTTGAAGAACTTTAAATCTCACAACTATGTTCTTCGATGGCTTTCATATCTGAACACAAAACCCCCATGTGGGTACTTGTATTTTGAAAGAAAGTTGTTTATCTTGCATTTCTCCAAATCTTGAGCTCAACCCACCATGGTATTCCATGCATTTTATATTTTTTTGACAAAACCCTCAAATGGGTAAACTATAATAAGAAGAAATCTACATTTTAAAGCTGAAACCCCATGTGGGTGTTCATAGAAATGGAAGAAAAATTTCTCTAACTTCTGGGCTTGACCCAAATAACACTCATTTTCTTTATTGATGGAAACACTTAGATTCAAAAATGGAAATTGCAAGACTTCATGGCTGCAGCCAATTATTACTATATCCACCATTTTTAAGAGCTTAAAAGCTCGAAACTGTGCATTTTGACTCTATTCTACATTTGTGAGTTAAAACCCGAAAATGGGTATTCTATATTTAAAAGGAAAAAAAGAACTTAAAGTTGAAACTAGTGATTGTGGTTTGTTCACTCTAAGATTGTAAATGATTGAAAAAATATTTCCATTCCTCTTCTTATAGATTTATAATCTCTTTCATTATTCCCCCATTGAACTAAAACAACACCTCTTCTTTTACTTGTACTTCCTGTTGCATGAAACACATAGAGAATCCTTTTTTTTCTTGTAGCAAATGACTATTATTTGGCATATGATGGAAATAATGAAAACCCCTCATTAACAAAAATGATCTTCTCAGTTTATTCATTTGAGATCACTCTCCTCTTGTACTTAGGATAAGGTTTCAAATGGGTATTAACCTTGCTAGGAAAATAATGCCCACTTGTAGCAACATTGATGTTCCTGTAGGTTTCTTTGATGCTTACTATCATTCATTCCATTTACTAAAATGCTTCAGGAAAAATATGCTTTCCGAACTCAAAAGCTTCATGATATAAAACAATGTTTCTTAATTTTGTCCATGTGTTCCCAACTTATTCTTGAACATAACCAGATTTGGCTCCTCTTTTCTACTTGCACATAAATGGCTTGATAATGCCATTTTACTTGTTTCTTGGAACTCCTTATGCATTCTAATGATTAAATGAAACTTCTGTAAATAGCTTTCAATCCTTCAATTTTGGAGCTTGATTTTGTGAATTTAATATGTATGCTTGTATACTATCACCATTTATGACATGAAACACTTGCTATACCAGAAAGAACACCATGAAACAACATGAATAAGAATGAACAAAATATATGGTGGCAAAGATGCAATCAATTTGATAGTATTTAAAAGATGCATTTCAGTTGATTCAGTATCTGAATTGAGTTCATTGTCCACTTGTAATTTTCATTTCATTGTTCAGACTTGATTGTTATGAGTGAGGAATGTCCTTGATTAATCTGATAATTGAAATCTGTTTCACTCCTTCATGAATGGCTCAGATGAGCACGATAATTGTATTTCCTTACTCAACCCACTTGTATGTTTAAGGGGCAGCATGTCGAGCTCTACCCTTGTGGGAGCCCGTTTTACTCCACATGCTTTTATGTCTTCATGAAATGATCATATACATAAATTTGCCTATACCTGCACAGGAAACAAACAATGTTAGCATACAATAAAAAAATTTAAAAGGTTCCATGATATGGCATTTCATTTTTAGGCTCTCATTGTATTCTCTTTATTCTTAGTTGATTCCATGCATTTCAAGGAATGAATTGTATCTTTGTTGGTAGATCATGTAGTGTAACTCATATCTGGAGCTCTAACAGGACTTTCCCAATCATCTGGAGGTACACTCAGAATTAGAAGTAGGATGGAGCAAGCTGCAAGCACATCAACCAAAGATTGAGAATAGGCAATGATGGATATCTCTTATGTTATTTGCTTTGTACTTTTTAACCTTCAGTTGTATAATTCATTTCTTGCAATGATTTTTTTTGGCTATGTCCACGGCTTGTGTGGATCCTTTAATTTCTCTTTACCTTTCATTCTGAAAAGAAAGAAATGCACCCAAATGAAAAATTGTACAATCATTTGTATTTGCAAAAAAATGAAATGTTGTAATGTGAATAAATATTGTGAAATAAATGAAAGCAATTTCTATGCTTAATCATTTGTATATTTTATCTTGTACTTCATTTGTACTACAAAGCACTGAGCAATAACTCTTGAAACTTTGTTTACTGAAAACACTTGCATAGTTGAAACTTGATAAATTTGATGCAATACAACAATCTTAAACAATGCATCAACTAACGAAACTTCACTTTAAAATGAAACAAGTCGGCTCTACCAATTGAGTTGTAGTCAAAATTGGTAACAAAACCCACCAAGAGTATGAATTGATTTGTGAGTATTGAGGCATCCTATTGTATATTGTTTTATTGACATTTAGTCCATGCATGAATACATTGTTACCTTCATCTTATATGTTGTAGTGAATAAAATTAATTGCTATATCAAATAAAATTTTTTAACCTTAGATTCAATAAATCACATCATCATCATTCCATTCATATTAATGTTAATTGCATCAATTTTTTGATTTTTTTTCTTTCATCATTTTCATAGGAATTTCTTCCATCATCTTCTCTTCTTTTGAGAGATCACTCATGTAGTTTATGCACAAATAATCTCTCAAGGGGTATAAATAACCTCATATTTTTGAATTTTTTTTACTTGAAGAGTGCATGTAATTATCATCATTATCTTCTTCTTTAGAAACTTTTCTTATTGTCTACATTTATTTTCTTTGAAACAATGTCACCTCAAACATTTCTTCAAAGAGGGGAAAAAGTGTACACTCAAAATATTCCCTTAATTATTCTCATGAAATTTAATTATAAATTAACTAATCATGATTAACTATTTCATCACATTAATCAAATAATTAATCATTTAATAATTATAATATCACTTATTAATTTAATAAAATAATTTCTAAATTTCTAAATTAAATTTCCTTTTCTAAATCATTGATTAGCTCCAATTACCTCTTCGCTCAACTCTTTCTTCCATCAAAATTTAACTACATATCAATTAATCAATCCTTATTTAACTCCATCTTTCAATTATAAATTTATTTAGTCTTAAGTTAACTCAAATTTAAATTAGAAACTTCATGTGTACATTTATCCATTTTTTAAAATGAATAATCCAATATTATCCTCTCCATGATTAAAAATGATAATTTTCCCTATTGTAGTTGAGTTAAGTTCACTTATTTTCTAGTTAAATCCAGTCCTAATTCTCATCCACATCTTGTAAGTCTATAAATTTAATCATTTTTTCATCACTAGAACTAATCATACATCAAGAAACTTTATTATGTCAAATCATTTACTCATCATATTATCAGTATTATGCTATGTGAAGATTGCATCAACACATGTTCCAATATCATCAACTTATTTAAGGTTGTAAATGCACTTCATAGACTAGGATTTACATTTGAATTTATTTTTCATTCTTTCGAGTTTATTTTATTTCTTACTTTTCAAGTTTCATTGCTTACACTATTTTTTGGACCATTTCACTTGCCATATCTTCCAAAACTTATTTTGGGATAGAGTTTTTATTTGGAGAGATGAGTTCAAGACTATTTGAAACATATACCTAATGTGTTTTATCTTGATATTTTTTCATTTCCTAGCTCTCGCTTTTCATGAATGGGGGATAAGTATCCATATCTATTTGATGGAAATCACCATGAAGATCTAAAAAAGACTTTTTTTATAGATTTTTTATTTGTTCCACATTCAAAATTTTATCCTAAGAGTCAAATATTCAAGGGCTAATTTCTTGAGGGAACACAAATATTACTCTCTTTTGTGCTTCCATTAATCGAACAAATTCTTCTATTTTATCTTCATGTATTAATGGGTATTTTGAAGTATGATGAGACCCCAAATGAGGGTCTAAATCCAAATTTAATAATTTCCCAAGATTATTTTTATGTGGAACTTTCGATATATGAAAATATTTAGCATGCAATTGCTATATTTTTGGATCCTCATAGACAAAGGAAGTCTAATTGAAATTTTGGTTACATTTATCTGAGAGATTCCTATAAGAATGAAAAGTATAAATAAAAGGATCTAAAATCTTGATAAATATATAATGTTTCCAAATACTAGTTACTAAATGGATATAAATGGTGTTTTGGGAAAGGGTTTCACAACATCCAATAGAATACAAATATGAGTTGGATTTTTTGGGTTTTCAAAGAATGTTATATATCAAAAAGTTGGAAACAACAAAAACGATTCCCAAGAATATCCAAGATTTTGAGATTTGTATATTCTAGATAAAAATGATTCAACTTGATAATTTGGTAAATAGGGTGGAGTTTTTTTCCTAGGGTAGTAAATGGAGACTTAAACCATGAAGAAGCCAATATTTTTTAGAATATTATCTCTAACCATTTGTTTTTTATTGATTAAGTAGGGAAAGGGCGTTGATCCCTTACATAAGTAGCTTAGTAGTCCAAAGAACATCATCTAGACAAAACACCAAAATAGATGAAGAAGAACTGAAGGAGAACCACTTCCCCAAACCCAACCAACCAAAAAACATTATCCTATACCAACCGCATCAAAAATTATAAACCTATCTTGAGCATCCCATAAATATATAACCAGTCCATATTAACATCCATCCACAAAAAAGGGTTATATAAGCATAACCTATAAAGAGTACCCAACATGTTACCAAATTTCATAACAAAGATAAATATAGAATTAAAACAGTCCAGGTGTCTAAAGCCTTTACCATGAAAACACCACAAAGAGGGGTAAAAAAACTTCATGAAAGCAAGAAACATAAATAAAGGGAAACAAGAGCTGAGGATTAAGCATCCTCAATGAGGATCCATGCCTTCATCAGGTCCTCAATAGAATCTTCAAAGCTATCTTTGATCACCGTCGCTCCATATAAATCAACCTCATCCTTATTCTCCTTTTTCCTCTAATTTTCTTGATTTTTCTATGTGTGAACCCCTAAACCTACAAATGCACAAGAGAAACAAACATGTTAGGTTGTTAGATCAAATGCATGCAAACAGTATGAGATATTCCCCATGAAATCCATCCATTCAAACTAAAATTAGGAAATGAAGAACACAATACAAGAAATGAAGTTAAATCCTAATTAAGTCAATAGATTAGTGATCCCATGGGGGAATTGGTGCCAATGAAGTGTTGCAATTGGCCCTTTCCCAATTCCTAAGTTGCAATGTTGAGTGATTGATAAATGGTCAAATCTCCAAAGAGATTTGAGCATAACCTTGTTATAATTTGTGAAAATGGTGATAGGTTGAGTGAAATGGGCAAAATTAGCTCTCAATGTGGAGAGAGTAACTTTGCATGAAGATTGTGGATGAGAAAGAAATGAGGAGAGAAGCCTCCAATTTATAACTTTCAATTTGGAAGAGAAAGTGAGATTTGAGCAATTTGGGACTAACTTTCAGTGCAATGGTTGAATGCCACATGTCATGATGTGAATGGTTAGTGGTTGTGCACATTTTGGCCAAAGTGTCAATAAATGAATTTAGTTTGAATTTGAATTTGTGAGATGACTTGTTGAAGAGGGAAGAGAAATGAAGTTAATGTCACTTGGCTCAAGGTCAAGGACATGTAAGAGGTCTTAAATGCCTTGTTGGAAGGACCAAGTCCACTTGACCTTTTTGAATTCAAATGAAGGAATATTCTCTTTTGATGCTTTGTGAGGAAAAATAGAGAATTAAATAAATCAAAGTATTTGATTTATTGTGCAACTTGCATTCTCTAGAGGATTTTAGTGAGAGGGATTAAATTAATCATGGTTTTGATTAATTTAATGAAGAATTAGATGATGTGACAATTTAGACTTAAATTTATGAATTGATTTAAGTCAAGAATTGAGCGGAAATGATTTATTATATAAATGATTTGATTTATTTAACTCAAAGAGGAATATGTTAGATTAAATCAAATAAGGTTTAATTTATTTAATTTAATAAGAGGAATTTAGAGATTTTAATCAAATAAAATGAATTATTTAATTAAACAAAAATGTAAGGTTGATTAAATTCAATTGATTAATTTAATAATGATCCATTAAATTAAGAGACATAATTACGATGAAATGTTGAGAGTGCGATTCCGGAGGAAATGATGTTAGTGATCGAGATCAAGCGTGCCAAAATGAAATTATACATTTTCCATGTCTACACTATGTCTTGAGATCATAGCCATCACCACTTTTTTCATTACTGCATCCACATTCTTGCAAATATTCCACACCACACTCTCAAAATCCTGGAAATTATTAGCATTGTCATCCTTCTGCATCATTTTCTCAAGCAACTCCAACCTTTCCTCCAACCTTTCCTCCAACCTTTGCACTCTAGTTATTTTTGAGACTCGTATTTTTATCTTTCGAGTCTTCATTACCAAGGCTAGTGATTTTCATTTCCTCTGGGTCATTCGTAGTTGTTCCTTTTTCCCCGACTTTATCACTATCCTCCTCACCATCCTACACATCCTCCTACAGAATATCACCTTCCTCCTCCTCCTCCTGACTCGAATATTCCACTTCCACCAATCCCAACAACTCCTCCTCAGGATACCCAACATCGCCTAGACTATACGGCACATATTCTTCAGAGGAGGAATCTTTTCCTCCATGTCCACCTTCTTCCCCTTTTTATCTAGTGACTCTTCCAAATTATTCTCATCCCAACTTTTTTTATTTTTTACTATTACTAGACCCCTTGGATGTGACCAAATCAAGGTAAGTAGATCTTCGACCCACCGGAGTGGTGGACCCACATTCAGGGTTGTTATTGAAATCATCCAATATTGTTATAGTGTTAGGGTCAACACCCAACTCACGAATTAATAGTGTTCTCTTCTTGTTTACAACAAGAGCAAGGGGAGTAGCACTTCATTTTTTAGGGGTAAGTTTAAGGAGAGTCAACCATGAAGGACCCATAGCATTAGGGGAGTCCTTAGCAAGATCTTTGACCGAGGAGTGGGGTCGACTTTCAATTAGCTCATTTTTTTATAAAACTCTTGAGAGTAGCATTTTCAATCAAATTATGGAAAAAAAATATTTTTGAGGTGGTAGCTAAAACGTACTTTCATATGGCATGAATCAAACCCTAGTGTAAAGGAGGGTTAGTGCCATTGGTAAGGCTCTAGCTCAAGGAGGAGAAGAGGAAAAAGAGTAAATTTATTTTCTTTCGGTGCCTAATATGGTTTAGAATGGGGAAATGATAACCATGAATTGACTGAAAATGACCCTCTAATGTAAAGTATTTCATGAAAAAGAAGTAGACATTATGGTAAGGGGGAAAAAGAAAAACCATAGAATAACCATTCTGAAATCTTTGGGCCTTTTCTTTAGCTTCAAAAAACTTATTGATATAAGTTTGATAGTTTTTGGTGCTTACCTTGGTGATCTTCTTCCCTTCATATGCAAGCCCTATCACTTTGGCTATGATCTTAGCATCAATTGGTAAAGAAAATACCACCCAACTCAACTTCCCCATATTTCCAGGAATTCACAAACTTGTAGCTGAGTTGTTTGTTATATCCTTTCATTGCAACAAAGTATGGAGTAATCCCAACCTGTTCAAACAAGCCCCATAATTATACATTCTCTTTCAAAGAGTCATATTGACTTAGCTCCATCCTCTTTCTAGGGCCTCCCATGGCATTTTCTATGGTTGAATAATCATTAGGAAGGAGTAAATACTCCACACTTTGGCCTACCTCGTACACCATAGAAGTAACTGGTAATTCAAAAAATTCAGTTTTGATAGTGACTTGATGGTTCTTCATTTGTAAGAACAACTCAAATCTTCTAGCAATTTGTTTAAAATAATCAATCTGTATACAAAGGGTATTCTCATATTTTCAAATCCTGCCATTAAAAGAAATGATAACTCTGCCCCCTTTTCGAGCCATGATTACTCTCTTTTTATTACCCATCTTCACATCAAGTATAACACATATCAAAATGTCTTTTCTCAAACCTATCGCAATAATTTTAGAAATATGAGTGATAATCACCATACTCGCTTTCACTTCTTTCCCATTATCACATGAGGTTTCCAAATGGATCTGTCCTTTCCTCCCCTTTTTTTAACTCTTTGAGATTTAACATATGACTACCTTTAATTAAGTACCTCTCATTCCATCTTATCAACTTCCCCAATTACCACATAAGAAAGATGACAATAAACATGACATCTACAGAAACATTGCCAACCCATCATTTTAATTAGTATCATTTTTTCCATGATGAATTAAATCTCCCAATCTATCCTTAGGTATTATTTCTTTAATTTGATTTAAAAAATTGGTAAAGTCCTAATATTTTAAAATTGCCCATCTTAAACCAAAATTCACCATAGCATCGACAACCTTGTTGCATTCCCCCAGATATGGCTTATCTTGAAATTTTGAAACGATTGTATCATATATTTACAGTCATCCAATATATCTTTTAGCTCCCAAAGAACATCAACCTTATTGTTTAAATAATCAATTATTAACTTGGAGTCACCTTCCACAATCACTTTAGTGTATCCATTATATTTTAGATAACATATTCCTACCCACACTACGTAAGCCTCATCCAAGTTATTTGTTTTTGTTCCCATGCCTTTGTTGTATCTAGCAACATAGATTCCTTGATGATTTGTAACAATTCCACCTACCCCCACCAGTCCTGGATTCCCCTTAGAACACCCATCAAAATTACATTTAATCCACCTTGGGTTTGAGGGAATCCAAATGGTGCTTTCTCTAATTAGTTGTTTAGCCCAATTAAAATTGTTAAGATCATGAGATATTCCCCATTGTTACCTGATTCACATCTCTTGATATGACTGAATTTTGTCTGATGGAGCATACTTACAACTTTCAATATTTTCTTGCATTTGTTTCCTAATAGACATACATAACTCTTTACTACTTTTAGCTGCAGATCTCTAAAATTTCTATTGTTCCTCTCTTTCCACAAAACTTGGGTGAGGAATGGGGGAAATTGTCTCTAGAAGTCAATAATAATATTGTGAGAATAGGGCCATATACTCCAACAATCATTAAATATCTTTATCGAAGGAGGGAAGACCCAATCAATCATCAGATTCTTTAAGAAAAAAGCCCAGATTTCTTGAGCATAAAGACATTGAAACAACATGTGCATAATGTTTTCTTCCTCTTCATTAAAAAGGTATCACTTATTTACTAGATACCATCCCCTTTTCTTAAGATTTTTAATTGTGAATATCTTTCCATGCATCATAGTCCACTAAAAATAATTAATCTTGGGAATTAGATTCTTGCTCCACACGATTTTCTAGTTAAAAACCTCCATTTGGAATAGCAAAGATTCCATAATCTCATAATCATATTTAACTAAAAATCTCCCAAGATCACCAATCTGTCATAGGAGAGAATCCAAATCACCATCCCAATTCAGCTATCTACCAAGCCTAAGAACAACATTATTCAAATAGTTCATAAAGTCAATCCACTTTGGTCTCAAACTTTCCCAATTTAAATAATTAGAGACCTTCTTTCCGTTATTTCTTTTTAGTTTGAATCTAATTTGCTGGAGGTTGAAATTAGCATACAAGGGAGCATAGGTAATCCAAGCATCCTCTTAGAAGTTAGTTCCAAGGCCATTTCCAATTCTCAATTTCACTTGTTTTATTAGATTGCTTGTAATCTTTAACAGGTTATTCCAAAAAATTGAACCATAGGGAAGATCCTTTTTCTCGAGGAAATGACACACATCCTTATTTCCCAAGTACTTTTCTCATAGAATCTATACCCAATCCTTTTCCCCTTCTAGAATAAACCATCCCATTTTTCCACAAGAGCTTTATTGAACACGTTTATTCTTCTTATACCCAATCCTCCTCTCTTTGGAGTGCAAACATTTTCCCATGTAACTAGCACCATTATTTTCCCCTATTCCACACTTGACCATAAGAACCTCCTTTGAATCATTTTAATATTCTCAGGAATATAGGAAGGAATGTTAAAGAGAGAGAGGTAATAGACTGGTATGTTTTGTAAGGAAGATTTTAAGAGCTAAAATTTCCTAGTAAAACTTAGTAACTTGCCCTTCCACTCAACCAAATTCTTTTGAATCTTTTCCACAATATAATTCCAATAATTACTATTAGGTTTTCTTGATATTTAAGGTAAGAAAATGTAGGTAGCTATAAATTTAGCCTCCTGGCATCCTATAACATTTATAACTCTCTTTCACAATCTGGCTAGAACTAAAAAAGTATGTTTTACTATTTTGGTAATTGATAAATTGACTAGAAACTCTCTAGCATATTTATCAAGAACCTCTTTCCATTGTCTTGGTTCTAGGATAGAAGCCTCCCCAAGGAGGATAGTTTGATAAAAAAATTGTTGATGGGAGGCAAGGGGGAGGGATGAAGTAGCACAAAACCTTTTCAATTCTTTATTTGCAAGTTGTGTTTGAATATTACGGCCCAAAGCTTTAGCAACAATGACAAACATGTAAGGAGACAATGGGTCACCTTTGTCTTAGATCGCGGCCAGAAGACAAGAAGCCTTGTGGTACCCCATTAATCAAGACTAAATAGTTAGGAGTAGTGGCACAATAACTAATTAAGTTGAGAAATTTTCCTTTGAATCAACATTTTTCAAGAACAACAAACAAGAAATTCCAAGGGACTCAATCATAGGGTTTAGAAATATCTAGTTTCAAAGTCGTACCTTATTTTTTACTAAGGTCTAAATAGAATGTAACACCTCATGAGTATAAATAGCCACATCCAAAACATTTGTTCCCTGAACAAACCCCTACTAGCTAACAACAATAATCTTATTCAAGACTAATTTTAGTCTATTAACCATTATCTTAGAATATATCTTATAAGTGGTGTTACATAAGAAAATAGGTCTATAGTCATTCATAGAAGCAGCCTCACCACTCTTATGGATAAGTGCAATAAAGGTGGTGTTCATCTGATTAAAAGCCTTCTCAATCTAAATAAATTCAACACTACATTGAATAGGTCAGAGGAGACAATGTCCCAATAAACCTAGAAAAAGGTTGGAAGAAAGACATGCTCTAGTGCTTTAAAAGGATCAAAGGAGAAAACTACGTCATTAACCTCATTCATAGAAACAACTTTAGCCATTTCTTTTAAATCCTGTTCCATGATGAAATGTGGAATCACTTGAAAGAAATTCCTCCAGCTTGGACTTATCCACTATAGACAATTCAAGAAAATTTGAGAAGGAAACAACCTCCTTTGCAATGTCCTCCTTGTCAAGTCTTGTCCCATTAGGGGTATCTAAAATCTAATTCTATTTCTATATCTGCGTTTTAAGGTAGACTAGTAATTTTTTATTTTTTTTGTCCCCTTCCCTCAACCATTGAATTCTTGATTTATTTTTCCAAAAAAATCTTCCTTTTTATTTATTTTATACCATTGGGATCTAAGATCCCTTTCTGAATTATAGGTCTCATCATCCATAATTCCCAATTCCATCAAATCTTCAATCTTCTTAAGTTTTGAGCTTAAATATTTTTTGTGGTAAAAATATTCCCAAACGAATACTTATTCTAACCTTTAACATTCTCTTTGACCTTTTTTAGCTTCTGAGCTAAGTGATACATGAAAGTGCCATCATAAGAGCCTTCCACATTCTTCAACCAAGGATTTGAAGTCCAGATGAAGGGACCACATAATTTCATATCTGAAAGGAAAGGGTCCTTTAACAATTTTATCTTCCTACCCAAGGAGGAGAGCACTACAATTTGACCCTATTCTGGGGAGAGTTGTAAGAGTGAGATTCTACAAAATGTTCCAATTGGAAGAAACAAGAAATCTATCTAGCCTAACTTGGATTAAATGAATACCCTATTTCCTATTAGTCCATGCAAAAAGAGATCCATTCAAAGGAACGTCCACTAGCCTCATAGAGTTAAGGAAGCCCGATAAGTCCATCATGCTATTAGAGAAATCAATGAGACCTCCACTCTTTTTTGTAGGATACAAAGGGGAATTAAAATCCCCTCCAAGCATCCAAAAGTTCTCCTTTCTATTGATAATGATAACCTCAAGAATTTTCTATTTTAAAAGGAGAACATGAAATCATTTCCATTTTTTTAAAGATGAATAAATCATTTACATCCTTCCAATTTTCAATAACCCAAAAATATAGATCTTCTTTTCATGGAACATTGTTACAAAACTTACCAAAAATAGATTTTTGGTAAAGATCATGAACATGTGGGGAGAGTAAACCATACAAATAGAAGATTGAATCAACAAAGAGGAAATACCTAGTTTAATTTAGTTGTTTGATGTGTTTTCTTTTGAAAATGCTATTTTTTTATTATTAAAAATAAAGAATTTGGTTGTCAAATGTAGTGTCCCTCCAGTTGCTACTGTTTGTTTTAGTTTGCTTATGTTAGTTTTCTAGTCATTTTAGCTATTTTGGATACAATACTACTTTATTTCAGAACTACGACACATATACTATGTTAGTTTTTATACTTGGTTGATGATACTGTAGATACATTATGATCATCTAATTATGTTCGTGTGGTGACATTATGATAGAAATTATGTGTGTTATGTTTTCATTTTATTTCTAAGCTTTAGTGAGTTTATGATGATGTATATGATGTTGTTTATGATGTATTGTTTCATATTAGTCTTGGTGAAGGAGACAATGTAGCATTACTCACTCGTGGGTACCCTGCTACATTGCTACTCTCTTTCATGGTGTGATTGTCGATATATGTAGACATGTTTGACAATGTTGTTTTATGTAGTTTGCATGTACTGACATTGACTCCACCTGCTTTGTTAGTTTTGAGTGTACCATGACCCAATGGAAACATGTTGTTTCAGAGATAATGTCAGGTCCTTCCACTTTAGCCATCATTCTTTTATAGGACGAGTATCCATTTGTCACCCATTCTTCATCA
The DNA here is from genome assembly GCA_007115665.2 of Sequoiadendron giganteum. NCBI lineage: Eukaryota > Viridiplantae > Streptophyta > Pinopsida > Cupressales > Cupressaceae > Sequoiadendron > Sequoiadendron giganteum. The sequence goes on along the minus strand of CM021104.1, from coordinate 159,986,599 downwards.
TTCATTTTCGCCATGTCGTTCATATTTTCATCATGTTTGGAAATTGATTTGTTTAATTAGTTAAATTATTTGATTTATAAGTTATTTGCTTTTATTGTAATTCAATCGTAATGTTAAATTAAAATAATTATGTTTAGATTATTTTATAATTAAAGTTTGATTAATTAAATTTATTAAAATAGGATATTAATTAAATGTAATTGTTGATTTATGGTGCAAACTTAAATGTTGAAAAGTAGATATTTTAAATAGTTTTTTTCAATAGTTTATGATAAATATCTAAAATCTTGATTCGAAATGAGAAAGTGTTATCTTGAGTCATTATTTTATTAGAACTATTTGTTCAATTTCGATTGCATGCTGACAACTAGTTAATTTTTGTAATTGTGAGTTAATTGAAAAGGAATTAAAAATATTTGTGGATGAATATTGTTCACGAAAATTGGTTTCGTTTTTCTGGAAAAGTTTTCACAACAGTTTTAGGGGAAAAGAGATTTTTCGCTTCTTTTCTATTTTTGGTTCTTGGAGTTGGTTCAGGGATTCTAGAAAATAAAAAAATGGAATTGGGGTTTATAGTACTAAGAAACTCTGAAGAATTTTGTAGCAGAAAATTGGGGAAAAATGATCTCGACATCATTCTTCAACCCAACTAATCAGGTTCCTCTGTGTTTCATCTTTGTTTACATTTTCTTGAAATATGATATTAAAGCTTTCTGAATGAATTATTTGGAATAACTCTACAAATTATTTTGTATATTCTATATATTACTGCTATGTTCACATTTGAAATTTCCATATTTCACTACACTAGAAATTTGTACTAGTATTTGTATGAGATGTGTTTATATATACACAAACCTTTGAAAGGCCTTGAAATCAAATCTAGTAGTAATCGATGTATATAATAATCAATGCACATAGTAGTTAAAGTAAGGCATTTGATCCATATATTACTCCTTGTCCCACGTATGGCTGAGAATAGCATTGGCTAATTGCCTTGGCCGACTTAGGATTTGTGTTATGTATTGGTCAACCTTCATTCTATTGCTGCTCATTACCTTATTGATACTAGAATATTTGTAATGGTGTAAAGCTAGATTCTTAGTGTTGAGATTAGTGAGCTAGGTAGTTTAATCTCCTTATTTTGATTAAGCAAACTCATTCATGTTACAGTTAAGATACTCCCTATTATTTGATATTCATCATGTTCTTGCACTATTGTTCAAATCAAATATTGATAACCTCCAGCTGAGTCTTTATGCCATGCAATTTAATTAGGTTCACAATTTTCCATGCACTGATCATCGTCTCTCTCTCTTCTTGCTGGGTAAAGATTATATAGTTAACTTTCTATTATTCGAGCTTACACTCTCACTTCAAAATCCATTCTTATGCCATCGAAGTTTGAACTTATTTTGGATTTACTTTTTACCTGTTTGTAAATTGCATGTTAATCAAACACATGCACTACCTATTATAGCATATACTATAAATGCATATAGCGTCAGTTGTAAGTCACATATTTTAATGTAGGCCTTGTTGATTACAAATGCATATTTGAATGCACACTTTATCTATTAGTAGATTTGATGTTATCCACAGTTGCTTAGTATGTCATGTGTGATTCATAGTATCCTCCATGCAAAATTCAGCCTCAATTCTTAGAGTTTGATTCTATTCATTTATATATATAAATCTTCATATATATATATGCTTGGTACAGTGTCTATAATGTGTGGAAATATAATATGAGGATAAAAGAATCCTCCCTGTTCTTCAAATTCAATACT
>CM021104.1:159941787-159977273 GCA_007115665.2 Sequoiadendron giganteum | reverse complement strand
TAGGAGATTCTGATTTTTGCCGAAATCGCATATTTTTAGAAAATATAATGATTTAAGCCTTAAAAACTTCTATTTTAAGGATTCCAATTGAAGAGGGTTTGATCAAACCACCTTAGATCAAACCCCCTTGGGTAGAACCCGACTATTTTTAAACCATGCCTACAACGTAGTCTCCTTTACACCTCTCAAAATGGTGATAAAAAAACACTTTTGATTTACCTTTTGGGGCATCAAATGAATTCATTTAAAATTTATTTCAAATGATCATGGTAGTCCTCGGAATGATCTTTCCAATGAATATAATTTTAATGTGTTTTGGTTTTATTATGTATTTGTTTTTTTAGTTTTATTAAACATAGGTTTATCAACAAAAATCAATCTCCCTATTCTGCACATGTGGAAAAATAGCAGATTATCAAAAAATTAAAATTAAAAATATCATCGGGCTGGGTATTAATGTCCTTGATCCATTAAAAAAATAAAATTGAATTTCGATACATATAGAAAAAATTTATGTTGTATACAGTCCGCCTATGTCTGAATTATAATTGGTTTGACTTCGAAACTTGATTAAGGAAAAAATATTCAATAAAACAATATGAAACCAAATGAAAGTGCTAGATATTGTAGTTACAAATCTAAATTTTAAAAAATTAGAATTTTATCCTTCCTACAAAAAAAATTATGTTGTATACGGTGAGCGTCACTTCTTAAAAATGTTGTTTTTTAAAAATCTAGTTTTCAAAGGAGATGGAAAAAGAAGTGCAATCTGATTCCAAAATTTTTTAAAAAATATATATTTATAATCTATAGATAAAATTTCACAAATCACTAGTTTGCATCATCTTCAAATTCCTCACGGTTTAGCCACTATAGGATCCCAAAAGTGAATATTTAGTTTTAAAAAATCAGTTTAGTGTCCAGTTTGCCCAAAAAAATGTAAACCAGTATTGTGGGATCACCCACAATTCATTAAGGGAGGACCTATTTTCCACCTAGGGCAAATGGGTCTTGGCTTATTTTTCTAGGACCTAACCCTATGGGATGGAAAGAACACTAAAAACCCATTTAGAATCAATTGATAAAGGGGGATCCTATAGAGGGAGGACCCATTCACCACCTATGGTGAATTGGTCTTGGCACCATTTTCCAGGACCTAAATTTTCCCAATTAATTTTTATGTAATTTGAATTATGGGTGTCAGGATGGATCTTCAGGAGGTGTCACAAATAAGGTTTAAATTTGAATTAAAGGGGCCAATTAACTCCATTTAACCATAATTAATTAATAGGAACCTAGATAAATGTGAAAGTTTATTACAACACTTTACAACACTTAAATAAGGTACGCATTAAGTACATTTCATTAAAAGGGGCCCATTAGGCTTAATTCATTAAATAAACCATAGAAAAGTGTGAAAGTGTGTTACAACACTTTACAAAACTCTTGCAAAGGACACACTAAGATAAATTTTAATTAAATAAGGTCTCTAGAATGATGTGAGTGTGTACAAGACATTACAACACCATTCCAAGATACAATTAATTCAAATTTATGTCAATTATCCAAGTTAAGTGTGAGAAAGGATTACTTTTTTTGACACTACAAAACTAAAAATAAAAAACTTACCTTTATCATATAGAGGAGATTTATTTGATTGTAATAGCAATTTGGGACATGTAATGGATAGATTAATACAAACATTTTCTATTAAATATATAATTATCTATAAACCTATATTAGTTTGACACATTTATCTTTGATCCATAGGTTTATAGCCTTGAGCTATTAAACAACCTCAAAATTATTAAGTGCCATTGAAGTTGAAATGATTAAACCTTAAGTTCTAAAATAAATATTGACAAGAATATATACACCCACAAAGGGTGTTGAAAAATGCCACTATAAGATGATACCTTGTAGTAATGTTAATTCATCAACATAGCTTGATCTTAGAGAGGATATTTATTTGATTTTTACAGACAATTGATATATTAAATATTATATTATATCTAGAACACAGATTGCGACAACCATATTCTAAAAAATATAAAAATATACATAAAAATATATTAATCTATCACCTTTGGCCATAATCCATATAGTTGTATTCAAGTAAAAATATGATCAATCTTGAACTTCTTGTATGGCCTTGAACCTAGAGATTTAAACTTCATTATTTATAATTAATATTCACAGCTACTTGCATCTACAAATAAAACACTTTAATGGTGTTGAAAATCATAATTACAAAATATTGTTTACAAGAAATGGTAGTTTCTGCAAAGCAATTCCTTTAGCCAAAATTTATGGATAAGGGATTATTAAAAGGTCCAAAGGGTGATATAATTTTATAGATGTCCTAAGAACATAGTTGAAACATTTTTGCATGTGGAAGTCTTCAAATAATGACTAATTGGAACTAATTTTCCATATGAACATGATTAGTTTTTAGTTTTGACAATGTAATTTAAGGTTACACTTATGACTCTGAACTAAGTCAAGGTTACACTGATAGTCTCAAACCTAGGAGAGGATTTATTGTTTTGAGATTTTGGAATGTTGTACATAGAGAAAGATGATTCTCTTAACTATTAACTTGAGTTCAAGTTGAATTGAACACCTACTGATTGAAAGAATATGCTATAAATGCATACCTAGAAAGCAAAATAAAGTGGTGTAAAATAATAAGGAAAAATGCAAACGATATATTTTTTGCGCTTACAAATTTATATAAACATTGATATAGTCTCTAGACATTAGAAGTCATTATCATTATGAACAATTTTTCAACCATAACCAAATGTTTAGATCTCTCACCTTCTATCATTAATTATAATTCTTATTTTTTAAAAATAAATGGAAAAAATATATGGAATGTATTTTTTCAAATAAAAAAATGTATACTTAGACATATTCTCCACATAATTTAATCTTACAATATATTAAAAGTTGATAATTAAATTTTAAAGTATAATAAATTTATTACCATAATTAAGGACCACTCATCCAAAAAAAAAATATTGAGACCTCTCACCCTCCATAATTGATTACTACATATTAAGAAAAATAAAAAAGACAGTTAATATTTGCATTAGAGAAAACTTATTATATAATTGCATTAATTTAACTTTTATGGAAACAATTATAATACATAGATACTGGCATCTATATCATTATATAGCAGATTACAACATTACAAGGAAGCACAGAACTAAGACGAAAACAAATCTCTTGGATAAGCTACTATAAGTGATGGATCTAGACCATCAAAGTCATCCGTGGATCAAATTTGGTACATGTCACAATAGAGGAATATACCATCATTACTTAACAATTATACTCAACCAAATGAATTGCATACCATCAATATAATCATATAATTCTACCATTAACTAGTAGTCACATGCACATGCATGCAACAATCAACCGATAGGGGTCCACCGCAAATGGCTATCTAATGGGAAGGAAGAAGGAAACTTTTTTTTAGAATGCAATGTGAAATATAAACAATCAATAATATTTGTAATTGTTTGATTGAGTCGAGAAAGGGAAAGCATGCTAATAAGCCAATATGAAATAATGTGAGGTTAGTTCATATCTCACAGGCTAGCATGGGTGTGAAATTATGAACCATTTGCACAAAAGGAGGAATCGATCTTTGTGTTTCGACATAGAAAATGTTTAGTTGAAAATTGATTATGAAAATGTAAAATAAAACCATAGGCCAAGTTGAATGAATCTTATTAGTTACAATGTATCCATTAATGTTAATTTTAAGCAAGTAATCATCAATAACTTCTTTTTTATTAATATGTAATATTTAAGAATTTTAGTTAGAATATTTATTTAAAATTGATTGTAATTAATAATATTATGAATATAGTAAATTGATTCTCAACAAATACAATTTTTTAATAAATTTATTCTTAAAAAATGACAATTGAAAAATTAAATTAAATATAAATTTTTAAATAATTTTTTTTAAAAACAATAATTTCTCTCTAAAATTTAAGGTATGAGATAATTTTATCTCTATTTTAGTTTTATATTTATTAGACCTAGATGCACATCTATATTTTATCTTTTTGTCTAGGCTAACCAATCAATTGATTGATTATTATTTAATTATGTTACAATACATATGCATACAAATACATGTGGAAGAGTTGAAGTTGTGGATTAAATAATATTTATGAAAAGTATGGAAGATTAAACGATTCTACTTTTTTAAAGAGTTATTACCGATGCCTTTAATTAGGAATATGCAATAAGAAAGTATTATTTAAAAAAGCTAGTCAATAACTTTGGGTATGGCATATTTTTGAAGAAAGAAAGATGTTTAATATTCAATACCTTTTATAATTAGTATTTATTCCATAATTTTGGAAATAAAAGAATTAGTATGCATGTGATTTATGGGTTACTAGTAGTAAAATAAAATGGAGACAAGTAGAAAGGATTCAAAATTAGTCAATTACAAGGAAATTAGAAATGAAAATATTAGATCTTTATGAATTGCTTCATAGTGCTATCGAAGACCGAGTCACATCATCTTTGATCCAAAACAAATAAACATACCTCATGAAAAGAAGAATGCGATGACAGAATACACATATTTTGCATTGTTAGAATAAATGAAGAAAATATGTGGCTTGTTTTGAGGTGACATCACCAAAGTCTCAAGTGCTTTTGCAACACTTGCTATCACATGAGAAACATCTTATTGTAGACTATTTTGTGGAATCCAAGTGTATATAAGGATTTTTGTACACATGTATGGGTATGTGCAGGATCATGATGGGCCAAAAAGTGGCGATATGTAAGCCAAATGATGGTCCATGTGGCTGACGACTTTTTTTTAACCTAAAACTGATGAAATGAAAAGGGTCTTTAAAGGAGATTATCAACTTTCCACCAATAAAAATTATGCTTTACTTTGAATTTAATAAATAACTATTATTCATTCTTTATTAGAATTACGAATAAAGTCCTAATTCATAGTCTGATTGAAAATTATCTATAACTTTCAAATGGTATCATATTTTTTGAATCTGAAACATGCATCACATTCTATGCTTTGCATACTATAGGATTAAAAAAGAAAAAAATGAATTTCATGAATTTTTGACCAAGTTAAGGTGGTTAGACAGATGAGCTTTTATATTTTTTAAAAGTTGCAATAAAAAAATTATAAAAAAATATGCATCACATCGGGACATGAGTCCTCTACTTATATCTAAAATATTATAAAAAAATATTATCATTTTATTGTGGTTAGGGTGGTCAGACAGATGCCTACTTTTTATTTTTATCCTGAAATTTAAATACTACTGCATTGAAATTTCAAATTTTCACCAAATAGATTTATTTTTTGTAAATAAAAGTCTAGTAGTTTAGAAACTAAATTCAATTTGCTACAGCTTCTATTTTTACACTTTTTTGAAATAATATAGATAACTTATTCAAATTTTTATGTCAAGTTGTCTAACTCTAATTTTTTGTCTTTTTATTGCCACTTAAGGACCTATTTTTTCCATGATGATCCTGCACATACCCGTATCTATGTAAGAAGAAATATATGGCGTTAAAAGAAAAAGAAAAAAACCCATGCTTGTTATCCTCCCTACCATTTTTGGCATCATGGAGCCTCGTGGACTCTAGCCAAACCCCCAAGAAGGAAAAGTAGGAAACATCCACGGGAAATTTCATGGAGTTCCATCATACATCACTCAACAACAAAGTTGGGGAAAATCTAGTGTTTTCTCTATTGTGGTAACTTTGTAAAAATAGGTATTGTGATTTTTGAATGCTTTTGCATGGTTTAACCTAGTTCCTGCAAATAGAAGACAATGGTATGTTAGTGGACAAGCAAGAAAAAATAGAACTTAGGAAGCATACAAAGTGATTAAGTATATGAGTAAAATCAATATAGAGAATCTACAACTAAAAATAATCAGTAATATTTACAATTGCTTCACTGAATCTATATAATGATCATGGAAAAGTTTTGTACTTACATTGATGGTGTTTAACAAGCGCAAGCAACATTGGGTCAAGTTGTTGGAGCATTAAAGAATTTGAAATAGACAATTTACAATACAATAATTTTTTTGGATGTCTATTGTATCTGTGCCACATTATAAAGGAAATAATAGAGATCTACAATAGAAGAGGCTAGCATTATTTGTTGTAAATAGAAAGGGATAAATTGAAACATTTTGAATACATGGTGGAATATATAGTAGAGTGTATAATAACTAAAAAGGTGCATCTAACTTCACAAACATATATATCAGTATAGATTTTCTTTTGCAAGTGCTTATATTTGCATTGCATGGCTAATATGTGTATGCAAAGATGTGTTTGTGAAGCATAGTGACATTTAACAACCAATAACTAGAAAGGAAAAAAATGTATGCATGCATGAAATGAATAACAGGCCAACTATGACATTGCAAATGGTTTAGTTGAATGCAGAAACATTCACCATTGCCATGTGCTTATAGGGATAAATATTCTGATGCAAACAAGAATTTTTTTGTCCTCTCACAAGCACATGGAAATAGTGTATGGTTGTCCTCCAGAATCATATAAACCACAATATACATTGGTAGTGAAAGGGTGAATATTAAATGGCATTTTTTGTGGGAAGACAATCATACATTTGACTTCAAACAAGATAGTCTACTCTACCCATTGCATTTTTTGCATGTGTGTACAACTATGTTTTCAAATTATTTAAAGGACTATTTACATACAGTTGTTTATGAAGATGGGAATTTTCCCTAAAGTTATAACAACATTTATATTATTCAGTTCTAAATACATTTATATAAAAAAATACAATTGCAATCCAAGGAAGCATATAGTAAAAATGATCATCAAATTGACAAGCCAACTATTAAATAGTCTGGCAACTATTACATAATGAACAACTTGCTTTTTGGAACTGGGAAAAAGAATATCATAAAACATATCGATACAAGACAAGCAATCTATGTAACAGTTGATTTTTCAATTCAAAATTCAATCTACATTATTTGGCACTAAATATTAGATGAAAAATAGAAAAATTGTGAAAGAACTATTAGGCAAACATTTAGGTTGTGTTTGTTTTCCTACCTCTCTTAAAGTTCTATTTAATGTGGGTTTTCGATCATCTATCATTTACCTATGACTCTCAAGTGTTTTTGTAACAACTTCTCTACAATTTCTCAAATGGAAGATGATCTAAAACACATTTTAAATGGAACTTTGACATATGGAGAATAGAAGGTGTAAACCACCTATGAATAGTTTCTTATACAGATCTTATGCTATAGAAAATGTTTATAGCACCAAATATGAATAGAGATAACAAGGAATAATAACCAGAGGCTGAAATACATACACAGGCTAAAAAAATAGAAACTAGTCGAAAGGTACATGTCAATGCTATGTTTGATGAAGAATACAAGAGCTAAACTATGACAATGAACAACTTGTTATAGGAAGCTTCAAAGGGATGAGAAAAAGAGAACATCATGAAACATATTAATACAAAACAACCAATCTATGTAACAATTGGCATTTACCTATTGGCTATTTGTTTGAAATTTCCGCAGGGATTTCCATTAGGGCAGTCGTCAATAGAATTTCTTGGTGCATCTAGATAATTTTTTCAATAAGCTGAAAAGATAATTGTAGAAACATGAAATAATGTAATATGTACAATAGACTATGTTTATTGTATTCAAGTGCATGTAAGAATTTGTGCATAAATGTATATATATAGCAACAAATATATGGAGTGTATCTAGCCATGGAGGAAGAAAAGGGTTGAAAGTATAACTCAGAGAAATATAAATTTATAAAACAAACCTTGTTTATGCTTACAACTATGGTCATATATCAGGTACCAATTGTTTGATAGATGGGATTAATATCTCCTTGTCCATCTATGCTTGCATTGAGCCCAACATGATATTGCTACAAAGAAACATTTTATTTGAATAACTCAAAATATATGTCTCTGGTTAGATGTGTATGGAACAAAAAAAAGACATGACAAAATAACTTACAAAAACAACAAGAGACAAACAGTATAGATTGCAGAGTGCAATAGTTGTAAAACTCTTCAATTTGGTATGTAACAAAAGTGGATATTGGGGTTTTTCAATAGTCTACTATCAAAGCAACACCACAGTGCATCATTTCACAATAGAAGAAAAATAATATACATCCTCATAATACAACAATGAATGTTGTATGTACTCCCTTTTGTGCCATCATGCAACAATTCTAGGATGCATCAACCCTCACATGAGCAAAAATTACCATTTTGTTTTCATTGATCGAAGAAATCGGCTCCACCACCACCAACCCATACGATCAACAGACTCCACCATCATTGTAAATAGGTCCGCACAACCTGTCAAAAAATGCATGTTGTTTTATTATATATTAGACCAAAAATGCAATGTAGACAAGACTATATATTTTTGAATGCAATATACAGGAAGAGTGAAACAATGAAATGCTGAAAAGAAAATTTTGTAGATCAACATTTGCCAGCTATTTGTATCAAATAAAAATAATAGAGAAGCTAACAAGAACACATAAGAATATGTGGAAGGAAATAATGGAGGAAAAATTATAGAACTCAGGGTATATAGGCACAAAAAAATGTAAAATAGAATATGGTTGTAGAATTTTAAACTTATTAGTCAAATGGAACACAATTTTTTTGAAGATGTTTCTACAGTATGTGCATATATATAGTCTAATATACTCAAATTTTCAAAACACATTACCGACTTATAGAAATTTTGGCCTCTACTTATTTTTGGTTGGTATCTCTATGCATCTTTGGCACTTAATGTTGTTTATATGTGCATATGTATTAATTTGTAATAGGTGCAATTGTATGTTTAGAATACTGCACATTAAAATTGGTTGAAAGAGAATTGTAGGTATCTTTATAAATAATTGACATCATGGAATTTAAAAACACTTGGACACATATGGATAGGTGCAATATACATAACAATGTATTCTTCTGAATGCCATATACATAAAGTATGAAACAACGAAATTTTGAAATGAGAAGTGGGCATCTATTAATATTTATGGGTGCATATTTGCATACTGAATTTGACAGAAACTATATTGTTGAAGGTACAAAAGATAGTAAATAGGAAGAAAATTATCTTTAATGTGTAAGGTTGAAGAGGATGGAAAGCATTGAATAAATGGGGGAAGTTTAATGTACAGAGTATATAGGCACAAAAATGGAAAACAGAGCATAAGTGCATAATTTAAAATTAATGGGTATGTCCAGGATCATGATGGGCCAAAAAGTGGCGATATGTAAGCCATATGATGACCCATGTGGCTGACGACTTTTTTTTACCCAAAACTGATGAAATGAAAAGGGTTTTTAGAGGAGATTCTCAGGTTTCCACCAATATAAATTATGCTTTACTTTGAATTTAATAAATTATTATTATTCATTTTCTATTAGAATTACGAATAAAGTCCTGATTGATAAGCTGATTGAAAAATATCTATAAATTTCAAACGGTATCACATTTTTTGAATCTGAAACATGCGTCACATTCTATGCTTTGCATACTATAGGATTAGAAAAAAAAGAATTGAATTTCATGAATTTTTGACCAAGTTAAGGTGGTTAGAAAGACGAGCTTTTATATTATTTAAAAATTGTAATAAGAAAATCATAATTAATTATTTACTTGGAAAAAAATTATAAAAAAATATGCATCACATCAAGAGATGAGTCCTCTACTTATATCTAAAATATTATAAAAAAATATTATCATTTTATTGTGGTTAGGTTGGTCAGACAGACACCTACTTCTTATTTTTACCATGAAATTTAAATACCATTGCATTGAAATTTCAAATTTCCACCAAATAGATTTTTTTTTTTAAATAAAGGTCTAGTAGTTTAGAAACTACATTTAATTTTCTACAGATTCTATTTTTACATTTTTTTGAAATATTATTGATTACTTATTCAAATTTTTACGTCAAGTTGTCTAACTCTAATTTTCAGTCGTTTTATTGCCACTTAAGGGCTTGTTTTTTCCATGATGATCCTGCACATACCCTAATCAGTCAAATAAAACACAATATTCTTGAAAAAGTATCTGCAATAGTTGAATATTTATTTTAATAGTCTAGAATGATTAAAATATTCCATTGAATTATACAAGTTTTTCCCTTTGCTTATGGTTCCCTAGTGTCTTTGTGCATCTTTGGCATTATACCCATTTTGTACAAGTTATTACTTGATATGTTTAAGTAAAATTTAACTTAAAATCCTTGAAAAGAGGATGGTATATAGTCTGGAGCCTATGTGAGAATAAAAATTTTAGATCCTTTTTTATAATTTGAAGCACAAAGCGGGGATAGAAGCATTTGGCAAGGGCTGGAGTTGTACCAAATGTGCCTCTTCGTTGCGATGTCGAGCAATGTATTTGTTATTGCTTAGTCTAGAGTATCTCTCAAATGAGAATGTTGGATCAATAATGAGTCTTTCAATTGATTTAACATGAGAGACAACTGTAAAATTCAACCCCTAGCTTTCTTTGTTGCCTATGTTTATTGTTGCTTTGTCTAATGTTAAGCCTTGTGCTTTATGTATTTTGATTGCCCATGCCATGGTGAGTGTAGTTTGTGTTTGACTACTTGGGGTTATAGCTAGGATGGGGACATCTCTTGGATTTTGTGGGTCTCATAGTGGGCCAATGTAATTTTTGAAGTGAACAACAACATAGTCAGGCGGATCTAGCAGTTTGCAATGTGCATTGTACACAATAGTTGTAACAAGACCAAGAGATCCATTGACTAGGCCAGATTAAATCCACAAATTTTTTGTTAGCATCACTTGTTCACCAACATAGAGTAGCAATTTTGGGAGAAGTTGGTCATCATCTCTAGATAATCAGATGTATGTTGTTGTGCTACTCGAGCAACACTAATGGCTATGGGCAGGTTTAATAGTTTGATCATTTTTTTATTGTGGAATGCAACTAAGTCATTTGTGGAAAAAACATGTGTTGTAACATCAAATTGTTCTGTTTCTATGGCTGAGAGAATTTTATTTGTTTGTTTCATAAGCTATTGCTAGTCATCGGGGAGAGCCTCACCATTTCTTATATATGGAGAAGGATTTCCCTAAACCTTTTTTGGGTAGGACTATCTCCTTGTTGGTGATAAATAGTGTCCAATGTTATTGAGACTATGAAAGTATGCCATAAGGCTACAATCGATGAGTGTGAAGCATAAATACAAGTATCCATGATAGGTGGCAACTGGGCAAGATCACCAACAAGGATGATAGAAACACCACCAAATGGTTTCCTTTGGTTATTGGGGATTGCTTGGCGCCATCGGTTATCTATTTTGAGCAGTAACTTCGGGCCTAGGAAACTCATTTCATCTATCAAAATGTATTGAATATATTTAAATTGTTCTTGGAATATCGTCAATGGTCATCCTTGCAAAGGATTCATATCCTTTATGGGAATTTAGAGGGCTATATGGATTGTGGAGGCACATATGTTGTAGGTAGAAACACCTATAGGCGCCAATGTTAGCAGTGGGCTATTGCATCTAGTAGTAGAGGATTTAATTTGTTGTCTTATACAATTTATCAAAAAGGATTTTTCAGTGCCAGTTGTTCCTTGAATGATCATGTGGAGAGGGACTTTGGGGGAAGGTTGCATGTGATGGGATTGGATGATTTGAAGAGCTAGTTGTTGTTTCGGTGAAAGCTGATGGGCTGATGTATTTATAGGAAAAAATTGCATCATAGCTTTCTCATGATGTTCCTTGGCCAATGGGATGAACTGCAAAGCAATACTACAAATTTTTTTCAAGCACATGGTTTGTATTCCATGAATGGTTCATATGAAAGTCCCGCCTACCCAACAACTAGAGTTGATTTATACCAAAGTTATTAGTAGCACCAAGTAAAGAGAAAACTTCCCATTCATATTCATCCATATAAGTTTGATGGTTCAAATCATCACTATCTCTGCCATGTTGTTCTTCAATCATGGATGTAGCTGAAATTCTATTAACATGCCAAGGGTGATAACCAGTTGTTTTTTTAAAAAAAAAAATTGTATTATGTCTTGTTTGGCAATACCTATATTTGTCTGTTTGTTTCGAAAAGGTTTGTATAACATAAGTTGAGTCCAACAAAATGTCTCAAATATTTTTGTATCTTCAAGGGGGATAATCTTGAACAACGGGTACACAAGGACAATTGCAGGCTGGTGTTTTGATTTCTATTTGTTCTTTTTTCCATTGATCTGAATGTGTATATAAGGGGACCGAGTCAATCAGGGATACACAACCCAGCTCTGGAGGCCTTTGCATATAGAAATGAATATAATTTTTTGGTGGGTCTTCATTAGCATCATATTTATTTATATGGAACCATGCCTTTTTTCCAACATTCAAATGAGCATATTGTCAACTTGAAGTGACAAGGGGAAATTTCTGTAACATATGGCATTTCTCTTGTGTAGAGATGTCACACTTCACAAGAATGTTCATCATGAATTTTTGATATGAAAGTAGTTCTCTATCCTCAACTATATTTGTATTTACAAGTCTTTTCAACATATCAAGGTAATTTTCTGATTTCTTCTTAGATTTAGCTGCATATTTAGAGATATAATTTAATAAAATTTGTCTAGAAATAATTAGCTAGTAGTCAACATTAGCACGCTAGATTGCAAGAATGGGTAGGCTATGAATATTTAGGAAATCATCATTTCTCGATGGCTTGTAGGATTTGTTAGATTCAACATCAGATGTCAATGTAGAGGTAAGTTGTTGCTTACAAGGTGCTTTATACCGACATTGTAATTGCTCTCAATTTTTCCTTGAACAAGTATATTCAGAGCATTTTGTGTGCCTTTGAATTGTATTTAGCTATTCTTCATAATCCATGATTGGATCACTAGAAATAATCTAGCTTGTGGAAAGTAAGCACAAATTTTCTTCAGAACAATGATACATTTTGAGCAATCTTTATGCAAGGCAACATGGATTCCAAGCTGAAACATATCTATCAAAAAAGTGCCTTGCCATGGTAACATCACATTGATTGGAACAATTAAGAGTGTCCATGTTTGAGGCTTCTAGAAGCCATAAAAAACCATGCACATGTGCAGAGCCATGATGCTACCATTCATATCTATACCAATAATCTTTTGTGTGCAAAATATTTTCAATCACCTCTTCATAGAAAATTGAGAATCTATGATGCAGATATAAAGATGTTATATGTGGATTTTGAATAACACTATCTATCAATGTCTTTGCTGAAGGTCCATCACCAAACAAGCCAAAAAATAGATTTTTTTTTGTAGATCAGCCCATTTTGTGTCTGCATAGCTCAAAGTGAAAAAAAGGGTAGGTATCCCAAGTTGTTCAATCATTGCAGATGGTTAAGTTTGGAAAGAGTTCCAAAAAGATTGAGTCCCGTGCAACAATTCACCAAAACACATCACGTGCTTTTCTATCTGGTCATCAGGAGCACCTTGAAGCGATTCACACAATGTTGCCAATGAATTTAGGATTTTATCTTCTAGATCCACTTTGAAAAAGATAGAAACAATTTGTTGACTGCGATGTCTCATTATCAAGTTGTAGAGGAAATGCCTAAACTTGACATGTTTGCCAAATCTGTGGTCAAAATATATCATTAACTGGAGGGCATATTCATTCAAGTGGATTTGATGATTCCTCGGTTGAAGGGGAAGTATTGCTCCAGTGGGGAACAATGTTGGGAAAGCCATTGTAAATAAACCTTTAGTGTTGTATTCATTAACAAGAGAAGAGCTAATTTCGGACCAACACAAGATATTTTGCTCCTTTTTTTCTATTTGTAATGCTTGTTTGATTGCGTGGAGCTCTTGTGTAGCATTTGGAAAGGAAGGGATAAATGATGAAAAGGTTGAAGAGCCATTTTCATGTTGAGTAGAATTTGTTGAAATGGTTGATGGCATCAAATCTTCATCAAAAACTTTCTCTATTGTATGCAAGAAATTGGAGATATCAACAACAACATCAGGTAACATATTAAGAGCCTCAACATCAATCTCAACATAACTATAGTATTTTTCATATTGAATTTAATATTTCAATGCATCCATGATATGATGTTTATTAACATAGCAGTCGTAATTTCCACCTTCAATGGTGGTCTACCATACGATGACAACCTCAAGGTCTTGCAATCGACACAACAAAAGTTTTGCAATGCTTGAGATATCTTGAGGGAAGCTTATTGTGTGACCATTGTATTTAAATTTCTCTCCTCTGGTGTGGGACGCTTCTAAAATTGGAGCCACCCTAGTAATAAGCATTTCTTCAACCTATGTTAGTTTTTTTAGCAAGAATGGTTGTGGGCCTAGGTCCATGCCATTTGCAGCATTGAAGCGGTGGGAGCCTTTTTTAGAATAACATCTAGCACATGTGGTTTTTGAACCAGATACACAAGTGCACATCCCAATGTAGCTTTCTTTGCATATCTGAAAAACAACAAGGTTCAACAATGCATCTATGCAAAGTTGAAACTGTTTCACCGTTGAAAGGTAGCAATCATTGAACATTTCTTTCAGGTGTTGCTGGTGTGCTCGTGCAACAAGGGGATTGATATGAGATTGTATATCAAAAATTTCCTGTGAAATTGATACCAACATGCTCTTACCCAAACCACCATCCATAAATTGGTAGCCTGGGCAAAGAAGAATATTTGAGGCAAAAGGAGTGGCAACTACCATTGCCAATGGGGGCAGCAAGGTAATATTGTCAGCAAGAAGACCTCTAGGTGTGCTTTATGTAGTTAGCCTTTGTTGCAAGTAATTTTTATGGTGCTTCACACAAATTTCCTCGTTATGTTGGCTATAGTACAAATGGTTTTTTTGTTGTTTTTTAGCCTTTTTTTAATTTAGCAATTGATTTTCTTGTTGAACTTGAATGTATTGGCACAACATAGGAACATACATACAAGCTCAACCATATTAATACATATGAATATAGATGTATAACCATAGATATATTTAAAGTAGTAATTACACATAAAGATATAACAAAATATATGTGTATCCATCTATATATAAATATATATCTATGGATGATCACAAAAGGAATAACATGGTTCAAGAACATTGGAATATATAAAAATATATATACAAAGATTCTACACAGTTTTGTGTTAACCATTTCCACTATTTCACTATTGTTATATCTCACATTTAGAACAATACAATATTTGATGCACACAGCTAGTCCAAAATTATGTTTGTGGAAGCCAAGTGTATCTAAGGATTTGTGTAGACATGTATCTATGTAACAAGAAATATATGACGTTAAAAGAAAAAGAACAAAAGCCACACTTGTTAGCCTCCCTACCATTTTGGCATCATGGAGCCTCATGGACTATAGCTGAACCCCCAAGCAAGAAAATTATGAAACGTCTCATTCCATCATACATCACACAATAACAAAGTTAGAGAAAATCCAATGTTTTCATATCTAATCTATTATATTATAGTGTTTTCTTTGCATCCTTCTCAACTTTACATATACATATACATAAATATACATATGTACATACACACACACACACATACACATACACATACATATACATATACATATATATATACATATACATATACATACATATACATATACATATACATATGTACATACACACACACACACATACACATACATATACATATACATAAACATACACATATACATATACATATGTATGCATATATATACATATACATACACATACATACATATACATATACACATACATATACATATGCATATATGTATACATATATACACATATACATATACATATACATATATACATCAAAGAGATATTTTTATGTGCTCGAAAATATCAATACGTATCTACTTCCACATCCATATTCGGGTATGTGCAAGATCATCATGGAAAAAACAAGCCCTTAAGTGGCAATAAAATTTAGAAAAATCAGAGTTAGGTAACTTGACGTAAAAATTTGAATAAGTTAACTATATTATTTAAAAAATATGTAAGAATAGAATCTGTTGCAAATTGAATGTAGTTTCTAAACTACTAGGTTTATTTTTATTTAAAAAAAATCTATTTGGTGAAAATTTGAAATTTCAATGCAGTAGTACTTAAATTTTAGGGAAAAAATAAGAAGTAGGTGTCTGTCTGACCACCCTAACCACAATAAAATGATAATATTTTTTTATAAGATTTTAGATATAAGAAGAATACTCATGTACCAATGTGATGCATATTTTTTTGTAATTTTTTTCCAAGTAAATAGTATGTGAAGCATAGAATGTGACACATATTTCAGATTCAAAAAATGTGATACCCTTTGAAAGCTATAATTTTTTTTCAATCAGCCTATCAATCAGGACTTTAGTCATAATTCAAATAGAAAATGAATAATAATTATTTATTAAATTCAAAGTAAAGAATAATTTATATTGGTGGAAATTTAAGAATCTCCTTTAAAAACCCTTTTCATTTCATCAATTTTGGATAAAAAAAAAGTCGTCAACCACATGGGCCATCATATCACTTACATATCGCTACTTTTTGACCCATCATGATCCTGCACATACCCATTCTTTTTCATTTAATGTGGGTTTTCAATCATTTGTCATTTTCATGTGATTCGTAAGTGTTTTTTCTAATAGCTCTTTTACAATTTCCTAATTTTCCTATAATATTTAGTACCAAATGATGTAGCTTGAATCAGGTGCAACATTGAAGTTATACACATACATATACATATACATATACATATATGTATACAATATATACATATACATATACATCAAAAGGATGTTTTTATGTGTTGGAAAATATCAATGTGTATCTACTTCCATATCTATATGCTTTGCTAGGTTTAGCCATGTATATATACACCTTAAAGGCAAGTAAACTCGAAACATAAGAAAAAGGGTATGTGGTGTGCATTTCTATATTTGATAATAATTAAAATAAAAAAACTGAAAGACAATGCTCAAGGTGAATAAAAAAGAGGAAGGAAACAATAAAAACAAATTTATAACAGCTATAATAAAAAGGAAACATATACTTACAGAATCAGGATATGAAGGATGGCGGTTCACACCGTTAGAGCCAGACTCTGTAGCAGAACCCATGGGGATGTCAACAATCAATCTTGGCGGGCTCTGTACACCCATCCACAAAGCCCAATTTCGTAGACATAGTTCTCAGAACTTTTGTAGGCAAAAAATGTTGCAATTTGAGTTGTCTATTTATGAGCTCTATTTCACAATGAAAATAAAAAATCAATGTATTGCAACGTCCAATGGCAACTGGTAGACAACTTAGAAATATTGATAATCTGTCAACCATTTTACTAGTTTGATGAAATGAAAATGAGCATAACTGTTCCACTTTTAATAGTGTCCAAAAAATAGGAGATACAAGAACAAGAATAAAAATGCACTTTTAATACCATCCAAATAGTAGGAGATACAACAACAAGAATAAAAATCATAAATGCAAATTTATATCCCTGTATGTATATGTTTATCTTTGAGGTTGCTTATATATGTATGCATGCAATTTTTACTATATTTCTAAATATACTTATATGCAGATATTTGTATATGTTGCTAGTTGGTCCCTTCATCCTTTCTTATCCAAACAATAGGATATACAACAATAAGAATAGAAATGATTAAGTACATATAACCAGATATATATATATCCATATGTACACATGTATATATCTATTTATACATACACTACTATATCTAAATAGATGTGTGTATTATACTTTTTCTTGACTACGTACTCATTAGCATTCCAACCAAGGACCTCCGTAAAAATGGGCATAAAGTCAAAGTTGAACAATGGCAAGAAGGAACAATAAGGAAAGGGCAAAAGTTATGCAAGTCAGAATTTTTTTTTTAAACATAACAACCTATAAAAATATATATGCAATAGGGGGACTCCTGGCCACCTTCAAACACAAAAGAAAAATGGTGAATGCTTACTCATGGTGCTGGACAATGGCAATCAAGATGGCAAGACCAAACAAATGCAATATTCAATGTTTTTAGGCTCAAAAAATTACATTGTTTCTTGCTTGAACTATAGTTTTGTGCATTTTTCTTTGGTGTTTTTCAATGTATTCAATTTACATAGGCACATTCACTGACGTCTATAAAAATGGGCAGATTGTCAAAGCTGCATAGAAGTAGGCAGGACCAATAAGTAGAGGGTGAAAGTTCTGCAAGTCAACAAAATGTTGTAAACATTGCAACTTATTAAAATATATATGCAATAGGGGGGCTCTTGGCCATCTTCAAACACAAAAGAAGAATGGTAAATGTCTTCTCATGGTGCTAGACAATGACAATCAAGATGGCAGGACCAAGCAAATACAATATTCAATGTTTGTAGCCTCAAAAATTACATTGGTGCTTGTTTGAACTATAGTTTTGTGCACTATTTTTGGTGTTTTTCAATGTATTCAGTTTCAATAGCCACATTCATTGTCAAAGAAAAATCAATTTTACAGCTTTGTTATGAACATGTTACACATACTGCACCATTAAATGCTTTGTTATTAACATCTCAATACCATATCATTGAATGCTATGACTATATTGTAGCGATTTTCTGAGAAGCTAAATAATACTTACATTTTTAACTCTTTTTAAATCAAAGTCTACATAAATACAAATAAAGATAGCATACACAACTGTTTAGATATACATGTGTATATATAAATTCTCATTGCATTGTCAAATGAGCCACAATGGTCTTGGTATGTATATATGGATATATATTTCTGCCTATATGTATATTTTTGAATATGAGACAGGGAATTCAATACATGTATATATGCATATATGTATCTATCTATGTTTTGGATAAGTCAATACAATTTCCCTTTTTGTCAATAATATTTAGCAGCAAATAAGTGTTATTCTAATGCCTCTTATAGAATTTCTCTATTTGTCTTCAATATTTATTACCAAAGAACATAACTTGAATCTTGTATCAATATGTTTCATGATATTCTTTTTTTTCTCATCTACTTGAAGCTCCCTGCAACAAACTACCCAGGCCAGTGTATGAAAATGGTGGAGCTTGCTAATTACGTGGGATGGCAGTGTCTTAAATCAATATGTTTCATGATATTATTTTTTCCTCATCTGTTTCAAGTTCCCCATAACAAACTGTTCTTCATGATATTCTTTTTTTCAGTTCCCCATAACAAATTGCTCATTATCATAGTTTTCCTCTTCTATTCTCCATATTTTAAAGTTCTATTCAATGTGGGTTTTCGAACATCTATCATTTTCCTCCGATTCTTAAGTGTTTTTCTAATACCTCTTTTCTAATTTCACTTTTTGTCTTGTATCAATATGTTTCATGATATTCTTTTTTTCTCAATTGTTTGAAGTTCCCCATAACAAATTGTTCTTCATGATTTTATTTTTTTCAGTTCCGCACAACAAACTGTTCATTATCATAGTTTGCCTCTTCTATTCTCCATATTTTATAGTTTTATTTAATGTGGGTTTTCGAGCATCTACCATTTTCCTGTGATAGTAAAGTGTTTTTCTAATAGCTCTTTTCCAATTTCCCTTCACCAAAAAAGTTTATATGTGGACATTCAAAATTCAAATAGACAAATGACAAATTCTATGTAACAGTTGGTTTGTCAATTCAAAATTCAAGCTACATTATTTGCCACTAAATATTATAGACAAAATAGGGAAATTGTAAAAGAACTATTAGAAAACACTTAAGAATCGTGTAGGTAAATCACAGATGATCCAAAACTTACACTAAACATATTGATACAAGACAAGCAGTCTATGTAAAATCTGGGTTGCCAATTCAAAATTTGAGCTACATTCTTTGGCACCAATCCCACATTAAATATAACTCGTAAAGCCAATGGGTAGCAATAACCTATGCAAAATGGCTATAAATCCACAAACTTAATTGAAAATTCGAGCTACATTGCCTAGCACTAAATATTATAGACAAATAGAAAAATTGTAAAAGAGCTATTAGACAACAAATCCTATTCACGGTTGGGTTGACAAAAATCTCGACGAAAACTTCAAACAAATAGCCTATCCACTAACAATATAAAATTGAACAAATAAAAGAGCTATTAGAATAACACTTAACAAACACTAAACTAATTTTATTTCCAATATGTTTATACTTTCATACTAACCCTCTGCATATATATATATATATATATATGCAATCACTCCTATGTTAATCTGTGATTGCTCCTATGGTAATTGGTATAACACCAAAGATACATAGAGATAACTACAAACAATAAATGAGGGACGAAAAAATTACTAACCTTAACCATATTTTTTGACAAAAGAAAGAAGATTTAACTACAATTTATCCATCCATACAGAGGCATAATCTCTTTGAAGACTCCAAAATGGGCATAACGCCAAACATACAAACATATAACAAGAAGACATTAACACAAATTAATGATTTATGCAAAATACCCATGTAAAACGACTTACAGATTATGGAGAACAACAGTTTTAAAACCCTTCAATCTACTATAAAACAGAGCCAAAGCCGACACCTTTTACAATAGTTTTCTATCAAACCAACCACAGAGCCGAAGGCGACAATTTTTAGAATAGTTTGCTATCAAACAACCACCACAATGGCTCTTTCGACAATGCAACTTAATCAATATATTTTTTGGCATATTTTGGAGTATACTTTCCCACACTGCAACATTGAATATTGCATTTACTTCCTCCCGCACCGTCGTACAAGAACGACATGACACATTAACCCTCGTGCAAACAAACACTTAGCATTCTTCTTCCACATATCGAGGCGACCAACTCCACAACCGCCAACCCACGTAATTAGCAAGCTCCACATTGTCACTAAAAACCTCGGGAAAATCGCCGCTGACTAGAAGATCTTTGGTGCCGGCAAATCCTATTCATGGCTGGGCTGACGAAAATCCCAATGGAAACTTCAAACAAATAACCTATCGACTAATAACCATACAAAATATTTTTTAATTAATCAAGTCATTTTAATAATAAAAATAAACGTGGAAATATTCAATAACACAACAAAATAAATAAAAGAGACATCATTTTAAACGTCGTTTCTGTTCAGAAAAATAAAGCAGTGTCCGTAAAGACGGCTCTAGGAGGATCCTACATTTTACACCTGTATTTTTTCCAACTGCTTTCCATTACACATGGAAAGGAAATTCAAACCTCGTAAACAAATATTCTTCAGCGTGACCCATTATTCTTATTTTTTTCACATAATGGGAATAAAATTCAATTCAAAAAAGCATTTGTAAAAAGCATAATCGGTTGCCTGTCAATTTCATACTACTCTCATGGAATCTGTTTAATTACTTTAAAAATATTATGGGCCTTTGGATATTGAAGGATGTAGTAGTTGATATGACTAGAGAATTATCCAAGCAATCATATATGGCACTTCAGAACATGCAGACAAATTTAGGTGGGTGTTTCCAACAGATATTTTCATTGAGAAAAATGGATTCTCTGCAACACTGGAATGGGTTTGCAGATCTACATCAAGTTTGTTTGCAAGCAATATTAAAGAACCAAAGCCAGCAATTCAGTGCTTCTTCCTCAGGCAATCTATATTTCTGTGAACTACCAGTTATCAAAGGAACCTGAAATCCTTTGAGAAACCAGGGATTCCATATGGGAGTGAAGATGATGCCTTGAAGAGGATGCAGAGTAATCTCATTGAGTCTTCTCTTGATGCTAATGTTATGGAAGAATTTCCTGTTCAAAGCTGGATTCAAGAGCTCAGTGGCTGTGACAATATGAAGTTTCTTGACAGTGGGAATGCACGAACGTCAATGAATGCTTTGACAGAGAGAAACAAAAGAAGAAAGCTAAATAATAGCTTGCGTATGCTTCGCTCCGTTGTTCCAAATATCAGCAAGGTATAAATATATGTCATATTCATACATTCATTACTTGTTAGTTAAAAACTATTTAAGAAACTAATTTCCCAAGAATATAATATCCAATTTGATAATATAATTTTTTATCATCAATTTTTTGGATTATATTATCTGATCTATCATTTCTATTTTCTGATTATCTCATTCTATTAATGGATCGTAGAATATGATTACAATGTTGGAACATATAAATGTAAGCAGATGGACAAGGCTTCTACTCTGAGAGATGCCATGAAATATATTCGTGATTTGAAGAAATCAGTAGAAAGTTTGGAGGCTGAGATCCATGCTTTTGAATCTACAAAGAGCGGAGATGTTGAGAAAAACTCATTTGAGAAGGCTGGCAGAGAGGAGACACAGGAAACAAGCTTCAAGAAAAGGATTAAAGGAAGTATGAAGCTCTTGCTGAATCCCATGCCTAAGTATGGGCTCCTAACAGGCAAAAAGTGAAAAAAGTTTGGTTGGATTCAGTATATATCTATTTCAATTAATGTGACGATAATAAGTGCCATCACTTTAACTTTTGTGAAAGATTAGGTTGGTTTGTAAGATTTATTAAAATCTATTGTTTTTTTTTTTAATTGTTGTTTAAATAATTATTAATAAAAAATAAATTTGAGAAGTGATATATTCTAATGGAATGGAGGGTCACGTGTTTATTTTTAATGATTATAAGTGGGTTCTTAGTAGATTGAAAATAAACAAAGTTAAGTCTGATCAAATACATTTTCATTACAACTAAAGAGTGACAATGATGATAATAAGTAAATGACTTTTATTGTTGTAAAAGATTAAATTTGATTTGTAAGATTTATTAAAATATATTGTTTAATTAAATTTTTATTGTTGTTTAAATGATTATTGAAATAAAATAAAATTGAGAAGTGATATATTCATTCACAATGGAGGGTCATAGATTTATCGTTAGAATTATTATATTTAGACTTCTAATAGAGAAAAAGGAAACAAGGCTAGGTTGGACCATGTACATATGTATTAGAATTAAAAATGAGTCAGGATTATAATTAATGTAAATTTTAATGATGTAAAAGATTAGATAGGTAAGTAGGATCTATTAAATTGTACTTTTTAGTTAAAATATGTATGTATGAATATATTAGGATTATGAAATAATTAATTTTTTTTGAATGAATGCTATTTAATTTGCTAATGATTTTGCTATGAAATGTAAATTTTAATTTTTTTCTTTTGTTAGTGTAATCTTAAGATAGATTGATGGTTTTTTAATTTGTTAATGATTTTGTTACAAAATGTTTCTTTATTATTGTAATACTTTTAAGAATTTTCACTTCATAAGAAAATAATCCTATAAAATAATATTTTTTATAATTTGTTAAAGATTTTTTTATAAAATGTATATTTTTTAAGTTTCTTTTATTCTTGTAATCCTTTTAATTATATATACTTAATAACTCTTTATAAGTGAAATACGAAAAATTGATAATATTTACAATTATTTGATTGACTCGAGAAACATAAAACATGTTAATTAGTTAATAGAAAGTAATGTGAGGTTAGTTCATATCTCATCAACTATGGGTGGGAGACTATGAGCCTTTTTGACAAAGATGATAAATCAATATGTGCATTTCCACATAAAGAACTACTAGTTGAAAATTGATTAATGAAAATGTAAAATAAAATTGTAGGCTATTTTGAACGAATCTAATTAGTTACAATAGTTATTAAAAATTGATTTTACTTAATAATGTTAGGAATATAGTAAATTAATTTTCATCAAATACAATTTTTCAATAAATTTATTCTTAAAAAATGATAACTGAAAAATATAAATTCAATTTAAATTTTTAAACAATTTTGTTTCCTAACAACAATAGTTTCACGCCAAAATTTAAGGTATGAGATAATTTATCTCTATTTTAGTTTTATATTTATTACCCCTAGATGCACATGTATATTTTAGTTTTTTGTCTAGGTTATTCAATCAATCAATTAATTCATTATTATTTAATTATGTTAAGATACATATGTATATAAATACAAGGCAGATTTTTTAAAGAGTTATTACCGATGCCTTTAATTACTAATAATGCATTAAAAAAATATTTTCTAACAAAAGGTAGTCAAAAACTTTGGGTATCACATATTTTTGAAGAAAGAAGGATGTTCAATAGTGGATACTTTTTATAATTACTATTCAGTGCATAATTTGGTAAATTAAACTTTTAGTATGCATGTGTTTTTTGGGTTAGTAGTAGTAAAATAAAATGGAAACAAGTACAAAGGATTTAAAAGTAGTCAATTATAAGGAAATTGGGAATAAAAATAATATTTTTTAATGAATTACTTCATAGTGCAATTGAAGACTCTGTGACACCATCTTTGATCAGAAACAAATAAACAAACCTCACGAAAAGAAGAGTGTGATGATGCAATACATATTTTTTTGGATTGTTAGAATAAATGAATAAAAGATATGATTTTCTTTGAGGTGACATGATGAAAGTCTCAAGTGTTTCCCTACCACTTCTTATGACATAAGAAATATGTTGTTATAAACTATGTTTTTTGAAGCCAAGGTACAGATGAACGCCATGATTGTAGTTTCAAGCTATCTACAAAATTTGAGAATTTACAAGAGCTAAATCATGACAATAAACACTTTTTTATAGGGATCTTGAAATAGATGACATAAAAAATAAATAATGAAACATATTGGGGCATGTGCAGGATCATTATGGGCCAAAAAGTGGCAATATGAAAAAAGTAGCGTTTTGCATTTACCAAAAAATGCGAAAATATCGAATTGATTTTTTTTGGGTTGGGTGTCAGTACATTGCTCCATAGCAATGCCAAAACTAAAGTAGTAGAAAATGGATATATGATCCAAATCAAATATCTAATTTCAAAATGTATTTTAATAGTAATATTTTGGTGCTATAAATTGGATATTCGATTTGGATCAGATATCTGATTTTTGCAAACATAGAACCAAGAGTAATTAGGAGGTGGAGGGTGGATGAGAGAGAGAGAGAGAGAGAGAGAGAGAGAGAGAGAGAGAATTAGAGAGAGAGAAGAGGAAAAAGATAGAGAGAAGGAGAGGAATGAGAGAGAGAGAGAGAGAGAGAGAGAGAGAGAGAGGGGAAGAGAGAGGGAAATGGAGAGAGAGAGAATTATGAGGGGGAGAAGGGAAGAGGGGAAGAATAGAAGAGAGATGGAGAGGGGTAAGGGGGAGGCAGAGAGAGAGAGATAGAGAGATAATTAGGAGCAGGAAGGGAGAGGGGAAGAGGGGAATAAGGGGAGGATAGGGAGAGAGGGAGATATAAAGAGAGAGGGAAAGGGAGAGAGAATTAGGAAGTGGAAGGGAGAAGGGGAGAGGGGAGAGAGAGAGAGAATTATGAGGGGGGAGGAAGAGGGGAAGAAGGGGAGAGAGGGAGATATAGAGAGAGATAGAGAGGGAAAGAAAAAGGGAAAGGGAGAGAGAGATAGATTTATTTAGGTAGAAGGGAGATGGTAAGAGAGAGAGAGAATTAGGAGGGGGAAGGTAGAGGGGAAGATGGGAATAAGGGGGGAGAGAGGGAGAGATAGAGAGAGATAGAGAGATGGAAAGAGAGAGGGAAAGGGAGAGAGAGAGAGAGAGAATTAGGAGGTGGAAGGGAGGGAAAGAGGAGAGAGAGAGAATTAGGAGATAAGAGGAGAGGGGAGGAAAGGATATAGAGAGGAGGGAGGGAGAGAGAGAGAGAGAGAATGGAGGGGAATGAATAGGGAGGAGGTGATGAAGGATAGAGAGAGGAGAGGAGAGGATTAGGAAAGGGGAAGGGAAGAGAGAGAGAGAGAGAGAGAGAGAGAGAGAGAGAGAGAGAGAGAGAGAGAGAGAGAGAGAGAGAGAGGAGCGGGAAGCAAGAGGGGCAGAGGGGAAGAAGGGGAGAGAGAGGGAGAGGGGGAGAGAGAGAGAGAGGGAAATAGAGAGGGAAAGGGAAAGAGAGAGAATTAGGAGGTGGAAGGGAGAGGGGAGAGAGAGAGAGAGAGAGAGATGGAGAGAGAGGGAAAGGGAGAGTGAGAGAGAGAGAGGGAGAGAGGGAGGGAGAGAGAGATGGAGAGAGAGGGAAAGAGATAATATTTAAATACTTTATGTATTAGTAATATTAATTAGTTATATAATATTTTATATATTAACTTAATATATATATATATAAATATTTATATATTAACTAAAATATAGAAATAATATTTAAATATTATATGTAATAATATAATATATTATATATTATACATAATTTTGTAAGAGATTATCATAAATTGTATATTATATATTTAATTATAAACTATATTGTATATTCTAAACTAGATATATTAAAATTAACTATAAACTATTTATTGCATTTTTTAAATCATATATAAAATAAATCAGATATCCAATATGTCTGACACAAATCTTACTACCTAGGGATTAGCCTCGGGCTTGCTTCAGAATTAGGCTAGGACATGCCAATCCTAAGAAGTCAACACAAAAAATTTGTTTAACAACTTACCTTGCTTTTATAGACTTCGCCCATGTGGTTGATGACTTTTTTTTACTCAAAATTGATGAAACGAAAAGGGTTTTTAAAGGAGATTCTCAAGTTTCCACCAATATAAATTATTCTTTACTTTGAATTTAATAAATAATTATTATTCATTTTCTATTTGAATTATGACTATAGTCCTGATTGAAAAACATCTATAGATTTCAAATGGTATCACATTTTTTGAATCTCAAACATGTGTCACATTCTATGCTTCATATACTATAAGATTAAAAAAAAAAAAATTCATGAAGTTTTGGCCAAGTTAAGGTGGTCAGATATATGATTTTTTATATCTTTTAAAAGTTGTAATAAAAAATTCATAATTAATTATTTACTAGGAAAAAAATTACAAAAAAATATGCATCACATCAAGAAATGAGTCCTTTAATTATATCTAAAATATTATAAAAAAATATTATCATTTTATTGTGTTTAGGGTGGTCAAACAGACACCTACTTCTTACTTTTTCCTTGAAATTTAAGTACTACTCCATTGAAATTTCAAATTTTCACCAAATAGATTTTTTTTTAAAATAAACCTAGTAGTTTAGAAACTACATTCAATTTTCTAGAGATTCTATTCTTACATATTTTTGAAATAATATATATAACTTATTCAAATTTTTACGTGAAGTTGCCTTTGATTTTTTTGAATTTTCATTGCCACTCAAGGGCCTATTTTTACCATGATGATCTTGCCCATACCCATTGGTACAAGAAAAACAATCTATGTGAGAGTTGGCTTCTAAATTCTAAATTCAAACTACATTATTTGGCAGTAAAGACTATACACAAATAGGTAAATTGTAAAAGTGCAAATACATGGCTTCTCAATTCCAAATTCAAACTACATTATTTGACAGTAACCTATGTAAGAAAAAATATATGGCTTTAAAATCCAAAACAAAAAACCCACGCTCATTATCCACCCTACCATATTGGCATCATGGATCCTTGGGGACTCTAGCCAAACCCCCGAGCAAGAAAAGTATGAAACGTCGGACATGACAAATTTTGTGGAGTTCCATTATACATCACACAATATCAAAGTTGAGCAAAATTTGGTGTTTTCATATATGATCTATCATATTGAAGTATTTTGTGTGCCTTTGAACTATATTTAGCAAATCTTCATAATCTATGATTAGATCACTTGAAAGAATATGGATCGTGGAAAGAAAGAAAAAATTGTCTTCAGAACAATGATACATTATGAGTAATCTCTTTGTAGGGCAACGTGGATTCCAAGCTAAAACATATCTATTAAAAAAGTGACTTGCCATGGTAACATCATGGTGATTGGCCCAATCAAGAGTGTCCATGTTGGGGCTTCTGGAATCCATAAAAAACCATGCACGTGTGCACAACCACGATGCTTCCATTCATATCTATACTAATAATCTTTTACATGCGAAAAAATTTCAATCACCTCTTCACAAAAAAATGAGAATCTATGATGCAAATATAAAGACGTTATATATGGATTCTGAACAACACTATCTATTAGTGTCTTTGTTGAAGGCTCCATCGCTAAACGAGCCACACAAGATAATTTTTTTTGTCAATCAGCCCATTTTTTGTTTGCACAACTCAAATTGAAAAGAATGGTAGGTATGCCAAGTTGTTCAATCATTGTAGATAGATGGGTCCAACAAGAGTTACAAAAAGAATGGGTCCCAAGCAACGATGCACCAAAATGTATCAACTATTGAGCTATCAAGCCATTAGGAGTAGCTTGAAGACATTCACACAATGCAGACAACAACTTTAGGATTTTGTCTTCTACATCCGCTCTAACAAAGACATAAAAATTTTGTTGGCTACGATGTCTCATTATCAAGTTGTAGAGGAAATACCTAAACCTAACATGTTTTCCAAATCTATGGTCAAAATATCTCATTTAGTGGAGGGAATATTAATGCAAGTGAATTTGAGCATTCCTCGATTGGAGGGGAAGTGATGCTCCAGTGTGAAACAATGTTGGAAAGGCAATTGTAAATAAACCTTCAGTATTGTATTCATTAATAGGAGAAGAGCTAATTTCAGGCCAACACAAAATATTTTTCTCTTTTTTAAAAATTTGTAATACCTATTTGATTGCTTAGAGCTCTCGTCTAACATTTGAAAAGGAAGGGATAATTGATGAAAATTTTGAAGAACCATTTTCATCTTGAGCAACATTTATTGAGCTGGTTGATGGCATTAGCTCTTCATCAGAAACTTGGTCTATTGTATGCAAGAAATTGGAGACATCAGTAGCAACATCAGGGAACATATTAAGAGCGTCAACATCAATCTCAACATCATTGTAGTATTTTTCATATTGAATTTTGTAATTCAATGCATCCATGACATGGTGTTTATTAATATACCAACCGTAATTACCACCTTCAATGGTGGTTCAGTGTATGATCACAACCTCAAGGTCTTGTTGTCGATGCAAATTTTTTTTTCTATGCTCGAGATATCTTGAGGAAAGCTTATCATGTGACTACTATATTTAAATTGCCCTCCTCTAGCATGTGAAACTTATAAAATTGGAGATACCTTAGCAATAAGCATTTCTTCAACCCGTGTTAGCTTTTTTAGCAACAATTATTATGGACTTGGGTCCATGCCATTTGCAGAGTTGAAGCAGTGGGTGCCTTTTTCAGAATAGCATCTTACACATGTGGTTGCTGACCTTGACATTTGAGTGCACATTCCTATGTGGATTTCCCTACATATCTGACAAACATAAAGGTTTGAAAGTGCATCTATGCGGTGCTAGAATTGCTTTACCGTAGAAAGGTAACAATCATTGAATATTTCTTTCAACTGTTGTTGTTGTGCTGGTGCAATAGGGGGATTGTTCTAAGATTGTATATAAGGGTTAGCATCTATCATTGCCAATGGGTGTTGCAAGGGAATATTTTCAGTAGGCGAACATGCACCTATGCTTGATGCAGACAACCTTTATTGCATATATTTTGTATGATGCTTCGCATAAATTTCCTCTCTATGTTGGCTATAGTACAAATGGTTTCATTGCTGTTTTCTAGCCTTTTTAAATTCAGCAATTGATCAGGTTGTGGAACTTGAATGTATTCGTACAACCTATGAGTATACATACAAGCTCGGCCATATTAGCATATATGAATATACATGTATAAACATAGATATATTTAAAGTAGTAATTATGCATAAACATGTAAGAAAAAAATGTGGATCCATGTGTATATAAATGTATATCTATGGATAATCACAAAATGAATATCATAGTTTGAACATTGGAATATATAAAAATATATACAAAAGGATTTTACAAATTTTTGTGTTAACCATTTTCACTATTTCACTATTGTTATATCCCCCGGTTAGAACAATACAATATTGGATGCATGTAACAAGTTGAAAGTTATGTTTGTGGAAGCCAAGTGTATATAAGAATTTGTGTAGGAATCTATCTACGCAAGAAAAAATATATGGAATTAAAACAAAAACCACACAACCCATGCTCGATATCCTCCTCGCCATTATTTTTGAATCGTGGAGGCTTGTGAACTCTAGAAAAACCTCTGACCAAGGACATTATGAAATCTCCATGCATAATTCCATGGAGTTGCATCATGAATCACACAATAACAAAGTAGGGGAAAATCTATTGTCTTCATATATGATCTATCATATTGTACCCTTTCGACAATACAACTTAATCTTATACTTTCCCACACTGCAACATTGAATATTGCATTTACTTCGACTGCCACCATCATACAATAAGGATAGGATGCATTAACCCTCACACAAGGAAACACTTACCATTCAACTTCTATGTATACATATGCATATACATACACATACATATACATATACATATACGTATATATACATATGCATATACATATACATATACATATACATATATACAACAATGACATGATGCATTAACCCTCACATGAGCAAACACTTACTATTTAGCTTCCGCATATACATACACATACATATAGATATACATAGAGATATACGTATACATATACATACACATATACATACACATATACATATACATATACATATACATATACATATACATGGGACTGAGATTCGGAAACTAATCTTGAGTCTGATGTACATAATAAACATAGCTCCCCTCTTAGCACAATGCAATATTCTCCCTCTAGTTTGTGTTTTCCTCTCGTATAGTTTCCTCTTTGCCTCATAGCTATGACATCATTCATCAGTTTTGACACTCAAGGATGGTCAAGGTCCATAGGGGTGTTGTTTTGTGTATCCTCAACTTCTATCTTGATCTCCTTGATGACGTGCTCTGAAGGGAATCATGTGCCTACACAACACTCTCTACCCTTGTTTGTTACAATTGTTTCTCGCTTAGTGAGGACACTGAAAATCTCCACCATTATCTAGTCCCTCTAGTTTGTCATCATGCTAAGCTCTAACTCCCTTTACACCAGCTCCACTTGGGTCTCCTCATAAGTCATCTTGAGTCATGCTATAGACTCAAGAAACTAGACTTTCCTCCTAGATATCTATTGTGATTGATAAGCATCTAGAACAAAACCTTGTATTTGTATTACTAGTATAGCCTATACTAATGGTTGATTGAAGAAGCTAAGCCACCCTCATGTAAAAAGTTCAAACACAAAGAAGATGAAATGTATATGTAAGTGTGAATAAGTAAACAAGAATAAAAACACTTCTTAATGAAACATTGTATCAAAGATTTAGCAAAGAAACTAATCTAAAGCAAGAAATCTATTGAAAGTGTCTCATTGTCTCCTATCTTTAAAGATTTATTAAGCTACAATGCTCTCATATTTAAATGAAACACTACGACTGTTAAAATGACAATCTAAAGAACGAAGTGATGCTAGATGCAATGATGTGATGCTATATGATAATATCTAGATGATAAAATAACTATTGTAACATGAATTGACATGAAAAACTATGGATGAAGCTACAAGGTGCAGCCACGATTATGATTCTAAAATGTTGAATGCTTGATGATTTCCTGCAGAGTAAGATTCCATAAACTTTGATAATCTGGATTGTTTCCTTGTTGAATGAAGTTGTATTTATAGATTTCCCAGCAGCAGCTTTGCATAGGGGCAGCAAAGTAGAGGCTTGGATTCAATCTGGAGGATTGAATGGTGAGAGATGGAGGAGATTGAGAAGATTTTGGGAATTGTCCCTACCCATGAAAACACCAGGCAAGAAGGTAGAAAGTATTGATGGAAGAGGATTGAGAGATGGATTTTCAATTTGTCTCCAATTTGTCTCCAAATCTTCCCATGAAGATTGAATCAATTAATTTTGACATAAATTAGACATAGGATATCTAATTTGATTTTGAGGAAATATAGAGGAATATTCTTTATGCTTTAATTTAAATAATTTTATTTATTTAAATTAGCAAAAGAGGGATAAATAATTTAATAGAACAAACTATAGAATTTGTTTATTAAATCAAAATAAAAGAATATGATAATTAATCAATAAAGTGTTTGATCTTTAGGGTATGTGCAGGATCATCATGGAAAAAATAGGCCCTTAAATGGCAATAAAAAGACAAAAAATCAAAGTTAGACAACTTGACGTAAAAATTTGAATAAGTTATCTATATTATTTCAAAAAAATGTAAAAATAGAATTTGTAGCAAATTGAATGTAGTTTCAAAACTACTAGAACTTTATTTAAAAAATAAAAATCTATTTGGTGAAAATTTTAAATTTCAATGCAGTAGTATTTAAATTTCAGGGTAAAAATAAAAAGTAGGTGTCTATCTGACCACCCTAACCACAATAAAATGATAATATTTTTTTATAAGCTTTTAGATATAAGTAGAGAACTCATGTCTCGATGTGATGCATATTTTTTAATAATTTTTTTCCAACTAAATAATTAATTATGAATTTTTTATTGCAACTTTTAAAAAATATAAAAGATCGTTTGTCTAACCACCTTAACTTGGTCAAAAATTCATGAAATTCATTTTTTTTATTTTTTAATCCTATAGCATACAAAGCATAGAATGTGATGCATGTTTCAAATTCGAAAAATGTGATACCATTTGAAAGTTATAGATGTTTTTCAATCAGCCTATCAATCAGGACTTTATTCGTAATTCTAATAGAAAATGAATAATTATTACTTATTAAATTCAAAATAAAGCATAATTTATATTGGTGGAAAGCTAATAATCTCCTCTAAAAACCCTTTTCGTTTCATCAATTTTGGGTAAAAAAAAAGTCATCAGCCACATGGACCATCATATGGCTTACATATCGCCACTTTTTGGCCCATCATGATCCTGCACATACCCTTTATTTAATTAATTAAGATTGATGTGATAGAATAAAATAGGGGAAATGATAATTAAATCAAACAAAGTATTTAATTTTGTTTATTTAATTAAGATGAGATAATAGAGTAGAATTAGAATAATTTAAATGTGAATTTAAAAATGAACTATTTAAATAAATATTTCTATTTATTCAATAGTAGAGGAATTTAGGATAATTAATCAAATAAATTGTATCTAATTAATCAGATTCTCGAGACCAATTTTAGGTGTATACATTTTTCCCCTCTTTGAAGTGACGTGTTTACACATTGCTTCAAAGAAAATTTTACTGCTACTGCTAGTATCGATGAAAAAAATTCAGTGTGCCCTAGACATGCCCTAGATATTGATATTCAGGTTCTTTGATGATAATATGCCCCCTCGGGAGATAAATTTATGATGTTTTGATTTTTTAATTTTTTTTTCAGAATTTCTCAAATTTTTTGATGATTTTTCATTGATTTGATGAAGATTCGTTGGTGAAATTATTTATCTCTCGATTAAAAATGTAGAATTTTTTTCCTTAGATGAATTTGTATTAAGCCTCCTTATGTTTGATGATTTTTGAATGTGTCAACCTTTGATTCAATATTGATTGATGATCTTGATAGATTAGAAGATTATTGATCTCATGATAGGTGAGATTCAATGATTAATTGATTGATTGACCTCATGATAGGCGAGGATCAATGATAGATTGATGATTGACCTCATGATAGGCGAGGTTCATTGATATATTGATTGATTGACCTCATGATAGGTGAGGTTCAATAATAGATTGATTGACTGACCTCATGATAGGAAAGGTTCAATGATAGTCGCTCATGAGATTAGATGGAAGTCTCACCAAAGCTGATTAGATTGATAGGCTGATTGACTTTTGATTGACTGATAATATTTTTGATTTGCGATATGTTATGATTATAGGAGGATTTTAGAGTTCTTCCCAAAGATGTGGGACATGATTTTGTATCTGGTGCAGGCTGATATAGATATCATTAGTCGATGTGGAAAATATATAATACATATGCAAAACTAATATGAATGCAATCTAATTTAATCATGTAGATCTAGATATGCAAGCATTGGCATCTTAACAGTACTTTTATTGTGCTTTGTATCATCATAGAGCTTTCAAAATGTTGAAAGTGAGTACAAGCATCAATGGTATAATTTAGACCATGATGACCTGAGTACAACTTCCATGATTTTTGATATTCCAAGGGAACACAAGCATCTAGGTATAATTGAACCGAGATGACTTGAACATTTCTTTCGTAAATAGGCAGAGATTAATCATTTTAGTGTGTGAATTCTGAATGTCATCAATGACACATTTGTATGGCACATCCCCCGACAATTCACATATTTATATGAATAACGTACGGACAATAGCCAATGAAAATACCATTCTTCTTCCCTATTTCTCTAGTTCATTATATCATTGAGTTACTCAAAAGAAATGATAATAATTAATCAAAATACCAACATATCCACCTTTTACTTAGAGTTTTTGAATCATTTTTCAGATTAGATCATCCATCTTGATTTTTGTGATGTTTTCGATTTTTGAAAATTCAAAACTAACCTAAAGACCTATCCTAGGGGCCTCGGGAGCTGATAAAAGATTATCCTTGCCTATGTTATACACATAGAGACCACGTAGTTTGACTGACACTGACTCACATTGTTGGTTTTTCTTTTCTAGACTAACTTTTTGACTTTTTTTTGGATTTTTTTATATGATACGGATGTTTGATGAATTTTCTGATTGTGATGATGTTGCACTTCGATCATTTTTTTTTGTTTTACTTTGCTAACATTTTTCTAAGCTTGGATGTTGCATTTCCCCTAGTGAGATCTAGATGTTACCCCCAAGCTAGAGTGAAACATGACTATAGTAAAATGATAATGGATGCAAAATGATGGTGAGACTAATGATCATGATATGAAATGGTAATGATGGCAAGACTAATGACCATGATATGTGTCAAAATAGATGGAAAAGATGGTTAAAATCACACATAGTGCTTGTTTCCAAGTTTTCACCATATGTTTTAAATGCACTTTTGTTTTGTATTTTCCCTTTTCTCATTTTTATTTTTGTATATTTTTGTATAATTTTTTTTGTTTTGCATTTTATGTTACCAAGATGCTTGTTTTCCATGTTTTCATCAAGGCAATCATTTTCCAAAAGTTTGACCCATGCACTAGATAATTCAAGTATAGAACTTTCTGAGATGGATATTGTTGATAGGTTCATCAAACAAATCCTCCTCTTATGTTGATAGTTGATAGGCTCCTGATCCATACAATGATATGATGACAAAGGGACCTAGATAGTTAGGCTCAAACTTCCCTTTCTTTTCCCTATCTTGCTGATTTCTAGGGTTCTCTTTTAGGACCAAATCGCCAACCTGAAAGATTCTAGGTTTTACCCTATGATTGTAGCTCCTTGATATGACGTGAGATGATTGACAGCTTGTTGATGGTGCTCATCCAACAATTCCAATTCTTGAAGCC